>JAPXFQ010000397.1:0-37732 GCA_028564705.1 Apricaphanius iberus | reverse complement strand
GTTGAAGAGGGCGAGAAACGTTTAAGAGATAAACGGGTGGGGTCCGCACAGTCTGCCCGGGGGATTCAACCCGGCAGGTAATGGGCGGCCGCACTGTGCGGGAGGATCCCCTTGAGGGACCTCTCTCCGGCGCTGGCTGGCCCCTGTGGGGCGCATTTCTTCCGCGGCGGTAAGCCGCGACCGGCTCCGGATCTTTACCTGGCTTACATTAATCTATCTCTACCTAGCTACTCTACCTCTTCCTATCTCTTCCTAACTTTTGACACTCTGCCTGACTACTAACATTAACCTGTCTCTTCCTATCTACCTGTCTGACCTGACTCTAACTACCTATAAACATATCTCTAACTGTAAGCTTTGTCAAAGAGGAAAGTTTTTAGCCTAGTTTTAAAGATAGACAAATTGTCTGCTTCACGAACCAACCCTGGGAGCCGGTTCCATAGGAGGGGAGCCTGATAGCTGAAAGATCTGCCACCCATTCTACTTTTAGAAATCCTAGGAACTACCAGTAAACCTGCAGTCTGAGAGCGAAGGTCTCTGTTAGGAACATATGGAACAATCAGGTCTCTTATGTATGATGGAGCTAGATTATTAAGGGCTTTATATGTCAGAAGGAGGATCTTGAATTCTATTCTAGATTTTACTGGGAGCCAGTGAAGAGAAGCTAAAACAGGGGAAATGTGATCTCTTCTTTTAATATTCATCAGAATCCTAGCAGCAGCATTTTGAACTAACTGAAGACTTTTAATTGTATTCTGTGGACTACCTGATAATAGACAGTTACAGTAATCCAGCCTTGAAGTAACAAAGGCATGGACTAGTTTTTCAGCATCATTCCTGGACAGGATGGTTCTAATTTTTGCAATATTCCTAAGGTGAAAAAAGGAAATCCTACAGACTTCTTTAATGTAAGTTCTAAATGACATATCTTGGTCAAAAATGACACCGAGGTTTTTTGCTTTATTACTGGAGGCTAATTTAATGCCGTCCAGGTGAAGGGGCTGACTAAGTAGTTTCTTTTTCAGAGCTTCTGGTCCAAAGACGACAACTTCTGTTTTATCAGAATTTAGAAGCAAGAAGTTTAGAGTCATCCAAGTTTTTATGTCTTCCAGACATGCCTGTAGTCTACCTAACTGATTGGATTCATCAGGATTTATGGATAGATATAGCTGTGTATCATCTGCGTAACTATGGAATTTTATCCCATGCTGCCTAATTATTTTACCAATAGGAAGCATATATATAGTAAAGAGAATCGGCCCAAGCACTGAACCCTGTGGTACTCCGCAAGTAACTATTGAGGTTGAGGAAGATCTATTGTTTACCTGAACAAACTGAAATCTGTTAGACAAATAAGATTTAAACCAACCTAGTGCTGTTCCTATTATACCGACACTTTGAAGCCTTTCTATGAGAATATTGTGGTCAACAGTGTCAAAGGCAGCACTGAGATCTAACAGGACCAGAATGGTCACCAGTCCATTGTCTGAGGCTATGAGAATATCATTAGTAACCTTCACCAGAGCTGTTTCAGTGCTGTGATGAGCTCTAAAGCCTGACTGAAACTTCTCAAACAGCTCATTATTGTTTAAATGCTCACATATCTGGTGTGCAACTATTTTCTCAAGAATTTTAGATAAGAAGGGAAGATTAGATATCGGTCTATAGTTAATTAAGTCGTTTTGATCAAGAGATGGTTTCTTAAGTAGAGGTTTAATTACAGCAATCTTAAACTCCTGTGGTACATATCCATTGACTAAGGATAGATTCATTATATTTAAAATTGGAGCAGCGATCAGAGGGAAAACTTCTTTTAAGAGTTTAGTTGGGATTGGGTCTAAAACGCAAGTTGAAGGTTTAGATGAAGCTAATAATTTTAGTACATCACAAAGTTCGGCTGCATTAAAGCAGTTTAAGCATATATTAGGTTCCACCATTTTTGAGGCTGCCTCATTAACTAAGGAGGAAGCAAGCATATTGGGAAGGTTCCCAATTATCTTATTCTTTATGGAGTCTATTTTATTTATAAAGAATTGCATGAAGTCGTCACTGCTTAGAGCTTGGGGAATGGTTGGCTCGATAGAGCTATGATCCTGTGTGAGTTTGGCAACTGTATTAAAAAGAAACCTAGGATTATTTTTATTCTCCTCGATTAAAGATGAATAATATGCTGTTCTAGCTGTGTGAAGGCTCTTTTTATATAGCAATAAACTATTTTTCCATATTAAAAAGGAATCATGTAAATGCGTGGAGCGCCATTTTCTCTCTAGTTTTCTAACATTCTGCTTTAGGGTACGTAGCTCTAAATTAAACCAGGGAGTTAATCTTCTATGGCTAGCCACCTTCCTTTTCAAGGGGGCAACTTTGTCTATTGCCCGACGCAGGGAGGAATTAACGCTATGAACTAAAATGTCAAGTTGTGAGGGGTCACGAGTTAAATCACTGTTTTCTGTTCTGCATTTATAAACTGAGGAAATTAAAGTTGGAAGAGCTTCTTTAAAATTTGCTACAGCGTTGTCTGATAACGTTCTGGTATAATGAAGTTTTCTTTCAGGTTTGATATGATCCATTAGAGTAAGTTTAAAAGTGATAAGGAAATGATCAGACAGGATAGGGTTATGTGGAAAGACTGTTATTTCTTCACAGTCAATGCCATAAGTCAGCACAAGATCTAAAGTGTGGTGACAAGAATGTGTTGGTCCCTGCACATTTTGAGTAAAGCCTATTGAGTCTAGGATAGTGTGAAAAGCTGTATTTAGACTATCACTTTCATTATCAACATGAATATTGAAGTCTCCGACTATAATGACTTTATCAGTGTTTAAAACTAAGTCAGATAGAAAATCTGAAATCTGATCTAAAAATTGAGAATAAGGTCCTGGTGGACGATATAAGACCACAAACAAAAGTGGCTTTACTGCTTTGTTATGTGTATGAGGAAAGCTAAAAACTAGATGCTCAAAGGAACTGTAACTATTATTTTTTTGGAGATTAATTAGTAAATCGGAATGAAAGATAGTTGCTACTCCACCTCCTCGACCAGTACTTCGAGGGACACTAAAGTTTAAGTAGCTAGGGGGAGTTGACTCATTTATTGTGACATGGTCCTCTTCCTGCAACCATGTCTCTGCAAGACAAAACAAATCAATATTATTTTCACAAATTAAGTCATTTACCAAGAGTGTTTTTGAGGGGAGAGATCTTATGTTTAGTAAACCACATTTAATTGATTTGTTTTTATGTTCAGTCCGAGTTTTATTTATCTTTATGAGATTTTTATACTTTGCTCTAGTAGCATTAACTTTTAATTCATTAGTTTTGGGTAGTGGACGGGAAACTATCTCTATAGGGTAGTGGGTGGGTGGCAGTCCCTGTTCCTTGACCTGGACTCTGGGTTCCCTGAGCTGGACTCTGGGTTGTCACGGCTTTGGGGAACTAGAGATAACCCTATCAATGTTCCTGGAAAGAAGCGAAGCTCCGTCCTCGGTGGGATGGATGCCGTCTCTACGTAACAGTCCAGGTTTTCCCCAGAAGGCCCCCCAGTTATCAATGTAGCCCACATCGTTTTCTGGACACCACCTTGACAACCAAAGGTGGAACGAAAGCATACGGCTGTACATGTCATCGCTAGTACGATCAGGCAGGGGACCAGAAAAAATTACAGAGTCAGACATCTTTTTGGCAGCCCTACACACCGAAGCTACGCTAATTTTAGTGACCTCCGACTGCCGTCGCCGGGTGTCGTTGCCACCAGCATGGATAACGATCCTGCTATACCGCCGTTTGTCCTTGGCCAAAAGCTTCAGATGGGACCTAATGTCCGCAGCCCTGGCCCCTGGAAGGCATTTGACGGTGGTCTTTCG
Organism: Apricaphanius iberus; assembly: GCA_028564705.1. Taxonomy (NCBI): domain Eukaryota; kingdom Metazoa; phylum Chordata; class Actinopteri; order Cyprinodontiformes; family Aphaniidae; genus Apricaphanius; species Apricaphanius iberus. The sequence goes on along the minus strand of JAPXFQ010000397.1, from coordinate 33,869 downwards.
TGTCTCTGGAGCCACATTCCTAACTATGGAGCTGCCAATTACAAGAATCGGCCTCTCCTGCTCGGCGGGTGCGTCGCTGAGCGGGGCGAACCTATTGTTCAGAGAAAGGGGCTGGAGGTTGGCCGCGGACTGGGGTCTGGCGCTAGGCTTCCTACGAACCGTCACCCAGCTCGCCTGAGGTCCCGGCTGCACGGGAGCTGTTGAAGGACGGCTAGGTCCTGTCCTAGTTGACTCCGCGCTAGCTACTGCTGGGCCTGGCTGTTCTACAGCGCGGAGCCGGGCCTCTAGCTCAGAAACCCTCGCCTCCAAAGCTACAAAAATGCTGCACTTATTACACCTACCAACTTCACTAAATGAGGCGGAGGAGTAACTAAACATCTGACAGAGAGAGCAGGAAAGAGGAGGAGGTGTAGAGAGAGATGGAGGGACAAGAGAGAAAGCTGCCGAAGCCATGCTAGCCGTAAAGCTAAGCTAACCAAGCGGTACCTTACCTTACCTAAAAACAAAGTAATTAACCCAGTAAAACGCTTAAAGAGTCCTAAACCGTGAAGAAAATTAACGTTTTAATGTGTTTGTGTGTTAAGCAACTCAGAAAAAACTTATTGACAGAGAAAGTTAGATCAGTTCAAGAGAGAGAGAAACACCGACTTGCTACAAACGAGTTAGTCACAAAACAGGAAATGACGCGATACGTCTTACCAACGCGATACGTCTCCATTATATTATTTATAATTGAAATAATGGTAACAATAATATTGGTAATGGTGTTGAAGTTATAGTCGATTGCATCTGATCAGGGCTGTTACATTGTTGTCTGGCTAGGAATGGGTATTGTGTATCTGATAACGGTGCAAAACCGGTACTTTTGAAACGGTGCTGGTACTTAAACGGTGCTTGAACCGGTGCTTCAAGAATGGAAAACATACATACTTCGTCCAAAAACCCTAATATTTAGTTATTTTTAGTAGGGCTGTCAAACAATAAAAAAAATTTGATTTAATTAATCACAGGGTAGCTGTAAATTAACCACCATTCCTAAATATGACCAGAAAAACTACAGTTTTCCATGTAAATAAAAGGACAAATCTAGATGCATTTAGTCTTTAAAAAAAATAAATATAAGAGAAATCAATTAAGTTTTTGTTTGAACTCCATAATCACATTCACAATTTTTGTCTGGTCTCATATGAAAAATAATTGCAAATTGAGGTAGAACTAACTAAAATATATAAATAAACTTAACATTTGGATATTGGATATCAGCAGACTGTATTAAATATCAGATAAATCAAATGCAATATAGACTAATCTAATGTCACAACTGACCCTTTTCCAAAAGTAAACAGCAGATTCTCCAGTTCATTACAACAGGAAATGTTATGATGTACACAGCTACTTCCGCTAATAGTTAGCACTAATTTAAGAAAACATCAGTTTAATTGAATAATTTCGTATTTTTAACGCAGCAGTATCTTACTATGAAATGTACTGAAGCTATATGGTCAACCAAAACAAATTAATTAACTTAAATACGGAGCATTTAAACTCTGCACCGCACACACAGCAAACACTGCCACGCACACACTGGAGCTGATATCCCAAGCGGATGGATAATTCTCACAGATACATCACAATAAAGCCAATACGCCAATAATAATATAATCACATGTCATTTAGGATCACAAACACATGCTGCTGCACAACAATCCGCAGTTTGGCTGGTTAGGAAGGAGAGCTGATGTGTTGCGGGCTGAATTATAAACAGGGCGCTCTTCTGGGAATGCGTTTTTCTATGCTTAAAGACAAGGGGGGAAAAAGTTAATTCTAAGAATTAATCGATCCGTGTTGGTACGTGAATTTCAACAGCCCTAACTTTTAGCAGTTTGTTGCACAAAGATGGCCATGTTTACCTTTTCGGGTGATATAGGGAATCACTCCTGGCTGATGGCATGCCCAGAATCCATAGTGTTTGACATCTCCAGGAAAATAAGAACCGAAATAGGGCTCCAAAATGTGCGCTGCTTTTCGGTCTGGTTACTACCATTTATGTCTTGTTTCCCTCCTGTGTTTTTCCCACCTACCTGGAAGAATTCCCTTTCTTTTCTTCTTTTTACATGTCCTCTTATCATCTTTTGTCATTTTTTATCCTTCCAACTCTCCGTCCTCTAATTGTCTCCTTTCCTCTCTCATTTCTTAATTCCTTCCTTTTCTGCACTTTTTATCCTTTCTTTCAGTTCTTCTTTTCTTGTCATGCTTTTTTTCCATATTTTCTTCCCTTTGCCATGATTTCTTTTATTCCTACATATATATATATATATACCTTGATAAAGATAACTTGTTCAGACCTGAGACATGAATGCAAGCAACTGACAGGTACTTCAAACTCTAAACACACTTGGTCTAAGGGTGTTAAAAGACTTAGAAAAGCATACACTATTAATTCAAGGGGTACAGTACAGGTAGAAATACCTTTAAAAAAGATGCAAATTTGAAAATATAAACAAACGGGTTTCAGCTACAGGGTATTTGTGTGGACTCTCCAGACAAATAACTTCCTAGAACATAGTTTGGTCCTTTTGACCTCCAGCAGCACTGTGCTGAGTTTAGATTGTGATTGCTCTGTTGGGTTCAAAGCTGCATTGTGTCTTCCAAGACAATCATGTGGTTAAAGTAGCACATCAAAATAGCAAAAGGGATTTTAAATGTCACACGCAGGTTTAATCTATAATTGGTTATTCAGATGTTTGGTTTGGACTTTTAAACGTCGCCTTCTATAAGTGCCTCTAACCCCAGTCCTCTGTCTCTCCCTGGAACTAGCTGCACTGTCTCAGCTAACATTTATTGCGAGTTATGGTCCCCATGAATTATTGATACCAATTCTATTTAAGATTCTGATGAGAACAAATGGTACAGGGCTGCTATGGCCAATATTTCTCCCTCCACTGCCTTAATAGGAGACCTCTTTAACCACATAACCTCAGTCATTTTCACTCCCTTTCATATTCCCCTTTTCCTTTCATTATAAAGTGTACTGCACCTTTTTTCCAAGTCACTATTTTAAGAACTGGTTCCAATCTAGACAATGTGCATAGTTGGAGCACGGTGACATACAATGCCAGCAGGAACCAGCAGCAGACAGCAGTGTCAAGATTTATCTCTGTTCTTTCATATTGAACTGGGCCTTTAGCTTCATAGCCAGGGAGTTAATTTAGAAACGACATGGGGCTATAGTACATCTGTTGATGATATGAGGTGAACAGAAGAATCAATGCTTATAGCATTGGGCCTTTTTGACATTGGAAGAAGTCCAATATTTTAAGAGAAAGGTTATGCCTGTGTGTGTATTTATCCTGGAGATGTAAGGTCTAGTAGATCATCCAAAGTATGTCTGTCAGACACACTAATGTGTAATCTCATTAAAGCTTGTATTTAACCGCATTTCCAGTGTATTACATACACATTTAATCCATCCTACAGGCCTACCCCTGTGTCCATTACATCTAGATCTAGTAAATCCAGGCAAGCTCAAACTCAGACCAGTCACTCCACCATTATTACTACTGGGTAATTTAGTCCATGCTGAACCTATGAGTGTTTTGTTTTTTTTTACCGTGTCCTGTCTGGCAGTGTGGTACTCAGAACTGATGTCTGAGTACCAAGTAAAAGCTTACCAGATTTATTTTCTGAAGTGGAACATCACGGCAATTGCAATAGAAGTTGTTGGGGGGTTTATTTACTAATGATATGGAGACAGAGAAGGGAACAAAAGGAAAGAGAGTGAGCTGATGATACGAGAGAGGAACGTGAACAAAGAGAGCACAGAAAAACATCCCGGTATGGCTCCACAGCCACAAGGCATCTCAGAGGGGAATAAACAAATAAATAAAAAAAACAACGAAAAATGAGCAACATGCACAAAATAAAGCAAACAAAGTAAACTAAGAACAACACAACCACAACACGCAAATATGGATATATAAATACAACAACAATGTCGATGAAAATCTCATGGTACAGATTATTCAAAAACTATTGATGATAACCTCTGTACAAAATACATCTGTAAACATCGGAATCCCCACACCCAGTGGCGTCATCAGCCGATTTTGCCGGGGGTTCTGCCCCGAATGTTTTCAGTCAAGCCTCGGATATTTTAACTCTGTTGTTTCACTCACCAGTGACAGGCTCTCCCCTCTCTTAATCACTCAGAACAGGCCTATCATCAGCACTCCTGCTGACTTGATATGCTGTCAGGTTACAGGCAGTTATAGCAAGCCATTATTAGCAAAAATAAGGCGTGTGTTAATGTCTCATTTAAGGTATTATTAACATCTATGGCATATGTTAAAGTGTTGTCATACTATGGTACACAGCCCCTCTCCTAACATGGCTGCTCTGTTGAAATACATGTACAGAAAATTGCAGAGTGCCAAACCAGAATATATGTTACAGTTAGTTAGTTGTATTTCTAAGACTAACAGAAATCACTGGACCATAGAAAAATTAGGAAGATGTCGTTTCAACTCTGTTGCTCGCTTTTTCTAGAGCGAGGCCAAAGTTAAGAATTTATTTTTGTAAAATAGAGCGATTTACAAAGGCAGAAACTGGCTTATTTTGCATCATTTTCTTTAGCTGTCCTGTTGGTAGCAAGCTCGTTATCCTTAGTAAGCATATTGACTAAGGAGCTGAATGAAAAATTACTAATACAAAAGCAACAAGATAGTCCAAAAAATAAAACATTATAGAAAACTTTATGTAGGAAACACAAATGTCAACTATACAATTTATTTTGTTCTTTACTGTTAATTTATTTAATAGTTGTTGTTAAACTTGTTGATTTGGTTTTATTTGGTTTTATTGTCCACTCGTCATGACTGTCACTCCCTCATCATCATCATCTGTCTTCAATCTTCAATCTCCATCCACTCACCTCCAGTCTTTAAAACCAGCTCCCGTTCCCTCAGTCAGGGCTGGATCATTGAAGGACTTCACTGCAGGAGTCTACTCCAGATGTCCACTGTGGGTTTTCCCTGCCGTCCTCATATTGATGTCCTGTGTTCCTGCCAACCAGACCACCACCATCACTCTGCACTTTAATAAACAGCTCTGCACTTTGCTTCTGCGTTTGGGTCCATACCTTCGTGCACACATCCTGACACTCGTTTGCATTACATTGTAGTATTATTAAAAGGGCGGCCTGTTTTCTTTAGGTTTATTTCACATTTAGTATTCATTAAATCCTTTTGTAAAAGAAGACAAAGATGAGCTGCAGACCGACAAAGAGCCAATAGCAGCAGAGGTGTTCCAATCAAACATGGAAATTGATCAGTTATTTAAGTTTGTGCTAGGGATTGCTAACAAAGTAGACATTGTTGTAACACTCTTGATGCATTATGACTTGATGTAACTCAGTTGTTTACATAACGGTATTTAGTTTGTGTTTGGTATTATTAGTTTACTAAAGTCAACTTTGCACACTTAATTCTGATGTCATGATTTTTGTAGAGGGTAGGAGACATGACCTAAAAGGAGGAGCTATAGCTGCAGCTCCAGCAGAAGCACCAGTATCATCCCCTGATATAATGCCTATTAGAATATAGATAGAAGCAAATTCAAAGCTAGAAAATATTAGTGCATTATTGAGGACATAATAAATGGAAGGAGTAAAGCCTTCCTTTACTTTATATGCTCATTCACCATGATGACATTGGTTGACCCAAACAGACTAACCATGACAGTACCTATGATGAGAGAAGACCAAGTGATAAGGAGAGACAACAGCAAGAGATAAAGAACAGAGAAAGAAAGCCGTAGAGGAATAATGTATGAGTGATGGCATTTGTGTGGCGTTTGTTAGCAATCTAGATGTAATTGTAAAAAATGGGGGATTTCACTGGTGGGATAGTAAAAAGAAAGAGAAATTCCAGTAGGGAAGAGGAAGGGGAGACCAACATAAGCAAGTGAAGAAAAACCGACTGAAATAAATTACTGTTTGGTTTAGCAGTTTCCAGATGTAATTTTCCAAAACACTAAACATTGAGCATTAAACTGAACATTATATATCTTATTATAAGCTGTTGTATATTTAAGGACATATTAAACTGTTTTAACATGCATGGATTGAAAATAAATGTCAATAAGTGTCAATGTCAATGCGATACTTCTACAACACAGAAAACGTAATTAATTGGAAGTTTTATTTTCTTCTGTGCTCATTACAACAAATGATGATGAATTGGATAAGATTATAAAATTACGACAAAAACATTCAAAACAAGACTGAACATTTTCTGTTAAATTATTTCAGAGTTTTCACAATTTTTTCTTTTTTTTTTACGTGTCCTGTCTAGCAGTTTGCTACTCAGAATTGGTGTCTGAGTACCAAGTACAAGCCCAACAGATTTACTTTCCCAAGCAGAATATTACAGAGTATTATTATTCTTTATTAGTGATTACTGTGGGTTCAATTTCCTGAAGTCATGGACACGAAACCGAGACAAGAAGGAAGAAGGTGAATAAAAGAAACAGGACAACAGAGGCGTGAACCTATGACACAAGACAGGGAGGCAAACAAAGAACACAAGAAAACATCCCAGTCCTCCACCTCTGCCGGACGGCAGAGAAGCGGTAAAACAAGACAAACAAAAACAACGAACGGAACAGAACCACAGAAATAGTTCAGATCCAGTAATATAAACTAAGAATTACACATTCACTACACACAAGCATGGATTAATGAACACAATACTAATGTGTCTGGTAAGCTCCTGGTAACAACTAACTAATGACAATAACCTCAGCTCAACATATGTCCGTCGACACCAATGTCCCCACACATGTGTGTGTGTGTGCGGGCATGCAGGTCTGAATAAGGTTTCCTCATGCAAATGATTGATAGCTGGTGTAAGGAACCGTCAATCCGTCCTACAGGAATCGACACAGGCATGACCTGGAGACAGGAGACCCATGCGTCCAGAGTCCACAGAGCGCAGGAGCCGCAGGCGTACTAGGGCTGGGCCGATCTCCCACCGAGAGAGGAACAGATGGAAGCCACAGGGGAACACCCACCAGCCGCAATGCTGGGGCCCGAGAGATCGCAGGGACGAGCCCACTGGCTCCGCCGGAAACCTGCTACGCCAGGGCAGGCCCGGAACAGGACCCAGAGGCCACGGGGATCAGGAGCACCCCGCCCCACAGCAGGGACCCGACCAGGGACCAGCCGATAGGGACCTACGTACCAGTTCATGGTATCGGTTAACCTTAACCAATAATGATATGAGTACAGTAGAACAGTGTTGGCCTCAATCCCAGATACCGTTGCAGTCTTTGTTGCATGCCTAATTGTAACACAATTGTAAAATATATATTAATATTGTCTGGGCTAAGCGCAGGTACTCCTTTAAGGTAGGGTATACGATTGTGGGAGTGCTCCTCAACAGGGCGTTATTGCAAGATAAAAATTCCCACCCCTTGCTTCATGCTCCCCCCTCAAGCCAACACCTCAATAACACAGGCATGCGCAGCCAGCATGGTCTCATTGGGTCTCTGCCACAGTCAACAACTCACAGGACACAAGCCATTTCAGCCAAAGTCACAAAATATAACGTGATCTTACCTGTCCAGGAGAAAATCAGCAACCAGCGCATCGGTTAGCAAGCCCTTAGCTTCCTTGAGTTGACGCTACCGTATAAATGCAGCAGCTCTGATGCAGATTCGGCTTTGGCACGCTCTTCGTCAGCTTTCTTCTTTCTCGTTGCTATTTCCACAACAGCTTTGTGTTTTCGATTCATTTTGGGAAGCTAATCTGCACTAACTTCGAACTAAATGCTTCACCAAACAAACATGTTGGCTACTGCAGCTGGCGCAATCAATTTATCTGTAGGTAAGGTAGCGCAAGCTCACTTCCTGTTTATAGGCTAGAACAAGCGTTGCGTGCACACGAAGGGGACGCGCAGAGGGGGAGGTGTTGGAAAACGGAAGCTTTGGTCACAAGCCTCTTATATTGGACGGACCGTGGAAGTTGATTGGATGAGGTTTTCCCAGGGTCTCTTGCTGTAGAAAGAATGAAAATTACTCGGTCAAGTTTAAAATCTCCAAATTTATAGGTTGCCACTGGTATATGAAGAGCATTTTTTGCAGTTTTAAAAAAAGTGTTTTAAAATGAAATCGTATGCCCTGCCTTTGAAGGCTGGAGATGCCACTGCCCACATCTATGTGTGTTTCAGCATGCTAGTGTATATACAGTACTCAGCATAAATGAGTACACCCCACTACATTTGTCAGACAACCTTCAGTTTCCTTTCAGAATCAACATTTTCTATGAGATACTATACTACAAAATACTCCCACAAATGTGGGCCATTAAGTGCAAACAAGATTTGTTAATTTGCACACACAAAAAAGTGATTTTCTTAACAAATTCATTCAAGCCCAGGTTGCAAAAATGAGTACACCCCAATATTAGTCTAAGGAAATATTATTGAAAAAGATTTATCTAAACAGTTGAATACATTCCTGACAATGAACAACTCCTTAGATAATTTTCAATCTGGTTTCGTGCCCATCACAGCACTGAGACTGCCCTCGTCAAAGTTTTCAATGACATCCGCATAAATACAGACAGCGGCAAAACCACAGTGCTGGTCCTGTTGGACAGCAGTGCAGCATTTTACACTGTTGATCACAAAATATTACTGGAACGATTGGAGAGCTGGATTGGACTCACTGGCACAGCACTTCAATGGTTTGAATCTTACCTCAAAAATAGGAAGTTCTTTGTGTCCATTGGAAATTTCTCATCAGAACAAACAGAAATCACATGTGGGGTCCCCCAGGGCTCCATCCTGGGACCCCTCCTCTTCAATATTTATATGCTCCCACTAACCAAGATTATAGCAGCCAATCAGATAAATTACCATACCTATGCAGACAACACACAGCTATACATTACATTGTTACCAGGTGACTTTGATTCTATCCCGACCTTAAATAAATGCATTGAACAAATCAATGACTGGATGTCCCGTAACTTTCTCCAGCTAAACTCAAACACAACAGAAGTAATTATTTTTGGACCTAAGGAGGAACGATCCAGAGTCAGCACACAGCTTCAGCTACAACTAAAAACGATTCATGTAGGTGTAATAATGGACTCAGACCTGAACCTCGAGTGTCACATAAAGGCAATAACAAGGTCAGCCTTCTATCACCTGAAGAACATTTCTAGGATTAAAAGACTGATGTCACAGAAGGACCTTGAAAAACAGATCCATGCGTTTATCTTTAGTGGGATTGATTACTGCAACAGTGTCCTCACAGGTCTACCTAAAAAAGCAATCAGACAGAATGCTGCTGCCCATGTCCTCACTAGAACTAGAAAAGTGGAACACATCACCTCAGTTCTTAAGTCCTTACACTGGCTCCCTATAGCCCAGATAATTTACTTTAAAATACTCCTACTAGTTTATAAATCACTGAACGGTTTAGCACCAAAGTATGTTGGAGATCTGCTGTCACTATTCCAACCCATCAGACCACTCGGGTCCTCCAACTTGAGCTTACTTAACCTTCCTAAAATTAGAACTAAACAAGGAGAGGCAGCTTTCAGCTTCTATGCTCCACAAATCTGGAACAAACTTCCAAAAAATTCAGAGCTGCCTTTGAGCCCTAAATTGCACTTTCTGATCACTATCTGATTCTTGTGGTTTATTTTTTTTTTTTTATTTTTTTTTTTACGTGTCCTGTCTAGCAGTATGCTACTCAGAATTGGTGTCTGAGTACCAAGTACAAGCCCAACAGTTTTACTTTCCCAAGCAGAGTATTACAGCTTCGCTGTAGTACGCCACTTGATGTATATGTATGAAAAATCTTTATTAGTGATTACTGTGGGTTCAATTTCCTGACGTCATGGACATTAAACTGAGACAAGAAGGGAGAAAGGAAGAAGGTGAAGAAAAGAAACCGGACCAACAGAGGGGCGAACCGACGACACAAGACAGGGAGGCAAATAAAGAACACAAGAAAACATCCCAGTCCTCCACCTCTGCCGGACGGCAGAGAAACAGTAATACAAAACAAAAACAACAAACTGTACAGAACCAAACCAATAGTTCGGATCTGGTAGAATAAACAAAGAATTACACATTCACTACACACAAGCATTGATTAATGAACATAATACAAATGTTTCTGGTAAGCTCCTGTGAACAACTAACTAATGATGATAACCTCAGCTTAAGATATGTCCGTCCTCACCTATGTCCCCACACCTATGTGTGTGCGAGCATGCAGGTCGGAATAAGGTTTCCCCATGCAAGTGATTGATAGCTGGTGTAAGGAACCGTCAATCCGTCCTACAGGAATCGGCACAGACATGGAGGAGGCAAGAGATGTATGCATCCAGCGTCCCACAGAGTACAGAGTCCACAGGCGGATCAGCGCAGGGTCGATCACCCACCAAGAGAGGAACAGATGGAAGTCCCAGGGGAGCACCCACCAGCCGCGATGCTGGGGCCCGAGAGATCGCAGTGACGAGCCCACGGGCTCCGCCGGTAACCGGCTACGCCAGGGCGGGCCCGGACCAGGAACCGGAGGCCACGGGGACCAGGGGCACCCCACCCCCCAGCGGGGCCCCAACCAGGGACCAGCCGACAAGGGCCCCCCGCCGCCGCCGCAGGCAAGGAGGACCCGCAGCCAACCGACGGACAACACACGCCGCCGCCACCCCGGACCAGTACCCACCGCCAACAACCCGGCCCGCCTCCACACATCCACACGCCAGGGAGCCACAGCAAGAGCCACAGCGGATGTACGCCCTCCCCAGGCCGCGCCCAGCCGGCACCTGGACATCCAGATCTTCCAGCTCCAGGGTCCAGATCCCGCCCCACGTGGGGCGCCAAGATCAGGGGCCCAGCCAATGCCGGACAGCCCCACCAGGCGAACAGACCAGCCAGCTGAAGTCCTGGAACCGGCAGGAGGACTGGGCGCCAGGCACGGTCCCCAACGATCCACCGGACGGCACCAACCTATTCTAAAACCCCATAAGAGGTGCCCCAGTCAATCCAAGGAGGACATCGGCCCGAAACAGCGGCCGCCCGACACACCGGACCACCCAGGACCCGCCCGACATGCACCAGGACCGAGCCGGGCCGCAACCGGGACCCCCAGCCCCATGCATCGAGAGTCATCATCAACCAGCGGGCAGGAGCAACCATCACCGACGGGGAGTGACGGGGAGGGAAGAAGATGCATCAGGCCAGAGAGCAGCCAAACACCCAACCTGACAGGTAGACATAGACAGACAGAGACACTCATACGTACCCTCCCTCTCATGTGTACACATTCTTACAAATACAGGACATACGAAAAAAGGACGCTATACCCTCATTCATACCCCCCATACGTACACTATACTCCATACTCCCAGGCCCAGGGACAGACGCCCCAGTAGAGAACCCTGCCCCTGCACCCAGGAGACAGACCCCTTTGCCCACCAGGACGGGGACAAGTAGACCGCCAAGGCCCCACACCGGCAAGAGCAGCCCACCAGCCCAGGACCCCGACCAGACGGCGTGATGTTCTATCCGGGCTCCGACCCCTGATGGTCCAACGAACAGGGGTGTGGAAAGACCCCCCAGCCTCTCTCCCCCAGCTCAATGTGGTGTTGTTGCGTGTTGTTCTAATGTGCACTTAAAACAGAGGGGGGGGACATGGGAATACTGCCGGGTACCCCCATCTCCCCCCCCGGGCCCTCAGTGTCTAGATGCGTTTAACCAGTGGGTGCCGGCACCACAGGCGAGGCCCCCACAACGGGGGGGCCTCGCCTGTGGCGCCACACCGCCAGGTCCCTACATGTGCGTTCCCTGTAAATGTTGCAAGTGTAGTGTCTAAATTGCTCAATAAAATCGGGACCCAGGCCGCCACCGGGTAGCGAAGACGGAAGCTCCATCCCGCACCCCAGTGACGTGCCCACGTCCCAAGGCCTTGTGAATGGTAGAATGAAGGAGCAGGTGGACAGAGGCATGGGGATGGGGAGAAAATAACTGGGGTGACCATTGCCAACCCCAGGGAGCCAGCTCCCCTGCTGACTCCAATAGGCACCCCCGTTCGGCCCGATCCACCAGGGGTGGGAGGCCCCAGCACGTCCAGTCGGGGCCCACGGCAGCGGTACCGCCGAGCCCCATGGGGGCCCCGGCAATCCACCAGCCCCCATGCCAGGGGCATACCTAAATCCTCCCCAACATTCACACTGCTAACAAAACACATGTCACTAGACACCCAGGTTGAGTTTAGCCCCCCCTCACCCTCAACGCCCTCCCCCCTCCCGTCCCAAGCGCACCCCGTTAAAAAGAGCGCCTGTGCTAGATGGTAAAAAGCCTCCCCGCCAATAAGAGACGCCCCAGGCACCGCCAGCGTCCGAGGACCCCCGGGCCGAGGCCGGAACCCGGCGCACCACCGACTCGGGTACCCCGGACATGCCGCGCCAGGCCCGTGAGCAGACCGAAGTCCCGGGCGGCCAATCCCCAGGCCGACATCCTCCAGCCTTGCTACTACCGCCCGATGGCCGGGTGGCAACAGAACCCAGCACGTCCACCCACCAGCCCACACCCCACCAACTGGTCAGTCACCGTGGAGGCCGACCAACACCGGCCAGAGCCCCCCACCCCAGCACCCCCGCGAGGGCTAAGACCAAGACCCAGGAGCCATGTCCAGTGTCAATATAGCCGATCGGGCCCGGAGACGCCGGCCACCCGCCACGGCCTCTCGCCGACGCCCGGACGCGGCAAGCGGCCACCGGGGAGCAAGCGACAGGAACCAGCCCGGGGAGATGGAAAGGGCAGCAGCGCCCGCCAACCACCGGCCGACCACAGCCCCCCCCCAGCCGGCACCGACGGCAGCGGCCCCCCCCGGCCAAGCCCCGCCAGGGCCCCAGCCGGGGGGCGCGCCGCCCCAGAACCCCGAGCCCCAGGCCCAGTCCAGACCCCCCCAGAGCAGCACAGCACCAGGCCAGTAACCCGTGTCCGCCAGCACGACCCCTCTAAGGCGCCGCATGCAGCCACTAGGAGTCACCACACAAAGACCCCAAAGTCCCACCCCAGGCGAGGGTCTCGGCACCTATCGCCGAACCGCAAGCGGACCCACCCCCAAGGACCTCCCCGCAGTCACCACCAACCCTTAAGCTCCACATCGGCAACCGTGTCCCACAGAACGGAATCAAGGGCCCGACCCCACTAGGTGATGGAACTGATCAAGGGTGACCAGAAAGATTGATCAGATGTGGAGGCAGATGCCGTTTCTAGACCAATGTAATCCAGAAGGAGATCTCTATATTGATTAATATTCAGAGTATTTTTATTTTTCCAGTTCAAGAGGATATTTTTCTTAGCGATGCATAAGGCGATGTAAAATAATTGCATAGACTTTGTATCCATGGTAACTTCATCTACATTTCCCAGCAAGCAAACTGTGGGAGCAGGTGTGATATTACATTTCAGACACTTTGATAGATCTTCACATATCTGGTACCAATATTTCTTAACAGGTGGGCAGAACCAAAGAGCATGAATATAATTGTCTGGTAGATTGCTTGTACATTGTAAACAGGTATCAGACGGCGTATAACCCATCTTGAACATCCGTTGCCCTGTATAATGCACTCTATGAAGGATTTTATATTGTATTAATCGTAGATTAGGATTCTTAAGAAATTTGAAGGTTCTTAATGAAATTTGAGACCAGAGGTTTTGGTCTATTGAGATGGACAAGTCCATCTCCCATTTTGAAATAGGAAGGGCTATTGATTCATCTATTCTATTTAATGTTTTGTATATTTTAGATAGCAGTTTGGGAGGGTTAAGATTAAGGAAGTCTAAAACTTTTCCTGGAATTTGTAAATCAACTGTATTGAGCCTAAATTTATTTTTTATAATTGATTTAATTTGTTGGTATTCTAAGAATTTATTCTTGTTAATTCCGAATTGTGTAACCAATGTATTAAAGGGGATAAAGTCTGTTCCATCAAATATATGCTCCAGGTATTCAATTCCTTTACAACTCCAGCCTGGAAAGTTAATCATGCATTTTTTTTGTAAGATATCCGGGTTATTCCAGATGGGTGTACGCCTGCATGGGACTAGTGAGGTCTTTGTCATTTTAAGAAATTCCCACCAAGCTGTCAGAGAGGAGCTGATATTTATACTTTTGAAACATTCATTTTGTTTTATATTTGAGCTAACAAAAGGTAGATCTGAAAGTTTTATCTTATTGCATAGTGTCTGTTCTACATCTACCCAGCACTCATCGATATAACTGTGTTTTACCCATCTTGATGTGTATTGGAGTCTGTTGGCTAAGAAATAATGACGAAAGTTTGGTAGGTCTAGACCTCCTTTATCTTTGGACTTCTGTAGTGTTTTTAAGCTGATACGTGGGGGTTTATCTTTCCAAAGGAATTTAGAAACAGAAGAGTCCAGAGATCTAAACCAATCAGGTGATGGTTTGCTTGGGATCATTGAGAATAAATAATTGATTCTAGGCAAAACCATCATTTTTATTGTAGCTACCCTTCCAATAAGTGATATTGGAAGGGATTTCCATCTTGCCAGATCATCTTCCACTTTTTTTAAAAGTGGGACGTAGTTTAGCTTAGATAAGTCTGCCAGTCTTGGTGAGATATGGATACCTAGATATGTAATATTTCCCGACCGGAGCTGTAAAGCAACAGGACTCTGGTAAGAACAGTTGATAGGAAGGACTGTAGATTTTAACCAATTTATGGAATAGTCTGAAACTCTTGAGTAAGATTTTATTAACTCAATTACCTGATACAAGGAAGTTTGTGAATGCTGTAGAAAAAGTAGTACATCATCTGCGTATAAACTGATTTTATGTTCTATTTTGTTGCATTGTATACCTTTAACATTATTATTTTGCCTGATTGCTGCTGCTAATGGTTCAATAAAAATAGCAAAGAGGGAGGGAGAAAGTGGACATCCCTGCCTGGTACCTCTCTGAAGAAAGAACCTTGATGATGTTTGATTATTGGTCCTAATACATGCTGTTGGTGAGCTGTATAATATTTTTAACCAGTTTACAAAAGAATTACTGAATCCGAATTTATTTAAGGCTGCAAATAAAAATTTCCAGTTAACTCTATCAAATGCTTTTTCTGCATCTAAAGATAATATATTGGTTTGGACGTTTTTACAGTGGGAATAATCTATTAAATCTATTAATCTACGTGAATTTGTGGAAGAGAGCCTACCTTTTATAAAACCTGTTTGATCCGGGTGGATTATTAGAGGTGTTATTTTCTCTATCCTTCTTGCAAGAGCTTTGCAAATTATTTTCAGATCCACATTGATAAGAGAAATCGGACGATAACTGGTAGGAGACATAGGGTCTTTTCCTGGTTTTAATAGAAGATTGATGTAGGCAGAATTCATGTTTGGTGGTATTCGACCATTTTCCTTTGTTTCCTGTAACATTTTGTAAAATGTTGGTGCCAGAATATTCCAGAATTCTTTATAGAACTCTGCTGGAAATCCATCTGGACCTGGAGCTTTATTATTAGGCATAGATTGGAGGGCCTCCTGGAGTTCAGACACTGTTAGCGGTGAATCCAGGGCCTTTGCTTGACTGTCTGAAAGTTTAGGAAGAGTTATTTTATCCAGAAATTGTACAATATCATTATTTGAAGGGTTTATCTCTGGTGTGTATAACGTCTCATAAAATTCTTTGAAAGTGTTGTTTATTTTTTCAGGGTCATATATTATATTCCCAGTTTTGTCTTTGATTGCAGATATAGTTGTTTTTTCTTTATTTATTTTTAACTGATTAGCTAAGAAGCTACCTGATTTATTACTATGTTCAAAGTTTTCTATTCTAAGTCTTTGGATTAAGAACTGCGTCCTTTTATTAATAATTTCATTTAACTCTAATTTTGCTTTCCTTATTTTACTTAAGCTCTCTTTATCCAGGGAAGGTTCTAATGATTTAATAGTTTCTTCTAATTCCTGAACATGTTTATTTTCTGTTCTCTTTTTATTTGATGAGAATGAAATTATTTTACCTCTAATCACAGCTTTCCCTGCTTCCCATAGAGTGGATGGCGACATACCAGGGAGATCATTAAATTCCATGTATGAAGCCCATTCTTTTTCAATATATTTAATAAATTCTTTATCCTTAAGTAATGATGTATTAAATCTCCAATTTTTATATTGAAGGGTTGCAATTTTATTTGCTAAATTTAAAGAAACAGGAGCGTGATCGCTGATCACTATAGGATGTATCTCAGTGTCTGAAATGTCATTCAACAGTGAGCTGCTGACTAACAAATAGTCCAATCTAGAATAAGAATGATGTACGTTTGAGTAAAAAGTGTATTTTCTGTCGTTGGGATGAAGCGATCGCCATGCATCGCAGAGTCCATAATCGCTCATGTACTGTTTAACTATATCTATGGATTGCCATCTGCGCTGAGTCCCTGCTGTACTGAGCCTGTCTATTTCTTCATTTAGTCCAAAGTTGAAATCTCCTGATTCTTGTGGTTTAGCTTTTATTCTTATTTTTTATTTCCTTTTTAACCGATTGTGTTTTATCTGTTTTTAATCTATATTAATTGCATACATTTTTTCCTTACATCATCTTTTCTTATTGATTGATTGTGTCTATCTGTTAAACCTATATGTTTCTGTTTTTTATAATCATGCTTTTATAATCATGGATTTGGTATCATTATCACTGAATCATGTAAATCACCTTGAATTGCCTTGTGTTTAAAGTGTTCTATAGAAATAAAATTGCCTTGCCTTGCCTGAGGCTACGTCCACACTAAGCCGATAAGGTTATACGGGGAGATGGACGCCTAATGTTATCCACTCAACACGAGCATTTACGCCCCGTTTAAGGTTCGTTTAAGTTCCCATGATTGCGCAATCCCATACCGACCTGTGCAAATACTGGGCATGCGCGAAAAGACGCACGGAACATGCGTATAGTCTATGTGACGCCAGCGCCTACATAATTTATACAAGAAGCTTTACAGCACAGTACATATCTGCTTGTCCCGTTAACCGAAGAGAACAATAGCTGCTCAGAAGAAGAGAGAGTGTGGACAGACGACGAGATAGATTTATTACTCTTTGCTGTTGTCTTTGTCTGTCGTGTCGTATTGTAATTGACGCAGGATTCATTGACGCCACTTCCTCTCATTATCCGGGGAAGCTGTCCACACTAGCACGTTTAGCCGTTGAATTAAGATTTACACGGCTCTCTTACCCGGCTAATAGTTATCCGGCCACAGACCTTAAACGACGCCGGGTTAGTGTGCACGATAGGGGGGTGTAGGCTAAATAATTATACGTTTAAGGCATTATCCGGCTTAGTGTGGACGTGGCCTAAGATAATAATTAGACTTTCTCTTGCCGCATTAAACACACTGACTGAAACTGAGATCTGGTGGAAGAATTCCACAACTTAGGGGCAGAGTAGCTAAATGCTCTGCCACCCATGGTACTAGGCAGAAGACGGAGTCAAAACACACTAAAAATCATTCAAAATTATGCTAAAACAGCTAAATAGTTCACCGGGGAGCAGGGTCCACTCAACATGAAAGAACGAAAGGCCACAACACAGAGAAAACTAAATCAATTCAAGAGAGTCTGAACACCAAACAGTATTGTGAATACCATGAGTAGCAATCTTTATGAACTTATGAGCACTGTGGTCTGCAAAAAAGTGGGCTGCACTAATCATATAAAGCATGCAGAGCCCATCGGTTTTAGCTTAGCACCAAAGAACAAAGAAAAACTGGTCCAATGGAGTAACTCATGTTGCATTATTTAAAACAACTATCAGTCAGAAACTGTCAAAAATTGTTAATCCTAAACTAATTTATCCCTGCCCAAAAAACCTTACATGAACGACCCTTAGATTTCCATGAAAGGGTGGTTTAATTAAAGGGGTTGTGTTGAAAATATAGAAAAATCGATTCTGAATCGATGTTTATAAAAATTCTAAGAATCTAATAATTTCACAGGTTCAAAAACACATTTAATTGTTTAACATAGTTTGCTCTAAACAAAGAAAGAAAGAACAACATTGAAGCATGAACCAATGAAGTGAATGGGAACTAATAGCACTATAGTAGTTCCCTTTCACTTAAATTTGTTTATCCTAAAATAAAGCAAGTAGACTGTTGCCAGATCAAGGGAATTACTGAGCGGGTTACAAAATGATTTTTTCACTTATCTAACTCTGGGGAATAATGGCATTAGGCGATTTTTTACTCAGGGGTGGAATATCCCTTTAAAAACAAGGCCAACAAGGAATATTTTTTACAACCATATGATAGAGACCATATATGAGAGAGATATTCAAGGAGAGGGATAGACGCATGGACTTCATATACAAAAAAATGTGGCGGTTTAAGCAATTTTTGATTTACTTAAAAGAAGAGAGATCAAACAATAAAACCAGGAAAAAAATTTCAAAACTAACTTTACCTTAAAGATATCTTTTTTCTTGCTTAATGTATTGTTTAACAATATGAAAGTGAATTAAGAATAATTAAATGCCTTTAACACAACTAAATATCTCAAAGATTGTATATGGAATATTTTCATAAAAAGTTACATTTTAAACAACACTACATCCACAGGGTTTTTAGAGGGGTGCAGAATAAAAGTACACCATTTCACTAAAAAGTTATATTTGAAGGAAAATATAATATGTTACAAGTACAAATCAAAGATACAAGTACAAATCGGAAACACAAGTACAAATCAGACACAAATACAAATCAGAAACACAAGTAAAAATCAGAAACACATGTACAAATCACGCTCTCTCAGAACCATCAGACCATCAATCAGATTTCTCGATTCCCTAACCAATCACGGAGAGAGGAGGGCGGTGTTCTTCTGTGTTCACAACCAAACTTGACTCTTGGAAAAGTGCAGCCGAAGTCCCGTCTGTCATTACCACACACAGTTCTCTGAAGGTGAGTCGGTTTGTCATAAACAAAAATTTCTCTCTGAAGACTGAAAGACATGTCTCTGCTATTAACTAATTTCACTAAGGATAACGGGACTTCGGCTGCACTTTTCCAAGAGTCAAGTTTGATTGTGAACACTGAAGAACACAGGGGAATCAGGGGTGATATATTTTTCTGTGACAAACCTATGTCATCTACTCTTCTGATAAAATGTTTCAGCCAAGGCAATTTTATTTATGTAGCACACTTTCAACACAATGCAATTCAAGGTGCTTTACATGATTCAGTGTTAATGAACCAAATACATGACAAAAATAAGAAAATTAAAACAGATCATTACTAAAAGAAATGCATCTAGTAACTGAAGCATGAAAAATAAATCACCACTGAAGAGTGCTATAGATAAATAGATAGATAAAATAATTTGAGTCATTTTAACCTAAAAATGAAATGTTTGCAGTATCTTTTTTGTAGATCATCCTTTGTTAGCTTTAACATTACACATTAATCAGCAACTTTGGGGGTTAAGAACCTAACTCAGTACAGAACAACTTTCAGCAATAAGAAAATCCAAGGAGCTTTGGGTGGTTAGGCAAAAAAAAAAAACAGCAATAAAAGCAGAAAACACAACATTAAAGTTCTAAAGAACATTAAAACATAATACTGTTGTGACATTCCAGTTATTAATCTAAGACAGCCCTAAAAAGATGAATATTTAGGTTTGATTTAAAAGAAATCATTGTTTCAACGGCTATGCATATATCTCAGAGTTTATCCAAGAGAAAGAGAGCTTAGAAACTGAAAGCTGATTATCCATGTTTTATCCTGATTCTATGGATGCTGAGTAGACTGGAATTAGAGGACCTAACCAGTTGGTATAATGTCATATCTTTAAAATACTTTCTTCTAAGCCATTCTATGATTTATAAACTAGTAAGGGTATTGTGAGATCTATGCTACAAGGAGCTACAGGGAACCAGTGTAAGGACTTTAGAACTGGGGCGATTTGCTCTACTTTGCAGGTAGTTTAGTGAGGATGCTTTCTGGATCTGCCGCAGCGGTCTGATTGACTTTTCAGGCAGATCTGTGAAGACAATTTTTCCCTTTTTTTTCTTTTCAAATGAATTCAGTTGAGTTTATTTGTATGGCACCAATTCACAACAGATGTCATTTCAAGGCACTTTACAAGAAAATAATTTCAATACAATTATACAAACATTGCCATCAGTTATGAGTATTCTTTTTTAATGTGTCATGTCTAGCAGTTTGCTACTCAGAATTGGTGTCTGAGTACCAAGTACAAGCCCAACAGATTTACTTTCCCAAGCACAGCATTACAGCTTTGCTATAATACTCCACCTGATATATTAAATTAAATTCAGTTTATTTATATAGCACCATTTCACAACAGATGTCTTCTCAAGACACTTTACAAGAGATTTATTACAATACAATGTTTCATTTAGGAATTAGAGAACCACAGACGATTGCGTCAGGAATTCTCAGCAATCCCTCACACTGAGCAAGCATGAAGCGGAGTGGAGACGATCAACTCCCTTTTAACAGGAAATAACCTCCAGCAGAACCAGGCTCAGCATAAGCGGTCATCTGCCGAGACCGTCTGGGTTTGGAGAAGGCAGCAGGGACACAGAAAGAGCAACAGAACGCAGAGCGCCGAGACCAGGGGCCCAGCCAATGCCAGAAAGTCCCCCCAAATAAACCGACCAGGCAGCAGAACCCACAGAACTGGCAGGAGGCCCAGGCGGCAGGCACGGTCCCCACCGACCCACCGAATGGAACCAATCTACCTTGTAATCCCGGCACCCCCATAAGAGGTGCCCCAGTCAATCCAAGGAGGACGCCGGCCTGAAACAGCGGCCGCCTGACACACCGGCCCACCCAGTACCAGCCATGGAATGCACCAGGACCATCCAGACCGCATCCGGGCCCCCAGCCCCAGACATCCAGAACCACCAGCGGGCAGTGGCATCCAGAACCGACAGGGAGTGACAGCGGGGAAAACGATGCACCATGCCGGAGGCCACCCAAACACCCAACCTGACAAATAGACACACAGAGACAATCATACGTACCATCCCTCTTATGCACACACATTCTCATCAACACAGGACACCCGAAAAAGGACACTGTACACTCATTCATACAGCCCATACATACTCTATACTCAAAGGCCCAGGGACAGATGCCCCAATAGAGTACCCTGCCCCTGCACCCGGGAGACGAACCCCTTGAACCCCAGGATGGGGACAAGCCCACCAGCACAGGTCCTCAATCAGACGGCCTGATATGCCATCCGGGCTCCAACCCCTGATGGTCCAACAAACAGGGGTGTGGGAAGACCCTCAGCCTCTCTCCCCCTGCTCAATTGTGGTGTTGTTGCGTGTTGGTCTAATGTGCACTTAAAACAGAGGGGTGGGACATGGGAATACTGCCAGGTACCCCCATCTCCCTCCAAGTGCACTTTTTTGATACCACTGGTACTACTTGTAAGGGCAAGAGAAACCACTAGTAGAAGTAGTGGAATTAATTCGAAAAAATGCTAATGAGGGGGTGTGGAAAACTAGCACTGAAGCTTCTTCCTATTGGCTCTTCAGAAAGAATCAACACCCAGACAAGATTTAACCCTATAACGCCTGATCAACTTTCACTGTTGTTGTTGTTAACAATAACAATATTGATAGTTAATAATATCATTAAAAATAACTATTATACATATCATAAAGATAATTAACTCAATCTAATATATCTCAGAGTGGAATATAATTAATGTTTATGTCACAGGCATCACTTTCTCATCATGGGGAAGTTCAAGTTGCTATATCAAATATCCGCTAGTGCTGTTTGGGAAAGAGAAAAAATAAATTAAAACTGGCAGTCTTACATTTTTACATAACCTACAATGGTTATTTGTTGATTATACAATGAATTTGACATTCATGTTCAAGTGTATGCCTATGTTTCATAATTATTCACTGTCCTAAAGAATTAAAACAATCCTTTGGAAACTTTCGGTACCCACTAGCATCACTAGTGGGCATTTAAAGGCCAGTAGTAGACATGTAAAGGCCACTAGTAGCAGTAGTAGGCATGTTCAGGCCACTGGTAGCACTAGTGGGCATTTAAAGGCCACTAGTAGCACTAGTGGGCATTTAAAGGCCACTAGTGTCACTTAGCTTAGAGGCCACTAGTAGCACTAGTAGGCATGTACAGGCCACTAGTAGCACTAGTAAGCAGGTTGAGGCCACTAGTAGCACTAGTAGGCATGTTGAGCCCACAAGTAGCACTAGTGTTCATTTAAATGCCACTAGTAGCACGAGTAAATATGTTGAGGCCGTTAGTAGCACTAGTGGGCATTTTAAGGCCACTAGTAGCACTAAGCTTAGAGGCCACTAGTAGCACTAGTGGCCTCTAAGCGGTGGATTGTGGCGGTATTACCGCCACAATCCACCGGCTGCTTACTGTGGCGGTAATACACTTTCGGGAACTTTCTGTTTACTAGTCAGATCCATAATAGAGATTTGGATCTACTACATCGCTCAAATACCCCTTTTCACCTGTGCAGCCATTATGAGTGCTGAGTGTCGTGTGGGTGGTGTTTATTTGGTCAGCTTAATGAAGCGTTAGCCGTGAGCAGACTATTGGTTGAGGCAGTGTATGATGAAGAGGCACGCAGTGAAGCTCGCATTTTGAATGTAAATATCGTTCACGATCAGGTTCATTTAATTGTGGCCACCAAAATCGTGATCACGATCAAAATCCGATTAATTGTGCAGTCCTATCGGGCAGTGGACCTTTAGCATTTCAAGATCCATCCATCCATCTTCTTAACTGCTTATCCAATTCAGGGTCACGGGGCAGCTGGAGCCTATCCCAGCAATTATCAGGCGTTAGGCAGGGTACACTCTGAACAGGACGCCAGTCTGTTGCAGGGCCAACACAGAGAGACAGACAACCATTCACACTCACATTCATTCCTAGGGACAATTTAGAGTGATCAATTCACCTATCATGCAGGTTTTTGGACTGTGGGAGGAAGCCGGAGTACCCGGAGAGAACCCACGCATATACGGGGAGAACATGCAAACTCCATGCAGAAAGACCCTGGGCCGGGATACGAACCCACGACCTTCTTGCTGCAAGGCAACAGCGCTAACCACTGCGCCACCGTGCTGCCCTAGCATTTCAAGATGGAAACATAAAAAAGTAATGACAAAATGTTTTATTCTTTTTCTAAAATCACTTATTACAAAAATATACTTATTGCTGTTCATGAAGAATTGGGTGAAAATGGTAATGGTAGTGCAAAACTGGCCTCACATTGTCTTTCACCTTCATGGCTTGAAATTTCTGTGATGTTATTTGAAACAGGAGTCTTCAGACGTGCCAGTAGGGAGGGAATTTCTGAAAAATATAGCACAATGCAATACGATTTCAAACAAGATGGAAAAAGCATGATATGTAAATTACTAAATACACTTTGGCCATTTTTTGGATAGCAAAATCTTAACACCAAAACCTATATAACATCAATGGATTTCTTCTAATACACAGACAAAAAATACCAAATATAAGGAGACTACCACATTCTAATGGTGCATTTAGACTAGCGCCTAGTCCACCTTACAGCACCCATTTGTGTGTCTAAACAAACAACGCTATGAAATACTTAAATTTCAAAGTCCAGTTAATGCTTTTTTTTTGCATAAAATCATTTACTTTGAAGTGTTTTTCCTCAGTTTTTATAAGCTTACTTAAAGGGACTATAAAGAAGTTTAACAGCAAATAAAATGTATAGACCTGCAAAATTTCTTCCTCATACATGATCCACCAATCTCCTGGTCAGTACAAAGAGCCCTGGCCTTTTCACCGTGGTTGCTTCTATATGCCTGTAAAATCACTTTATTAATTATTATTAGTTATTGTTCGGGTCGAAAAAGCAGCACTCCCTCAGTGCCTCCTAGATTTAGCCTAGTGTGTGACGACTTCATGTGTGTTCACGTTGAACTGGATTCCTCAAAAGAAACGTAACAAAGTTTCATGATAATGTGATGGAATGCATGTTTTATATAAACTTCACTGAAACAAGCCATAACATTTTTTGGTAATGGTTCTGTATTTACAATGACAAAAACAATGTTGCTAATACTTCTTTGCCTGGATGGAGAATATGAACAGTACACAAAAGTTTTACTCAAGTAATAGTAGCAGTACCTTTACTTGAGTAAAAGTAGCCATCAAATCCTATTTAAGAGTGAAAAAGGTTTTGGTAGAAAAGATGCTTGCATACTCAGTAACATCTGATTTTAAAATGTCATCAGACAGACCTAAGCATGAAATTCTTAGGAAATTCAGGTATTTAATAGAGTAAAACAAAACAAATTACAAAAATAAAATTATCACAAAAAATAAATAGTTTTGAGCAGAGGAAACCCTTCTCGAAGTCCTTTGTTGAAATATAAAACCAATAAAGTAGGTAATGTATCAATATATCTTACAAGGTAAAATGTACTTCCAGTGACCATTCATGACGTTTACTGTATTCACTTGACCTCAAATTGAAACAAAAAGTTCATCATACAGATTACAATAAAAAAATATATGTAGAAACAGGAGCTTTCTTGTAGTAATAAAGTGTAAATCTGTCTGGTTTATTTTGGGTTAAAATATATTTGTTTTTCATTCTGTGAAGCTACTGGCAATGTGAAAAGCATCCAGAAATTGTACTCATGTGGGATTAGCATGCTTCATTATATTACACAATAGTAATTTAATATAGTAAATAAAGAATAAAAAAAATACTTTACCATTTGTTTTTTATTTATTTTTTGTTTCCTTTTTAAAATAAACTCAGGTAAATGAAACTATCCACCTCCGAATAAGAGTCACTATTCACGGATTAATACGTAGCGAAAAAAACTGCAAGGGAACAGAACATTTTCTAAGGAAAACTTTTTTCACTTGGGCGCTCTGAGGCCAATTTTTTCTAGCCAATTTAAGTCTGTTTGTCAGCTAGTAGTACTGATAAAATATTACGTTGCTAAAAAATATTTTGTGTACTCCTAGGTGGTAAATAATTATAATATCAAAACCTTAGCCTTAGAAAAATTGCAGGTCAAGCTTTTTGTTAGAACGTTTTCTACTTCAAAAAGCCCCTAAATAAATGTACACCTAACTACTTTCCCAAGCAGAGTATTACAGCTTTGCTGTAACACTCCACTTGATGTATATGTATTAAAAAATCTTTATTAGTGATTTCTGAGGGTTCAATTTCCTGAAGTCACGGACACGAAACCGAGAAAAGAAGGAAGAAAGGAAGAAGGTGAAGAAAAGAAACCGCACCAGCAGAGGCGCGAACTGACGACACAAGACAGGGAGGCAAACAAAGAACACAAGAAAACATCCCAGTCCTCCGTCTCTGCCGGATGGCAGAGAAGCGGTAAAACAAAACAACGAACTGAACAGAACCACACCAATAGTTCAGATCCAGTAATAAAAATGGACAATTACACATTCACTACACTAAAGCATGGATTAATAAACACAATACTAATGTTTCTGTTAAACTCCTGGTAAAAGCCAACTAATGACAATAACCTCAGCTCAAGATATGTCCGTCCACACCAATGTCCCAGCACCTATGTGTGTGTGCGAGCATGCAGGTCTGAATAAGGTTTCCCCATGCAAGTGATTGATAGCTGGTGTAAGGATCCGTCAATCCGTCCTACAGGAATCGACACAGACATGAAGGAGGCAGGAGACGCATGCATCCAGAGTCCCACAGAGCGCAGGAGCCGCAGGCGGACCAGCGCAGGGCCGATCACCCACCAAGAGAGGAACAGATGGAAGCCCTAGGGGAACACCAAGCAGCCGCAATGCTGGGGCCCCGAGAGATCGCAGGGACGAGCCCACAGGCTCCGCCGGAAACCGGCTACGCCAGGATGGGCCCGGAACAGGACCCGGAACAGGACCCGGAGGCCATGGGGATCAGGGGCACCCCGCCCCCCAGCAGGCCCCGACCAGGGACCCACCGAGAGGGGTCCCCCTCCACCGGGCAGGAGGCGCCTGCAGCCGATCGACGGACAATACACGCCGCCGCCACACCAGACCAATACCCACTGCCAATAACCCCCCACACACACACACACACACACACACCAGGGAGCCATAGTAAAGCAGCAGCGGATGTACGCCCTCCCCAGGCCGCGCCCAGCCAGCACCTGGACATCCAGATCTACCAGCTCCCGGGTCCAGATCCCGCCCCATGCAGAGCGCCAAGATCTGGGGCCCTGCCAATACCGGACAGCCCCCCCAGCTGAACGGACCAGGCAGTAGAACTCATGGAACTGGCAGGAGCTTGGGCGCCGGGCACGGTCCCCACGATCCACCGGACGGTACCAACCTACTTACAACCCTGGCACCCCCATAAGAGGTGCCCCAGTCAATCCAAGGAGGATGTCGGCCCGAAACAGCGGCCGCCCGACAAACCGGCCCACCCAGGACCAGCTAGGCATGCACCAGGACCGAGCCGGGCCGCAACCGGGACTCCCGGCCCCAGGCATCGAGAGCCATCATCGACCAGCGGGCAGGACCATCCATCACCCACGGGGAGTGACGGAGGGGAAGAAGATGCACCAGGCCAGAGGGCAGCCAAACACCCAACCTGACAAGTAGACATAGACAGACAGAGACACTCATACGTACTCTCCCTCTCGTGCGCACACATTCTTACATATACAGGACACACGAAAAAAAGACACTGTACACTCATTGATACACCCCATACATACTCTATACTCCCAGGCCCAGGGACAGACGCCCCGATAGAACACCCTGCCCCTGCACCCGGAAGACGGACCCCTTGCCCATCAGGACGGGGACAAGTAGACCGCCAAGGCCCCCACCCCGGCAAGAGTAGCCGACTAGCCTAGGTCCCCGACCAGACGACCTGATAATCTACCCGGGCTCCAACCCCTGATGGTCCAACGAACAGGGGTGTGGAAAGCCCCCCAGCCTCTCTCCCCCTGCTCAATTGTGGTGTTGTTGCGTGTTGGTCTAATGTGCACTTAAAACAGAGGGGTGGGACATGGGAATACTGCCAGGTACACCCATCTCCCTCCCCGGGCCCTCAGTATCTAGATGCATTTAAACAGTGGGTACCGGCACCACAGGCGAGGCCCCGTATAAGGGGCCCCGCCTCCAGTGCCGAGGCGCACCCACAGCCAGGTCCCTACATGTGCGTGTGTCATGTAAATGTTGTAAGTGTAAGTGTCTAAGTTGCTCAATAAAATTGGGACCCAGGCCGCCACCGGGTAGCGAAGATGGAAACTCCATCCCGCACCCCAGTGACGTGCCCACGTCCCAAGGACTTGTGAATGGTAGAATGAAGGAGCAGGTGGACAGAGGCAAATGGGGATGGGTAGGAAATAACTGGGGTGACACAATGCCAACCCCAGGGAGCCAGCTCCCCTGCTGACCCCAATAGGCACCCCCGTTCAGCTGATCCACCAGGGGCGGGAGGCCCCAGCACGTCAAGTCGGGGCCCACGGCAGCAGCATCTCCGGGCCCCATGGGGGCCCAGGCGATCTGCCCGCCCCCACCCCAGGGGCAGACATAAATCCCTCCCAACATTCAAACTACTAACAAAACACAGGACACTAGACACCCAGGCTCAGTTTAGGCAACCCTCCGAGCCCCAGGCCCAGCCTAGACCCCCTCCAGAGCAGCACACATTTAAACAGTGGGTACCAGCATCACAGGCGAGGCCCCGTATAAGGGGACCCACCTCCAGTGCCGATGCGCACCCACCGCCAGGTCCCTACATGTGCGTGTGTCATGTAAATGTTGCAAGTGTAAGTGTCTAAGTTGCTCAATAAAATTGGGACCCAGGCCACCACCGGGTAGCGAAGACGGAAACTACATCCCGCACCCCAGTGACGTGCCCACGTCCCAAGGCCTTGTGAATGGTAGAATGAAGGAGCAGGTGGACAGAGGCAAATGGGGATGGGGAGGAAATAACTGGGGTGACACGATGCCAACCCCAGGGAGCCAGCTCCCCTGCTGACCCCAATAGGCACCCCCGTTCAGCCGATCCACCATGGGCGGGAGGCCCCAGCACATCAAGTCAGGGCCCACGGCAGCGGCCCCTCCGAGCCCCATGAGGGCCCAGGCCATCCGCCCACCCCAGGGGCAGACCTATATCCCTCCCAACATTCAAACTACTAATAAAACACAGGACACTAGACACCCAGGCTGAGTTTAGGCCACCCTCCCCCCGTACCCACCCGCCGTCCCAAGCGCACCCCGTTCGGGAGAATGCCCGTGCTAGATGGTAAAAGCCTCCCCGTCAACAAGAGAGGCCCCAAGCACCGCCAGCGCCCGAGGGCCCCCGCGCTGAGGCCGGAACCCGGCACAGCATTAACTCGGATACCCCGGACATGCCGTGCCTGGCAGGTGAGCAGACCGAAGCCCCAGGCGGCCAACACCCCAGGCCGACACCCTCCAGCCTTGCTACTACCGCCCGATGGCCAGGAGGCAACCGAACCCAGCATCCCCAACCACCAGCCCAAACCCCACCACCCGGTCAGTCCACCGCAGAGGCCGACCAGCACCGGTCAAAGGGCCCACACCCCAGCACCCCGCAGAGTGCTTGGACCGAGACCCAGGAGCCATGTCCAGTGCCACTTTGACTGATCGGGCCCAGAGATGCCGGCCACCCGCCAAGGCCACCCGCTGACACCCCGTTGCGCAGGCGAGGCAAGGGACCATCGGGGAGCCAGCGACAAGAACCAGCCCAGGGAGATGGAAAAGGCAGCAGCGCCCACCGTCCACCGGCCGACCACAGCCCCCTCCCCAGCCGGCACCGGCGACAGCGGCCCCCCCACCGGCCAAGCCCCGGCCAGGGCCACAGGCCGGGGGGCACGCCGCCCCAGAGCCCCCAGGCCCAGCCCAGACCCCCCCCAGAGCAGCACAGCACCAGGCCAGTAACCACTGTCCACCAGCACGACCCCCCTAAGGCGCCGCATGCAGCCACTAGGAGTCACCACACAAAGCCCCCAAAGTCCAACCCCAGGCGAGATTCACGGCACCTACCGCCCCAACCGCAAGCGGACCCAACCCCGAGGACCCCTAGCAGTCACCAACAAACCTTAAACTCCACATCGGCAATCGTGTCCCACAGAACAAAATCAAGGGCCCGACCCCACTAGGTGATGGAGCTGATCAAGGGAGACCAGAAAGATTGATCAGATGTGGAGGCAGAAGCCGTTTCTAGACCAATGTAATCCAGAAGGAGATCTCTATACTGATTAATATTCAGTATAGAGTATTTTTATTAATAGCGAAGCATAAGGCAATGTGAACTAATTGTATAGACTTTGTATCCATGGTAACTTCATCTAAATTTCCCAGCAAGCAAACTGTGGGAGAAGGTGTGATATTACATTTCAGACACTTTGATAGGTCTTCACATATCTGGTACCAATATTTCTTGACAGGTGGGCAGAACCAAAGAGCATGAGTATAATTGTCTGGTATATTGCTTGTACATTGTAAACAGGTATTAGATGGCGTAAAACCCATCTTGAACATCCGTTGGCCTGTATAATGCACTCTATGAAGGATTTTATATTGTATTAATCGTAGATTAGGATTTTTACGAAATTTAAAGGTTCTTAAGGAAATCTGAGACCAGAGGTTTCGGTCAAATGAGATGGACAAGTCCATCTCCCATTTTAAACTAGGAAGGGCTATTGATTAATCTATTCTATTTAATGTTTTGTATATTTTAGATAGCAGTTTGGGAGGGTTAAGATTAAGAAAGTCTAAAACTTTTCCTGGAATTTGTAAATCAACTGTATTGAGACTAAATTTATTTTTTATAATTGATTTAATTTGTTGATATTATAAGAATTTATTCTTGTTAATTCTGTATTGTGTAACCAATGTATTAAATTGGATAAAGTCTGTTCCATCAAACATATGCTCCAGGTATTCAATTCCTTTACAACTCCAGTTTGGAAAGTTGATCATGCATTTTTTTGTAAGATATCCGGGTTGTTCCAGATGGGTGTACGCCTGCATGGGACTAGTAAGGTTATATTTGAGCCAATAAATGGTAGATCTGAAACTTTTATCTTATTGCATGTCTGTTCAACATCTACCCAGCACCCATCGAAATAACTGTGTTTTACCCATCTTGATGTGTATTGGATCCTGTTGGCTAAGAAATAAAGACGAAAGTTTGGTAGGTCTAGACTTCCTTTATCTTTGGACTTCTGCAGTGTTTTTAAGCTGATACGTGGGGGTTTATCTTTCCAAAGAAATTTAGAGACAGAAGAGTCCAGAGATCTAAACCAATCAGGTGATGGTTTGCTTGGGATCATTGAGAATAAATAATTGATTCTAGGCAAAACCATCATTTTTATTGTACAGTAGCTACCCTTCCAATAAGTGATATTGGAAGGGATTTCCATCTTGCCAGATCATCTTCCACTTTTTTAAAAGTGGGACATAGTTTAGCTTTGATAAGTCTGCCAGTCTTGGTGAGATATGGATACCTAGATATGTAATATTTCCCGACCGGAGTTGCACAGCAACGGGACCCTGGAAAGAACAGTTGATTGGAAGGACTGTAGATTTTAACCAATTTATGGAGTCTGAAACTCTTGAATAAGATTTTATCAACTAAATTACCTGAGAGAAGGAAGTTTGTGAATGCTGTAGAAAGAGTAGTACATCATCTGCATACAGACTAATTTTATGTTCTATTTTGTTGCTTTGTATACCTTTAACATTATTATTTTTGCCTGATTGCTGCTGCTAATGGTTCAATAAAAATAGCAAAGAGGGAGGGAGAAAGTGGACATCCCTGCCTGGTACCTCTCTGAAGAAAGAACCTTGATGATGTTTGATTATTGGTCCTAATACATGCTGTTGGTGAGCTGTATAATATTTTTAACCAGTTTACAAAAGAATTACTGAATCCGAATTTATTTAAGGCTGCAAATAAAAATGTCCAGTTAACTCTATCAAATGCTTTTTCTGCATCTAAAGATAATATATTGGTTTGGACGTTTTTACAGTGGGAATAATCTATTAAATCTATTAATCTACGTGAATTTGTGGAAGAGAGCCTACCTTTTATAAAAACCTGTTTGATCAGGGTGGATTATTAGAGGTGTTATTTTCTCTATCCTTCTTGCAAGAGCTTTGCAAATTATTTTCAGATCCACATTGATAAGAGAAATGGGACGATAACTGGTAGGAGACATAGGGTCTTTTCCTGGTTTTAATAGAAGATTGATGTAGGCAGAGTTCATGTTTGGTGGTAATCGACCATTTTCCTTTGTTTCCTGCAACATTTTGTAAAATGTTGGTGCCAGAATATTCCAGAATTCTTTATAGAACTCTACTGGAAATCCATCTGGGCCTGGAGCTTTATTATTAGGCATGGATTGAAGGGCCTCCTGGAGTTCAGTCACTGTTAGTGGTGAATCCAGGGCCTTTGCTTGATTGTCTGAAAGTTTAGGAAGAGTTATTTTATCCAGAAATTGTTCAATTTCATTATTTGATGGGTTTATCTCCGGTGTGTATAAAGTCTCATAAAACTCTTTGAATGTGTTGTTTATTCTTTCAGGATCATATATTATATTCCCAATTTTGTCTTTGATTGCAGATATAGTTGTTTTTTCTTTATTTATTTTTAACTGATTAGCTAAGAAGCTACCTGATTTATTACTATGTTCAATGTTTTCTATTCTAAGTCTTTGGATTAAGAACTGCGTCCTTTTATTAATAATTTCATTTAACTCTAATTTTGCTTTCCTTATTTTACTTAAGCTCTCTTTATCCAGGGAAGGTTCTAATGATTTAATAGTTTCTTCTAATTCCTGAACATGTTTATTTTCTCTTTTTATTTGATGAGAATGAAATTATTTTACCTCTAATCACAGCTTTCCCTGCTTCCCATAGAGTGGATGGCGACATACCAGGGAGATCATTAAATTCCATGTATGAAGCCCATTCTTTTTCAATATATTTAATAAATTCTCTATCCTTAAGTAATGATGTATTAAATCTCCAATTTTTATATTGAAGGGTTGCTATTCTATTTGCTAAATTTAAAGAAACAGGAGCGTAACTATAGGATGTATCTCAGTGTCTGAAATGTCATTCAACAGTGAGCTGCTGACTAAGAAATAGTCCAATCTAGAATAAGAATGATGGACATTTGAGTAAAAAGTGTATTTTCTGTCGTTGTGATGAAGTGATCGCCATGCATCGCAAAGTCCATAATCGCTCATGTACTGTTTAACTATATCTATGGATTGCCAGCTGCGCTGAGTCCCTGCTGTACTGAGCCTGTCTATTTCTTCATTTAATCCAAAGTTGAAATCTCCCCCAAGAACAAGTGAACATCTATGTGATTAGCCAAAACTGAGAAGAAGGTATGAAAGAATGAGGGGTCGTCAACATTTGGACCATATACACTAACTATACATAACTTTTGGTTATGTATAAATAGTTTTAATATTATAAATCTACCCTCTGGATCTGTAACTGTGTCTATTACTTTAAAATTAGTATTTTTATTAATTAATATTGCTACTCCTCGTTGTCTACAGTTATAGCATGAAGAAAATACATTAGGATACTCCGGTGTTTTTAAATCATTAGCAGTTGAGCTTGATTTATGAGTCTCCTGTAGTAAGACGACATCTGCCTTCAATCTTTTAAGATGGTTGAAAATCTTAATTCTTTTTTCTCTGGAGCCAGATCCGTGAATATTCCATGTTAGAAATTTTACAGGATTCATAGGGCTAAGATGAACATTAGACATTTACTATCGCCAAGGATGAATATAGGTGTAGTCTTGGTTTATCTATGGAGTTGCCTGATTAAAAATCCAGAAGCAGAGATAAAGCGAGGGAAATAACATACCATACAGGTGTGTAAAGAATGATAGCATGATGGAAAAACATGAATATGCCATGATAAAAGTCTGTGTGTGTGAAAGAAAAAGGAAGAAAAGTCATAAACTGATTTGGTGACACGAATGTGAAAAAAAAAGAAAGCAGTCAATCTAGTGCACAGCACTACCCACATTTACAAATATAAACAACCTGCTGAGCTGTACTTCTTTAAACTATAGTTGTCTTATAAAACAACTTCTATCTAGACTCTTTTAAATATAAATAATAAAGCCATGGAGTAACCTGAGGGTCCCTAAACAGATGACCGATAACATACAGTTTATCTCCCGTAACTGTAGCCTTACAACCCTCACTAATATGTTTCTTTCTAATTGGAAATAACATGCGTCTTCTGTCCAGGATTTCTTTCGGAAATTGATCATTAACGCTGTAATTCATCCCCTGCAGCTCTCTCCCACGTCCTTTGACCTGTTCTTTCTGTTTAAAGTGTTCAAATTTGGCAACAATTGGTCGCGGGCGGTTGTTGTTGGATTTCTTACCTCCGAGCCGGTGAACCCGATGGAAGGTTATGTTTTTAACCATGTCGCTTGGCAGTTTCAGCTGATGTTGGATAAACTGTCGAACGGTTGTTTCAGCATCTTCCTAAGCCTGCTCTGGTATCCCAGAAAAGACAAGATTATCTCTCATGGATCGGGCCTGGATGTCTAAGATCGACTCCTTGAATCTTTTATTTTCTGCAGACAGCTGCGTCAGCCCCTTGGTGAGTCTTTTAACGTCTTCGTTCAATGTTGGAATTTCGGTAGCGAGCAAAGCTACCTGTTGTTGGCTGAATTCCAGAGATTCCCACAGAGCCTGAAATTCTTTGTGCAGAACCTCAACCAGCGCGAGACGGGTGTCCAAGCTGGTTAGCTTCTTATCTA
>JAPXFQ010000396.1:0-359224 GCA_028564705.1 Apricaphanius iberus | reverse complement strand
GCTCCCCATCGCTACAGTATGTAACCAGGTCTATTCTGGTGTTGCAAACATTCCGTGGTGAGCCAAATAGTCATGTGATTGCATAAATATTATAAATAGGCTATTACGTTGTTTTGCGTTGTGGAACTCTGTCATTTTCATCCAACAACAATAACATAAAAAAACACGAGTTTATCACAAAATTAAAGGAAAGTACATTAGGTTAAAAAAAAGAAATAGTTTAGGTTCATAGAAATAAATCAAATTGTTTACAGATATGACGTTTAAGGCTACTTGTTACAATGTTTTACAGAACTCATTTGGTGAAGTTTGGCCTGTGTTAGGAGAACTTAAGTTTATGGAGCCTATGATAAACTTTGACAATAGAAGAAGCAGGTTAATTACAAAAAAGTGAGCAGTTTGTGTTGTTATATCCAAAATGGTTTGCGCAACCAGCTCTGCTTTTTCTTCAGTGGACGTGCATACTGATAATAACATCATGTCGATGAGAATTCTGTGAGAGAAGCGCCATCTCCTGGTCATACTCTGTATTTCAATTAATGGGTGGAGTTGCAGTAAAACTTTGACACTCCCAGGAGAAAGAGGGAGGCCACTCCGGCCACTGGGATTTGGAGGGAACTCTGCCGTTAATGGGCTGGAAAGGGCACGCCAATGGGTGGCAGATCTTTCAGCTATCAGGCTCCCCTCCTATGGAACCGGCTCCCAGGGTTGGTTCGTGAAGCAGACAATTTGTCTATCTTTAAAACTAGGCTAAAAACTTTCCTCTTTGACAAAGCTTACAGTTAGAGATATGTTTATAGGTAGTTAGAGTCAGGTCAGACAGGTAGATAGGAAGAGACAGGTTAATGTTAGTAGTCAGGCAGAGTGTCAAAAGTTAGGAAGAGATAGGAAGAGGTAGAGTAGCTAGGTAGAGATAGATTAATGTAAGCCAGGTAAAGATCCGGAGCCGGTCGCGGCTTACCGCCGCGGAAGAAATGTGCCCCACAGGGGCCAGCCAGCGCCGGAGAGAGGTCCCTCAAGGGGATCCTCCCGCACAGTGCGGCCGCCCATTACCTGCCGGGTTGAATCCCCCGGGCAGACTGTGCGGACCCCACCCGTTTATCTCTTAAACGTTTCTCGCCCTCTTCAACTCTGTCCTCTCAGTTCTGTCTATTTTTCCTTAAGATAGTTGTCGACTATCGGTCTCGTGCCGGTATTTAGCCTTAGATGGAGTTTACCACCCACTTTGGGCTGCATTCTCAAACAACCCGACTCCGAGAAGACCCCGGCATGACGGGGGCCGTTACCGGCCCTACACCGTCCACGGGTCAGGAGGACTCAGACAGAGTGTTGGTAGCCAGGTCTCCTAGTAGCTAGGAGACAGGTTAATGTTAGTAGCTATGCTGCTTTAGGCTAGGCTGTTGGAGGACATTATTAGGGTCTGTTCCTACTTTCTCTCCTACTTCTCCCCAACTGCATGATGTGCTGTCAATTCAAGCACTAACCTGTTTTCTATTATAGTAGGTGCTCCGGATTAGCCCTGCTTGACGACCCTGACTAAGATGGCATTGCAGTGACGGAAAATTCTCCACGTCCTGCAACAAACTTCTGCATCAGTTCTATTGCTCTTTCTGTGTCTCTGTTATGTATTCTCCAAGCCACAGACGGTCGCGGCAGATAACCGCTTGTGCTGAGCCTGGTTCTGCCGGAGGTTTCTTCCTGTTAAAAGGGAGTTTTTCCTTCCCACTGTCGCTGCATGCTTGCTCAGTATGAGGGATTGCTGAGAATTCCACGACGCAATCTTCTGTGGTTCTGTAATTTCTACACTAAACATTGTATTGTAATAACTCTTTTTGTAAAGTGCCTTGAGATGACATCTGTTGTGAAATGGCGCTATATAAATAAACTGAATTGAAACTGAATTGAATTGAATTAAACCATCTTTTGGCAGATAATCGAAAATGTCACATCAGAAAGCTAACTATATGTAGCTCAAAGCTTCCAGACCATTTATTTAGAAACTACGGGAGGAAACACCTCA
The DNA here is from genome assembly GCA_028564705.1 of Apricaphanius iberus. Lineage (NCBI taxonomy): Eukaryota > Metazoa > Chordata > Actinopteri > Cyprinodontiformes > Aphaniidae > Apricaphanius > Apricaphanius iberus. The sequence continues at coordinate 357,204 of JAPXFQ010000396.1, read as the reverse complement.
GATATTACCACCACCAGTTCAGTATGGAGATATCTATAATTAAATGATCAATAGGTCTGGACTTTACACAGCGGAACCAAGAAGGCATACAATCATTAGGGGAAAAAAACAGTGCTCGATTCTTCTAATACATTTTTGTACCGATCGAGCATCAACACAGCAGTTTGATGAGTCATAACAACCGAGTTACCATTCAGCCATTTTAAACCCCGACAGGCTGCTATTTATAATTTCACCAGATTACTGACATGTCATAGACATATTCACAACCCAGAGACAACAACACGTTACGGAGTTACGAAGCAATTTCGCAGCGAACCGACAGCTTACACTGCGCAGGCTGCGTTAGCACTCTGTGTACAGAACAGCTAGCTAATTAATCACCGTCAGGCTGAGCGAAGTACCACAGCTTTTACTATAAACAGGCGCCCATAAAGAAATAAAATAATAAGCCTACAACCAACATGTAATCAGGCAGCCGTTTCTACAACAAGTAACATGTAAGAAAGCTGAGATAGCAAAGAACTAGCCCACAGAGTTAGCTTCCAGACCGTTTCAAACAGCTGACAAGCTACGGGCAGAAACTCCTCAGAAATGACCACCGCCAGTTCAGTTTACAGATATCTACGTCTGATCATCATGCCTCAACTTTACACAGCTGAAGTTAAGAAGGAATACATATATATTAACATCAACATACATCCAGTGGGGGAGATGAGCAGATTCGTTCATCAGACTGGATCCCTGGATGGATGGATCACCCACTCTAACTCAGCCATAGACGGTGGTGTATTTCATCAGCTGGAAACTTATTTAATATTATTACTGTCTTCTTTTTGTTCTGTTTCTGCAGCCTACAGCGCTGCACATGTTAACAATGCTGATAGATTTTTCCCTAACCGCCATGTAGCGCCGATCTATTGACAATGGTCATGTAATAACAACGATAGGCAGTGAGGGCAAAAAGTCTTTCTGCCCTCCAGACTGTAGCTGGTGGGCGGGCGCTTGGGTGCTTGACGTCATGTTTCAACGTGTCCATCGGGTCTAACACACAGGTTGAAGGTTTACATGAGGCTAATATTTGTAATAATTCCGAAAGTTCAACTAAATCAAAACGGTGCAGACATAAAAAGGGACTCTACAGTTCTCTTTGATACTGCATAATTTACTGAGGGTGAATTAATCATTTTTAATCATGAATCCCATAAAGTCATCCCTACTGAAAGAAGGGGGACACTTGGCTCAACAGAGCTTGTATTTTTCTATTAATCACGAGAAATAAGCTGTTCTAGCTTGTTGAAGGGTGTTTTTATAAAGATGACAGGTTTACACTTTGTAGTTTGTGTGATGTATTTTGTTTCCAAGATGTTTGTTTAAAACTTGCGGTAGCAGTGAAACTTAGAAATAAACTTGATTTCAATCATTTTCATGTATCCCGCTCAGTTTTTGTTAGACCCACCTGAAAAGCAAATTCTGGCTATGCTACTGCTACTCAACCAATTTTCTTTCACAAAGCACAAGTGAAACTCAAGTCCTCACTTACTGCCTAATAAACTATGTAAACCCATGTGACTGACAAATGAAGAAATACAATTTATTTCCCAAAGTTAGTTGATCCTTTATTTATATATATAATTTTATTCAGAATTATATATAATTATATATAAAATATAAAAAATTTAAATAAAGTCGAAACCATGAATTTGCGTCCTATTCATCTTCATTATTAATGTTGTTTTCACTAAAAGATCTTGTCCATAGCTTCTCTTCACTTTGAAGACATAATATGACTTGACATTCAACAAAACCTTAATTTTCTCATTTTTAATATATATTTAAACACCACCATGCACAGCAAGTTTGAAAAAATTGTGACTGCGGCTTTACAGTTATATGATATAGTTTTAATTTCTAATGATTGGGGATATGGGCAAATAAATAATAAAAAAGTTTCTTTCTCGTGTGCACCAGTTACTGTGTGGTGCATAAACAAAGGCGTCAGTGTGCTTCAAAAAAATGACCATAACCATAAACCTGAGTGTGGTTTGAAGAATGCTGATAACAATTATTAATTATCAATATTTAAGTCCTGTGTTCATCCATTTGACATTTCACTTTGGCAGTAATTAGCAACCCTTTCTAGTGAAGAGAAACTCCAGCTTCACAAATGCCATATTTACTTTAACTGCTATTTTTATTTAAAACATATATGAGATGAATTAATCATATATGCAATATACGATTTTACACTCCTGTACCCCATTTTGAATGTATTCAAAAGGCTTCAAACATGCATGCATGGATGTCTTTGCAGCAGTCTGTGAGCCTTTGCACATGTCCCCTTAGGGGCTCCATAAACTTCAATGTAACTGAAAATGATTTTAGATTAAAAGTTTTTCATATTATATATACTTTTCATTTAAAGTATATATTATATGTATCTCAAATAATACTTTCTTACATACCTGGTGTAGACGACCTACCACCCATGACTGAAAAAAAAAATGTGATATGAGAGATAGAGAAAGAATGAAGAGTTAGCTTTTTCAACTGCATTATTATTATTAAGATCAGTTTACACAATTAAATTAGAAAAAAGGTTACATAAATTGTCTAAAAGTGCCAAAGCACATGTATTCATTAGTCACTGCAGCTGTACTGCAGATTTTAATTTTTCTGAACTTACCTGAAGAGTTGATGTGCTGCAGGAAAGGAGAACTGCTGTTTTGATGATGAAAGTAAAAGTTCAAAGCTATTTAAAGGATTTCTTGAGTTTCACTTTTACCTCAACTAGATCATGTGATTTATAAGAAGATTCCTTGTTTGGCAAGAATAGCATTCAGACCTTTTTTGGAAGTTGGAAACACAGCATGGATTGTTTCAATTTCTACTCCATTTTCAACTCCAGTTGTGTGAGCACAACCCCCCCACATGTGAGTGTGACCAGCCAACGCACTAGAGAGATATCTCCACAGTCAGTGAAATAGGCACTTTTTCACACAATATGCAGGTATGCATAACACGTCTATTTTCCACGAATCCCTACTATATTCCTATGGAAAGCTACACTGTAGTACTGGGGCTCAACTGTATTGAGGACAAACCACACATCTGGTGGCGCTGAGTGACATAAAAGCTGCAAAAGATCTAAACCATTGTTAGAGCCCCCACTTTTCTTCTGTGCCATTTAATTGGTAGGAATCAGTCAGCCTTCTAAATTCACAAATGCAAGTTACAAGCAGATCCAAGCAGAGACATTGTGGTGGAAGAGGATGCCTCTGCCCTGGTAGGTTGCGCTGTTTAGTCCCCACATTGTGCATGTTTTTTTTCCAAGATTCAAGTTAAATGATGCCCCAAGTGCCATTAAAAAAATGTCATCTGTCTGTGCTCTTATACATCAACATTTAACTATTTCTATTAGACTATTTCTTTCCCTCCAACTATCAAATTATGGCCAAGAATTGAAAAAAAATAGACCTGTTTGTGAAAGAAAATATACATTTGATTTTGAAGTTATATAACACTGTGTTTATTCTATTTGCTTACAGTCATGTTTTCAGATCTACTGAGAAATGAAATATATTAGCTTATTAGTATAAAATTCTTAGCCTAATAGTATAAAAGATAGAGGGGGGGGTTTCTCGACATTTCAGAGGTAGCATTTTTTCTGAATAGGTATTATTTTAATCCATTTTAATTTATTTTACTAGTTTCAAAACATCTTTTTAAAAAAGTTTTCTTTGATTTCATGGTGCTTTCCCAACGACATTTACTTCACAAATTCATGGTCGCATATTTTTATTGTTAATTAATATAGACATATTTCACAAGGTTTTATGAATTTATTTAATTTTGAGCACTTTGGTGTACCAGAATGGAAAGCCAGACGTGCCACAATGCGATAAAACATAAAATCCCTAAATTGATGTTAATAAAACTTATACAAATAAATATGCATTATTTTTATATTTAAAAAACTGTAGTTTTTGTTAACATTTTACCCTACCGCTACATGCAGAAGATATTAAATGTATTTGTTCACTTGTTGATTTGTTGAAAATCCTATCCCTCAGAGTAGCTGACACTACTATATAAAAGTAGAATTTGCCCCTCTGAGCTGTTTTGATCTCATATTCCACCCCTAAGTAAAAATTTGCATGCTATGGTTTCCCATTCACTTACATTGGTTTTTGTCAAACTTAAGCAAACAGACTGCTGCTAGATGAGCGAAATTCCTAGGCTGGTTACAAAATGCTTTTTTATCGCTTCTCTAACTCTGAGAAATATGGCAACAGACAGATTTTTATTTATGGGTGGAATATCCCTTTAAAGCTGCACCTGAGTTGCTGTGGAGGTTAACCAGTTAGATATGAAAGTTTCTTTAGTGAGACAAGTATTGGTGAGAGTAATTATTTCATAATTTACTTTATTAAACTTGGTGAAATAGCTCCCAGCTATCATATGGTCTTTTTAATGCTTAATCATCAACATATCCCAGGAGCAGCGTCTCACCAGCAATTGTACCCCCTTTCAGATAAAAAATAGGCTAATTTGGCTTTGCACGGTCCCCTACTGATGACGTTTATATATTATGTTTTGATAATCTATTATTCTATTGATCGATACTGGCTGTTGCTATTCAGGATGATATGCAAAGTTATGTTTTAATCCATTTTGAAATCTTGCCATATATGCCCCTTTTTTAAATCTGAGCACCTGCCCCTCTCAAGGTCTCTGCACAGCCCTGTTAACAACTGCAGAGTGTAAAAGGATTTTATTGGAGAGATTTTAGCAATGAAGAAGCAAAATATCTGAAATAAACCCAGGGAATTCATTACCTAGGTTAGCTAACGAGAGCTACAGCCAGTGTATTTTTTGGACCAAGGCGAAGAAGGGATAGATTTGGTAGGAGATGCACTTGCCACGCCATTTTCAAGCCTGACTTTTCAAGAAACATAACCAGACATGAGTTATCATGGACCTGGATGTATAAACTGTACAATAGAGCAATTGAGGTCTTCTTGAGAAAAGAAATAAGGCTTGTTGTTTTTTTAAATAAGCATAAAATCCATATTGGTGAGCTTGACTGTTTTTTTTTGTTTGTTTTTTTATCCGAATCAGAAAGGGTTTTTTGCCAAATGTTGAGCAGATTTATAATATTAGGAAATTGCTGTGGCACATGGTGCAAACATACAATAATACAAACACTTAAATAAAAATAAAAAGTGCTAAACCGATTGATATATACTATCTGAGTGTAGGTGATTATCAGTGCAAAATAAAGACACAGAGAGCACAACATGGGGTCATGTGATTGAATCACAGCATGGGGTGGGAACAGTCTTAGGGTTTTTGTTCCTGAATCCAACAGCAGAGCCTCCTGCCTGAGGAGAGCAGGTCCAACAGTCCATGTCCACAGTGAGAAGGGTCAACTGTGATCCAACCTGTATATCCCAGTGTCCTCGAGGTGTACAGGTCCTGTAGAGATGGACGTCTCCAGCCAACACTCAACAAATAATTTGCTGGATGAACAAAATTTAATTATGGCACTTATTTCTTAATAATAAAATGAAGTACAATAACTCATTTTTGACCATGTAAAAAAAAAACATTAGGCATTTGGTGGTTGAATTCAATCAGATTACATTGGATCAACATATTATACTTACATTGATTCACAATGATTTATTTACAGTAGTAGCCACATAGAAGTTCCCACCCCATTCAGCTGCCAGCAGCTTCCCAGCACAGTTCCAGTAGACTTCCAGCAGAGTTGCAGCAGCTGGAGTGACCCCCACCATCTCCTGACTAGTTTTTACTGTAACTCCTCCCACTCGTTGAAATACAGAACATGACCAGGAGATGGTGCTTCTCTCACAGAATATAGTACACACCACCAGAGGCGGCATTTATAGCGCCACCTCTGGCGGTGTGTGACATTTCACATAATTCACACTGTAGAACCAAGAGCACATAGCCTACATGTGATTTAAGAAGTGAAATTATAACAGACCTAGCTACTGGAGATTTGCTGGCCACTGCTTTATCTGGAGATAAATTATTGAAGCTAATACCTCCTGTCAAATCTTTTATCACAACGTATTTACTGTAAATCGACATATGAAGAGGAAAACTTAGCCTTTTGGAAGGTTTTTGCAGTCGTAGGAATTCAGTGCCCACCTTCGACCAGGGATTTAGCATTATTATTGCTCAACCTTTTGTTTTGCACTAATGGGCCATTGGTCACCCATTGTCACACAAACCGCATAGGCTACAGAGCCTGCCTAAAATGCAGATGGTTGTTGAACTTTGATTTGTGTTTGTTGTCAGAGCTTAAATTACAGTATATGTTCAGACACAAACTTCTAGAAGTATTCCGATTGTGTAAGAAGGGACATTGCATCTTCTTTGAGAGAATATTATTGGGACCAAGATACATATAATATGTACCAGTCATGGAGAACAGTGTGTTTTTTTGGTTGTCCACACTGTCTCAGTTTGGCTTCAAAAGTAAACATTGCACTGACGTGTCTATGCTCTGTAAGAGGCTTGCAGTAGCTATACAAAACATAATTCCACCATGTTTATGTGCTTCCTGGACGCCTCTAAAGCCTTTGACCAGATTAATCACAGGAAGTTGTTTGGAAAGCTACAAGAGGGGTTCCCTCTTATTTAATACGTATACATACATACACCAAACATTGCAAGTAAGATGGGGATGACCTACTTAATTTTTCTGCAGCACAGTAAGACATATTTTTTTCTATTCCATTATTTGAATTTTTAGCATATGTTTTTAAATTTACTGTAAGCATAGTATTTTTTTTTTAATATCTGCAATCAGTTGCAGCGGGATCATCACTTTCTTCAGATGGAGCAAGGTCAGGAAACTGGCTTACGGTGGAGATGACACGATGCCTTCAATCTGCTTTCAATCAAACTTTCCTGGGATACTGGGACAGACTAAACCATGACCCACAGACATGTGAAGCTGGATTTTTGTTTCAGATTTTTTTCCTGTACCTGTCCAATAGAAATGTCCAAGTTATACGCTTGTATTTTCATTTGCAGTTTCATTGCATGCTGGTTGGTGGAATTATTTTACAATATTATGCCTGGCATCAGGGTTCAGCAACATTTTTAAAATCTGATAGCAACATTTGCTCTGCCTGTTAAAAGTAAAAGTTCTAGCTCTGCTAAATAAGTAAACTACATACATTTGAAAGCTGCTGAAAAGCCTAAGCCTACTCAAAGATGGGATATTTGTAAAAAACATTGTAGTTGTGCTGATTTAAAAAAAAAGAAAAAATTTTCAAAAAACACAGCTTTATTACAAAACATACAGTTGTGGTTTGTAATTCATAGAATTCCCAGCATGTATAGATTATAGTAGTGAAACAGCTTAAATTAACAGAATGACTCAAGGGGGTTACAGACCCAGAGAATTACGACACACTATGACTCGCGACACGCGGTCACGTGGTTCATGGAGCCCGCAGTAGTTCCGAACATCCCAGGGCCGTCATCGATTTCTAGCGGTAAAAATATTAATAATAAGTTGACATAATTAGGAGGAAAACATGAGTGTAGATGTTTGATATGGGAACCAACTGTTTTTTTCTGGGTAACCTAATGATTCAGCATTTAATTTTTTGGTTTTTCCTCCAATCTGAGAAAATCTACGTATCTGTAACCCAGTTGATTGTGCTTCTAGCCAGAAACTTGTAAAACATTTAATTGATAAAAAAAATATATTTAAATCAAACTGTTTCAGTTAAATACATATTAAGGGGTAAAGAAAAAAATCACAAATAACATTATTAAAATATATTTTAATTATAGCCTATTATATGAATAGATGTAAAGCTCTCATCCATTGACAGACTGACCACTTGGCAGTGTAGGGAGATGCCATTGTGGCCGCCTGATATAAACGGCTGCGCCACCAGCTGCTCGGACTTGCTGATCATCATTGCTTGTGGTTGCATTACAAATTAATAAAAACATCATCATAAGGAAACAAAAAGTCTAAACCAGAAAATTTCAGGAAATTTAAAAAGGGCCTGCCACGGTGTGCGTAGTCACTACCAACCCTGGGAATCGAAGCTAAAAAGCGTAAAAGAGCAAAAGGTTCTTAGTTAGTTACTCACAAATAGGGGCATGTAGTACTTTATTGTACCATTTAGTAGTCTGTAGTAGGCTACTGTATTGTACCATGTAGTACTGTGTAGTACAAAACTGTAATGTGTAGTACTGTACAGTATAATGTAATAATGTGTAGTACGGTATTATACTTTAAAGTACTGTGTGGTACTTCATTTTACCATGTAGTTATGTGTAGTACTTTATTGTACCATGTAGTAGTGTGTAGTACTGTATTGGACCATGTAGTACCCTGTAGTACTGTATTTCAGCATGTAGTACTGTATTTTGCCATTTAGTACTATGTAGTATTGTATATAACCATGTAGTACTGTGTAATAATGTATTCAACCATGTAGTACCCTGTGGTACTGTATTTGACCATGCAGTACTGTGTAGTACTGTATATAACCATGTCGTACTGTGTAGTACTGTGTTAACCCTGTAGTAACCTGTAGTACTGTATTTGACCATGTAGTACTGTGTAGTACTGTATTTCACCATGTAGTACTGAGTAGTAGTGTATTTGACCATGCAGTACTGTATTGTAACATGTAGTACTGTGTAGTTTGGTATTTCACCATGTAGAAGTGTGTATTTCTTTATTTGACCATATAGTACTGTGTAGTACTGTATTTTGCCATGTAGTACTGTGCAGTACTGAATTGGACCATTTAGTACTGTGTAGTACTGTATTTGACCATGTAGTACTTTGTAGTACTTTATTTTGCCATGTAGTACTGTGTAGTACTGTATAGTGACATGTAGTACCGTGTTAACCATGTAGTACTATGTAGTACTGTATTGGACCATGTAGTACCCTGTAGTACTGTATTTGAATATTCAGTACTGTACTTGACCATGTAGTACTGTGTAGTATTGTATTTTGCCATGTAGTACTATGTAGTACTGTATTGGACAATGTAGTACCCTGTAGTACTGTATTTGACCATGTAGTACTGTGCAGTACTGAATTGGACCATTTAGTACTGTGTAGTACTGTATTTGACCATGTAGTACTGTGTAGTACTTTATTTTGCCATGTAGTACTGTGTAGTACTGTATTGTAGTACTGACATGTAGTACTGTGTTAACCATGTAGCACTATGTAGTACTGTATTGGACCATGTAGCACCCTGTAGTACTGTATTTAATCATGTAGTACTGTATTGGACCATTTAGTACCATGTAGTACTGTATTTGAATATGTAGTACTGTACTTGACTATGTAGTACTGTGTAGTATTGTATTTTGCCATGTAGTACTATGTAGTACTGTATTGGACAATGTAATACCCTGTAGTACTGTATTTGACCATGTAGTACTGTATAGTACTGTATTGGACCATGTAGTACCCTGTAGTACTGTATTTGACCATGTAGTACTGTTTAGTACTGTGTATAACCATGTAGTACTGTGTAGTACTGTATTTGACTATGTAGTACTGTATTTCACCATGTAGTACTGTATAGTACTGTATTTTGCCATGTAGTACTGTGTAGTACTGTATTGAACCATGTAGTACCCTGTAGTACTGTATATCACAATGTAGTACTGTGTAGTGCTGTATTTGACCATGTAGTACTGTGTAGTACTGTATTGGAGCATGTAGTACCATGTAGTACTGTATTTGAATATGTAGTACTGAATTTCACCATGTAGAACTGTGTAGTATTGCATTTGACCATGTAGTACTATGTAGTACTGTATTTGACCATGTAGTACTGTGAAGTACTGTTTTTGACCATGTAGTACTGTATAGTACTGTATTTTGAAATGTAGTACTGTGTAGTAATGTATTGGACCATGTAATACCCTGTAGTACTGTATTTGACCATGTAGTACTGTGAATAACCACGTAGTACTGTATTGAACCATGTAGTACCCTGTAGTACTGTATTTGACTATGTAGTACTGTATTTCACCATGTAGTACTGTATAGTACTGTATTTTGCGATTTAGTACTGTGTAGTACTGTATTGAACCATGTAGTACCCTGTAGTACTGTATATTACGATGTAGTACTGTGTAGTGCTGTATTTGATCATGTAGTACTGTGTAGTACTGCATTGGACCATGTAATACCCTGTAGTACTGTACATGACCATGTAGTACTGTGTAGTACTATATATAACCATGTAGTACTGTGTAGTACTGTATTGTACCATGTAGTACTCTGTAGTACTGTATTTGACCATGTAGTACATTGTAGTACTGTATATAACCATGTAGTACTGTGTAGTACTGTATTGGTACATGTAGTACCCCGTAGTACAGTATTGTATCTTGTAGTACTGTGTAGTACTGTGTTTTATCATGTCGTACTGGATTTGACCATGTAGTGCTGTGTAGTACTTTGGTGTGCCATGTAGTACTCTGTAGTAGTTTCTTGTAGCATGTATTACTCTATTGTACCATATAGTACTGTATTTTACCATGTAGTACTGTATAGTACTGTATTATGCCATGTAGTACTGTGTAGTACTGTATTGGCCCATGTAGTACCCTGTAGTGCTGTATTTGACCATGTAGTACAGTGTAGTACTGTATTGTACTGTGTTGTACTGCATTGTACCATGTAGTACTCTCTAGTACTATATACTTTGTTTTATTAGGCCTTCAATGTATAGACTGCGAGATGAACTTTAGTGACCTCTAATCAAAGGTGCTCCGTTTCCCCAGCAACAAGGGTGAAACCTGCAGCAGGTGTCAGACCTGTTGATTAACATGTTCTAATCCCGGTTTTGAGCAAAAAAGTGCTCGGCCTGGGTGTCTAGTGTCCTGTGTTGTGTTAGTAGTTTGCATGTTGGGATGGATTTAGGTCTGCCCCTGGGGTGGGGGCGGGCGGATGGCCTGGGCCCCCCATGGGGCTCGGAGGGGCCGCTGCCGTGGGCCCCGACTTGACGTGCTGGGGCCTGCCAGCCCTGGTGGATCGGCTGAACGGGGCTGCCTATTGGGGTCAGCAGGGAGCTGACTCCCTGGGGTTGGCATTGTGTCACCCCAGTTATTTTCTCCCCATCCCCATTTGCCTCTGTCCACCTGCTCCTTCATTCTACCATTCACAAGGCCTTGGGACGTGGGCACGTCACTGGGGTGCGGGATGGAGTGTCCGTCTTTGCTACCCGGTGGCGGCCTGGGTCCCAATTTTATTGAGCAACTTACACACTTACACTTGCAACATTTACATGACACACGCACATGTAGGGACATGGCGGTGGGTGCGCCTCAGCACTGGAGGCAGGGCCCCTTATAAGGGGCCTCGCCTGTGGTGCCGGTACCCACTGTTTAAATGCATCTGAACACTGAGGGCCCGGGGAGGGAGATGGGGGTACCTGGCAGTATTCCCATGTCCCACCCCTCTGTTTTAAGTGCACATTAGAACAACACGCAACGACACCACAACCTGGTCGGTTCATCTGGGAGGGCTGTCCGGCATTGGCTGGGCCCCAGATCTTGGCGCTCTGCATGGGGCGGGATCTGGACCCGGGAGCTGGTAGATCTGGATGTCCAGGTGCTGGCTGGGCGCAGCCTGGGGAGGGCATACATCCGCTGTGGCTTTTACTGTGGCTCCCTGGCGTGTGTGTGTGTGGGGGGGGCGGGTTGTTGGCGGTAGGTATTGGTCCGGGGTGGCGGCGGCGTGTATTGTCCGTCGGTCGGCTGCCTCCTGCCCTGCGGCGGGGGACCCCTCTCGGCGGGTCCCTGGGGCCCTGTTGGGGGGCGGGGTGCCCCTGATCCCCGTGGCCTCCGGGTCCTGTTCCGGGCCCGTCCTGGCGTAGCCGGTTTCCGGCGGAGCCCGTGGGCTCATCCCTGCGATCTCTCGGGCCCCAGCATTGCGGCTGCTTGGTGTTCCCCTGGGGCTTCCATCTGTTCCTCTCTTGGTGGGTGATCAGCCCTGCGCTGGTCCGCCTGCGGCTCCTGCCTCCTTCATGTCTGTGTTCCTTACACCAGCTATCAATCACTTCCATGGGGAAACCTTATTCAGACATGCATGCTCGCACACACACATAGGTGTGGGGACATTGGTATGGACGGACATATCTTGAGCTGAGGTTATCGTCATTAGTTAGCTTTTACCAGGAGCTTACCAGAAACATTAGTATTCTGTTCATTAATCCATGCTTGTGTGTAGTGAATGTGTAATTCTTAGTTTTTATTACTTGATCTGAACTATTGGTGTGGTTCTGTTGAGTTCGTTGTTTTTGTTTGTTTTGTTTTACCGCTTCTCTGCCATCCGGCAGAGGTGGAGGACTGGGATGTTTTCTTGTGTTCTTTGTTTGCCTCTCTGTCTTGTGTCGTCAGTTCGCGCCTCTGCTGGTGTGGTTTCTTTTCTTCACCGTCTTCCTTTCTTCCTTCTTGTCTCGGTTTTGTGTCCATGACTTCAGGAAATTGAACCCTCGATAATCACTAATAAAGATTTTTTAATACATATACATCTGCTTGGGAAAGTAAATCTGTTGGGCTTGTACTTGTTACTCAGACACCAATTCTGAGTGGCAAACTGCTAGACAGGACACGTAAAAATAAAAATAAAATAAATCGGAAGGTATCGGAAAAATTCTTAAAGTGTGAGCGAGATTTATCCTTCGTCTTCGATATTCTCAAAGCACAACTCTCTACCTTATTCACAGTCCGAGAACCAATGAGAGAAAGATGACTAAGACTAATTTCAGGATAAACCTTCCTGCCCAATCTGGACTGCTGACTGCTAATCTTTAAAGGACCCCAAATGTCCTCAGCGAGATCGTTGAAGGGCCTTTACCCAGAACAGAGAGAAGACAACACATAACAGAATTCTGTTTGAATGAACCCACCTGATCAGGAGGAGAGTTGTTACTGCGCAAACGCAAACAGACAACTAACTTCCCTTCCAGGGAGCACCAGTTTTATTCAGTACATCACAAAAAAAGATCACATGATGAAAAACTCAGTACTTTTCCAGTTTTTTACACCCGTTGACCTGCCCTTCCACATACACATGAATGGTCAGCAGAAGAATCATAGTTTCCCATACCTTTTTGCTTCCCCGAGACCTTGAACAGTTCATTTGTGAGTTACGTTTCTCATTATCCCAGCGCAGCGTTCCTAACTCCCTTTCACTCCCTGTTTCTGCTCTGAAACTAAGTTTAATAGACGCAGCTTTGTTCTCCTAGATAACCACCTGCCATATCTTAGACCAACTACAAACACTGAGTTTCCCCCGATCACAGGTTCACACAATTCTACTTCAGTATACGACCCTAATGACATATGTATATATTCTTACTACTTCACTACATATAAAAATGTTTACCAAAATATATGTAGAGCAGGTTATACAAAAATGCATCTAAAAGTATTCAAAAAGATATAATATTCTTCACTGTATTTATTAAAATGTATATTCATATAATCATGTGTGCTTATAAAGTGTGGGTTTTATAATATATCACCATTACTAGAAGAGTATTTGTAAAATCATAAAGATCTACAGCTCAGAGGTTTGGTCTGTGAACAGTGAGGGCTGCTCTCCCTCTCAAGCACACTCCGCAGCTGACAGCTCCTGATTGACATAAGCACTATGCCTGCAGCTGTGATCCGTCGTGACAGGATGCTGCCAGAAGGAAGGAGGAGTGTTTACTCAGACATCATGTATTGTTTTTAAGATAATAAACTGCACATACGTTAAATCTTCACGTGTCAGATGATTAAGACACATCCAACTTCAAAGTACTGTCTATATATGTGTCAAGAGCTAAGAAAGATTCAGAGGTTTGGATTGTTTTGAAGATTTAGACTTCTTCAGATTTTTGGGGGATTGTTTTAGAGCTTTGATTTGGGCAGACTTTTGAGGCTTTTTGTGAAAAAGTTGTTGAGACGCCTACTGAGGCTGTAGTTTTCTAAATTGTGTATTGTAATATCTTTTTGACTTAAGATTACATTTTTAAAAGTTACTTCCTGTATTTGAAGTTATTTATTTGAATAGGATTAACTTAATACTGTGGTGAGGTTCCATAAAGACCCTTTAAATGGAATGGTAAATGGACTGAACTTATATAGCGCTTTTCTAGTCTGACTGACCACTCAAAGCGCTTTACATTGATGCCACATTCACCCATTCACACTCACATTCATACACCGACACCCAACATGGCTCGGTAGGACAATGTAGATTTTTGGGGGTTAAGTGCCTCGCCCAGGGGCATATCGACATGTGACTGGAGGAAGCTGGAATCGAACCTACGACCCTCCGATTGCAAGCCAACTACTCTACCACTGAGCCACAGTCGCCCTTTAATTGGGGTCTCTTAGATTATTTAAGACCTGGGGATTGATTTACACAAGACTACCAATTTATTAATCAGCGGCACTGGCAGATGATCAGTGGTCAAGGGGATTCAAGAATTTCAGACCTCAAGGACAGGAAGACAGGTGTGCTCCTGACCTGTCACTTTGGCTGTGTGTTCGTTGGCAGGACATCCACCTTGAAATGTGAGTAGTTTGTTTCTGTAACTTTGACACCTGAATTAATAGATCAGGTATCTTAAATCTGCTCGGATCCGTCTGGACCTGAAGTTGTAAGGATTGTAAACATCTGTTTTCAGACTGTGGCCGTGAGTCTGATGTTTGCGTTCTGTACACAGTTCAGGAAACCAGGAGGGATCATAAGTGAGCCCGTTCTCCGATTCACCTCAGTGGTGTTTCTTTCCTTCATATCTTTGGTGAATGGATATACAGTTACAGAAAGGTTGTTAATTTAAAGGGCACATCATCATTAAGTCCAGTGACACAAATTGGACAATCTCTGAAGAGATCAATCAGATAAGCGAACTCAGGGTAGTTTCTTAGCTTCATCTATTGAATCTGCATATATAAATATTAATGTATGTATTACTTAAAAGGTTGTAAGATGAGGTTAAGTAGGTGTATGGGGCTGTAAAGGACCTTAGCGAACTGTATAAGTATTCTGAACACAGAAGTTTTCACTATATAAAACCAGAGGGAAACTGTAAGTTAAGATTGCTGAAAGATTCAGGAGGTATTTACGCATATCTACTGTTTAAGTAAGCAGAGACTGAATTATTCTGCTTTTTATATAGGGCGTATGCAAATTAGATTTATTATAGAATGTAAAATATACATTTTAACCTAAATTGATGCGACCCAAAGTGAATTGGCGTGAGCTTTTACTGTATGACAGCAGGGGGGACCGTAAGCTAGATATTGCAGATAGAGTCAGGGAGAATTTATGTATATTCTCTGATTAAAGTAATACTTCAACCATTTGCATTAAGGTTTGTATTATTAGAAACCCAGTCATATATTATTATAAACGGGATTTTTTCTATTTGTTGTCCCTGAGACGGGAGAAATAAGGATTTCAGTGTTTTACTTCCTGCTTATAATGACGTAAAAATCGTCATTTCGCGACATAATAAGCAGGAAGTCTCATTTCATTGAAAAGTGTAGAGACTACAAACAGTAGCCCCTTCATTGTTCCTGGCGGTGGGACCCACTTAGCCTACAGGCCTGTTACAGATCAGTGGCTTTGGACTAAACTTACAGAAACAGGGCCGGTTCTGGGCATCGGCGACATAGGCGTAGGGCGCCTGATGGAGGGGGGCGCTGCCGCGGGGCAGGGGTGGGGGGTGCTGGTGAACAGCAGCACGGTTTGGCAAAATGACAGAGCAATGTCCAGTTTGTGGAAGCTCAATTTAGGAAGAGAGCAGTGATGTCTGCTCCCCTTCAGCAGGAGGGTGTTGTGACAAAGCGGGGGGCGGCATTCGGGAACCTCCGTATTTTCTTTCCCGCCGTCTTAAAGTTTAGTTGTAAATTTCACGCATTTTATCATCATAAGAAAATCCTCTGCCTCTCAGTTTAAAGAAGTGCTTGAGCGGCTGTCTGCTGCAGTTACAGTGGCAGGTCTCGCAAAGTCAGCTTAAATAAGTGGTACTCCATCCGCCTCCGTGTCCCCTTGAATTAATAATTGTATTTAAGAATGTGAGTCAGGCCTGCAGTATTTATCCTTGAAATAAGTTGAATTCAGCCTAGTTCATATTCAAAATGGCTAAGAGAATAGAGAATGGCAACAGATTTTAAATTAAGAGTAAAACCTTTTTTTTACTTAACTCAGTCAATCTTAAAGATAATTCAATTAATGTCTTTGGAGGCCTCAGACGATACCATATGGGTTTGTTTCCTCTCTGCTCTAGAAAAATGTGTTTCTTTAATATATATAATGTGCACTGTAATGCATCTTGATATGCTAAATAAACAAATTAAATCAAGGATTATGAGTTATAATGCCACAGAAATAATATTTATTTATTTTTAAATGTTTACACATTTTTTATACAGAGTTAAAAATATTTCATTTTGAGTGATGAGCAGGGGTGTATCTAGAAAGTTTTTAAAGGGGGCCAGTCATGATCTTTGGGTGTCCCACGAAAATAAAAGCAGGACTGAAATATAAAAGGAGCGGGGCCTAGACTGAGTGACAAACACCAGAGTCACAACATAGCGTCAGACAAAGATGTGCTTCAACATAAAACCCATAAATTAAGTAGTCATTTGTCTCTTCTATCTATTCTTGTTCAATAAAAAATTAGCTACAAAAAATGTATAAATCTAAATAGATTCAAAATTGCAAGTACATGAGTACATTTGCCCCTTGGCTGCTCGCGTAGGGGGTAGCTGGTCAAATCTTGCCTAGGGCTGATCTGTAAACTATGCTTCAGTGGCAGAAAAGCCGGTGGGAGAAAAGCTGTGGCAGGCACCATTTTTTGCACCTGTTGTTAGGCACACATTGTAGCGTGTCTCACCAGCCACAAAGGCTGCTACGAAGTCAGAAACGTCATCATGCAGTCAGCTCCCGGTCAGCATTGTGGTTTGATCAAAGTGTCTGGGAATATTTTCTTTAATCAATCTATTTACCTGGAATCCGTGCATAGAGTTGAGAGTATCTGTGCATTTACAACAACTAGTCAGTGTGAATACTAATCTGTGAAAATGACAGACACCCTTCAGATTTTTCCATTACCGTTT
Source organism: Apricaphanius iberus (assembly GCA_028564705.1). NCBI lineage: Eukaryota > Metazoa > Chordata > Actinopteri > Cyprinodontiformes > Aphaniidae > Apricaphanius > Apricaphanius iberus. The sequence goes on along the minus strand of JAPXFQ010000396.1, from coordinate 340,041 downwards.
TAATAAACCAGTCAAATACAGAAAATATTCAGTTAATTTGTCGCGCAATAAGTATATTGATTCTCATTATTTAGATTATTTAAGTTGAGGCGCTTTTTGTTTTTATATATTAGACTTTTTTATAGTTACTGTTGCACTGAAGTCCGAAATGAATAATTGTTATTTATTACTTAATAATTATGTAGTACTTGATCATTCAAGCAACCTCAGAAGTGCTCTGCTTCTTAACAGAATTGTTAACTGTTAAAATAAGATGAACAACAAAAAGGAACATGCTGGATCTGTTTCTTTGCTCTTGCTTTTTTTTTTAATGTACTACCTATAGAAGTATCGGATCGGGACTTGGTATCGGCAGATACTAAAAATTAAATGACTCGGACTCAAGGGCAAAGAAAACTGATAGGGACATATCTAATTTTAAATGTGAATAAAAAACCTGTTTGTTAGATTTTTATTCAACCTTCTATTTGACTATAACTGTCATGATTACACTCAGCTCTTCTCACACCATCATCACCCACACCCATCTCCAATCTCAGGCCACTCACCTCATGTCCTTATAACCTGTCACCTCTCTTCAGTCAGCGCCGGATCATTAAAGGACTTCACCAACGATGCCCACCGTATGCTTATTTGCCGTCTCTCTCCTGTACCTCTGTTCCTGCCGTCAACACCAGACTGGTCAGCATTCCACTTCACCTGCACTCTCCAATAAACAGCTCTGCACCTTACTTACTTACTCACTCACCTTACTCCATACCTTCATACACACATCCTGACAGAATGATCCGGCTCAGAAAGATGGACCCAGCAGAAGCCTCCGATCCAGTCATCCTGGAGTCGCTCTGGTGTATGCTGGAAAAGGTCCCCGGTTTCGCCAGTCCCTCTGCTCGCCTCAGTGCCCTGGAGGATTATGTCCTGGACCTCCTTCCCCGGTTCCACTCCAGCCTCAACTCGCTTGATGCGGAGGAGTTGGAGGAGGCAGCCGACGACACCCTCCTTGCAGCGGAGGATGAGTTGTTTTCTGAGGGGAGGCAGCCCGCTTCCACCAACGTCGTCTTGGTCTCCTGGCTCCATGTGCCTCCGATCCTCTCTCCGGCTGTCTTCGCTCCTTTTCCGGCTGCTTCGCTGGGATCTACCCCTGTCGGAACCAGCCGGCCAGCTGTGGCTGCAACATCGCCGTCTGCCAGCCCAAAGCTCGGTCCCCTCTATGTCAGCGAAGACGAGCTGTTTGAGTTTTTCATGGAGACAGACTCGAGTACCTCTGCTCCAGAGGGGATCCAGCGACACAGAGGCCGCAAAGCTGCGCCGGAGTATTCTCCCTTGGACTGGCCGGACCGGGAGGAGCAGTGTTTGGAGGAGCAGACCTCGCTTATCGGCTCTAAGCTTGCGTACTACGCACCAGGAACCGGTCCACGCAGGCACGAGCGACCATCTCAGCCACGCAGCCGAAGGTAAGAGGCTCCTTCACCACCTCGTTGCAGACAGCGGCGCCAACGAGGAAGAGCGGCTTCCGGGTTGGCCCCGAAGTTGGCGTCTGCTTCGGCCGGCTCGGCCGCGAAGTTGGCGTCTGCTTCAGCGTGCTCGGCCGTTGAGTTGGCGTCTGCTTCAGCCTGTTCGGTTTTTCCCCTTAAGTGCAGCAGTGGGCTGCTGCTTCCAGAGCAAACAGAGCTCCTTCAGTCCCTGCTCCCAGAGCTGCTGGACTTTCCTCCGCCAGAGCTGCTGGATTTGCCGCCGCTGCCAGAGCTAATGGACCTTTCTCCGCCGCCAGTGCTGCTGGACCTTTCTCCGCCGCCAGAGCTGCTGGATTTGCCCATGCCACCGCCAGAGCTACTGGATTTGATTCTGCCGCTGCCAGAGTTGCTGGATTTGCTTAAACATAGTCAGCCAGAGCAGCCGCCAGAGCAGCCGCTCTCCAGACCAGACCAGACCAGAGTCGGGTGTCCGGACTCTGGTCTGGACACCCGACCCTAGCCCGACTGTACCCAATGGGCCAGGCCAGGTTCGGACAGATATTTAGAAAGGATGCTCGGGTTTGGGTCGGGCTCGGTCACATAAGAGGAGGGAGGGCGAAAACCTCCACCTCAGTCCAGGGTCTACAGAGCATTAGCACTGTGCAATTTGTGAAAAAAAGCAGAGGGGGGATATTTATTTATTTTATTTACTTTTTATTCATAAAAATAACAACAGGTTTGTTTATGCTGGCTGCAGGGCATCTTGCACATACGTTTACCCTTTCAGAACAGACAGAAATTTTTGAAAAACAAAATTATTAACATAAAAAAATAAGAGAAGATCAAATATACTAAGATGATTAAAATTAAAGAAAAGAATAGCAGGTGAGATTATTTTTTCCCATGGCAGCATCAGCAGCACCTTATCCGCCCTCTCAGACCCACAACTGTGCATATTTCTCTGTTGGGGTAAAAAATTCCACCTCTAGACCAGACGAGCCCAGCCAGGGTCAAGTGCTGAACTTATTTTCAGGTGGAAGAATCCGTACACTTGGTTTATTAAACCATGTGCACGTGTGTCGGGCCCGGGTCGGGCTCGTATATAAATATCTTGATGCCTGTCTGGTTCGGGTGAGTTTTGGTTACTGGTCAGTTGGACATGGGATGGGTTCGGACAGAAAAATGCAGCCTGATCCGCACTCTACCCCATAACTCACCCCTCCACTCCCCCCCTGCAAAGATCCAACTCCAGATCCTCAGTCCATTCCAGCTCCAAATTAATTCATATTCTTATGTTCATTCAATAAACATGAGGGTGTTGTAAATTGTTTAACTTCACTGCTAAGATTCATGAATAATAATAAATTTGTTATTTGGAATTTTCATTTTGATTTGTTGCTTTTTTTATATACTATGAATATCATTAACACTCATGATTTATTTTGAAATCACTTCAACAGGAAATTTTTTATTTTGTAGAACCGGACGTACTTCTGTTACTTTTTTTGAGTTGGAGCTTGACCAATGCACTGCTGTCTCCGGTGAGAAGAAATGCTTTTGTAACCTAACTGATGAGAAATCTCCTATTGAAGAGTTCTGTAAAATACGAAATCGACTGGCATCATTGAGAAGCTACAGCAACACATTATAGAGCATGTGCGAATGAAAACTACTGGTAGTGTTTCTTCTTCAGTGCGGAATCTTTTCTGTCTGATTTTTGCATTTCCTGCTCTAGTGCCCCCAGGAGGCCATTAGCCAGTGAAAAAACATAAACTAGCCAGATCATTGAATAGGCTGCAGGGTTCAAAGCATATTAAAAAAGTAGTGGCTCACAGTCCAAAATATGCAGTACGTTTAAGATGACAGAAACTGACAGACTACATGTATGGAAGGTGTGATTGACACTTAAAAAAGGGTGACTATAAGACACACACCTTTTAAAATGTATTTTTAAATGGAAAGCCTAGGTCATGCCTTTCTACTTCTGGTCTATGTGTTACCTACTGCCAAAGAAATTAATGAGAGTCAATATAGTGATAAAAGTAATTTTCTGATCCCATCTGAAATGCGCCGTGGATTGAAAATATGATGTCCGTTAATTTTAAAGATACACTTTGATTCAGAGAAAACACTGATTTTTGCCCGGTGGCAAAAATGTCTTTAGGAAGAAGAAGAGGACAAATGGCCATTAGTCTAGCCAGCTTTTCTTCCTACATCGAGTGTGAAGGAAGGAACACCACTATAAATCTGGCCATGTGGAAAGTGGCAGCTATGCTGATGGAGAAATAGTTGGTAAAGTAAGAGCCAGTATGCGGGAGAAGCTCTGCAAAGTCTTGGTGAAGATCCGTGACATCATATATGTGACTTCTGATTCGTCAGCATTTTAAAAGCTAATTTTTACAATCAAATAAATCCCAAATCACTTGAGAAGTACAGTTGAAATGCACATAATTAGTTATCATTTAAATTTAGGTACATCATATGTGTTATACAGGGTGTAAGACAAAGCAGACCAGAAAATAATTATTTACTCCATTGACTTCCTTTCATTGTTTTTGTTGTTGTTGTTGTTGTTTTTTGCTGTTTATTCGGTCAAGGGGAAGAGATTTAGGCTCCCAAGTGGAGGATATTTAGTTATTAATCTTGTGAAGCTGTTTATTGTCACTGTAACAGATGAAAAAAATGATTCGCTCATTCTGCACACTGAATGTAATCCAATAATTGTGCGGATGTATATATTCTTATAAGAAGGCCTTATACATTCTTGTATTTTTAAGTCTGAGATTTATTAACATTTTGGACTGACTGTGTGCTCTTTAGACATTTAATAATAAAATTATTTTTTCAATATAAACTCAGCCAAGAACTGTGCATATAGAGTTGTTATTCATTGTTATGACCTCTATCTACAAGTGTTTTTAGCCTCCCCTATTTAAATCACATTTATTTAGTTTTTTAATTATTATTAGTATTGGTTACCATCTTATATCTAACATAAGTTTATTTTAATTTTTGAATATTTTTTATATCTTAGTTTGAATATGCTCTCACTTGTGTTCTGATGCTATCCATTTTATTACCTTCATTTTCACCTTCATATATAAAGACTATTTCTAGTTATTTTACTATGTTTATGTAAAATTGGGTTGGGTCTTTTGAGTTTTGTTAATTACAGTCAAATGTAAAAATGAATTCATTGCTGAGGTATACAAACTGGTCTGTAAACACTGTTGACATGCAGTCCTATGAAATATGAGTCCTATGAAAGTGAAGCAAGCTTACTGTAAATCATGTGGTTTGTCTCAAAAGTGAAAGTGAAAGCTTTCTCTGTCAGCTGCTTGGTCATGCTGATTGCGTCTTTCACTGTTATTCTTAGCTGCAGCAGTACCGACAGAATAGGTAGAACTAAAGATTTTTTCAGTATGTCTTTGTGGGATATGTTGGCTTTTTGTGATTAAAAAGAAACAGATTGTATGTGAGAGATGGAGCTGATAAAGGAAGCTTTTGTTCTGCTTTAAAACTTGGGACACTGCGTTGCTTTCACAAACTTATACAAGTTCCTTAAGCTGAAAGGTTATACTCGTGCCGCTAACATCTGTAAATATAAGTATAAATATATAAATGTATAAATAAAATTTTCCCCCTCTGTTTTACTGTTTGGGGGGTAACCAAAACTCTACTGTCTAAACCCTTTTTTACCATGAAACATAGCCTCTTTCAAGACGGATTATCACCATAGCTCTGTTTTTAACAGAGTTCTCTTTTTTATTTTGATGTTAAAATCTCTTAAGTAATACTTCTATGTATTTTCTTACCTTTTTTCACGTCATAAAATCTAAATATTGTATTAAAAACATACAGTTTCCTAATAAAGACTCATATCTTAGCAACTGTTTACACTTTTTTTATGAGTCCTTTTAAATTTGTCATACTCAGAACAAACATACTTGTTTAAGATTAGCTCTACTAGAGGGTGTGCTTTTAAAGTTTCTACTTTAAGTTTATTGTTTTCTTTCCAGTACATTTATATTTTGCATTTTTTATCTAAAGTTATAATTATGATACTACAGTTCAGAGAATTCGAGGAACCTGTGTTGCTTCTAAGAAAATAGTGATGGATGGATGGATCTACTCATTTTAAGCCAAGTTTATACATCTCTGTCTACATCGAAACTGATAGACGCAACACCATTATCCATAAACGCAAGGGCTCTGCGTCACCTATGCAATGATGGACAGAGTAGAGCCAAATTCACTAACTATCCGTCTTCATCAATGGCGATCCTATGCCTTTGATAGGTCAGCTAAACAACAGCCAGAGATCGTTTCACCAGAACGGGACTCCATGGACGCTGCAATCAGTCAATGCAGCGTTTCAGCACTAAATGCTTTATATTGAAAGAACAATCTATCTAGTATTTTGGTGATTTTGAACACCAGGAGGGGTAGAGAACAAAAAAAAAAGACTATTCTGTTTTTTACATGCGTTTTTAGAGTATTTTGTGAACTGCACTTTGTTGTATCTATTCTTTTGGGGCTACATATGTTATAAACATCTATTATTCAGAGGTAAAAAGACACACTGTTTACCAGCAGCAGAGGCCTTGGATATGGTGGGAGTATGTGTGACCTTTGAGGACCTCTGAGACAGAGAGTTTTATTGCAGGCTGTACAAACAGGATGTCTGTAGATTTAGGATGCCAGAACCAAGGCCATAGAGCTGGGAGTTTTGCTTAGGACCATAAAACTCAGAATGAACTTTTGACTTGGATCCAGGAGAAAAGACACGTCCCTTATGACTGCATAATTTTGGACATCCAATCATTGTTAAGACACTGTTTAAAACGTTCTGATTGGAGCAGATTAATCCTGGGAGGTTTTGGATGTTTATAAAAGTTATGACACGGAAACCATTCTTCGTCACAAATCTTGTCTGGCCCAGAGAAATTAGGGCATCTTTCTCTGTAAACTGCAATTTGTTAATCTGTTCAAAATAAATGTTAAGAACTGGAAATTGGTTCCTTGTCTCTGTTTTGAACATGCACTGAATTATTTTTGATAATATTTAATTCAACAAATGGTGACCTCGACCGTGTGCAGAGTTTTGGACCAAGATCCAGTTATTTTTTAAGTTAATTAACGGACATGTATTTGCTCTATTGACAATTTGCGCTGAGTTGCGTAGTTTTTAATTCTGTTGATTGGTTAATCTAACATTGGGTAATGTTGTCATGCAAGTTAAATATGTTTTTTGTTTTGAGCAGATTAACTGTTGCGGGCCCGTAGTGTTGAAGCTGCTCATCTCTCTGTCTCTCTGTTCTGCGCATGACTGCGACCTGCTTTGCGCTCCGCAGAGAAACACCGGTGCCTGCTGGGAGATGGAGTTTGTTACTCTGCAGGACAATGGAGCAGATGGACCGGATGGAGTGGTCCCTTCAACGACTAAAAATCGGAACCAAAGTGCGGATCGGGGCTTGAGAATTGGCAATCTCAATTACGAAAGGACGCTTTCGTAAGATTCTTCAGGGCTGGCAAACGGAAAAGATTGCAGCAGAGCCGGGGTGCCCTCTATTAATCTGGACGGATTACCTTGATGAAGCCGACGTCTCTCCAAACGTGTGCGTGAGCAATGCAAATTGGATTGTGATATGGTCCGACTTTTGGTGTGGTCCGATTGAGGTTAGTGTTGTTAGGTTAGTTTTTAATAATATTGTAAAAGTACTGTGTTTGGTGTTTTGAGGTGACGAGCTGCGCATGTGCGTATGTGTGTGAGATGGTTTTTTACGCAGGCGCTTTGCGAGACGTGCTGGAGATGTTGCGTTTGTGTTGAAATGTTATAGTATAAATAATGAACTCGAGTATAATAAATAAATTAAAATAGATGAATGAATATATAACTAAATATGATGGATAACTGAAATTAAAAATCTATAAGAATTAGTTGTGAACATTTACAACAGGCCATCAGAGCGGACGACCAAAGCTAGGTGGGGAGATGGCGGAGCTAATTCTGTGTGATTTTCTGCTTAATAGCACGGCTAACATACAACAGCTTTGACTATATGTTTTGATAAATAAATTAGTGGTAATAGGCGGTTTTCTGCCATCTGTTCGAGTCTTTTGAGTGGTTTTCTGGAGGCCGGCACCGGGAAATTTCTCAAAGCGGACTACGAAAATTGTAACAGATTGGTCTAAACCTTCGCGATAAAATAATGTAATAAGGTCTAAAAATCACCGCTTATAATGTTGTGTTTTTTGTTAATGGTTTTGGGCTGTAACGGACATTGTAGATTCGGTGTTTTCTGTGCGGAACGGCTGTTAGGAAGCATATGTTTCAGTCCGTGTTGGACGAACAGGAGATTGTTTTTGTTCATGCCGAATTAAAGTTTGGTAAAGTGGTATAAATTGTGCGGATAAAGTCCTGGTATTGCGGTAAGTCATTTTCTAAAGTGTGTGTTGCGATTTTCTTGAGTGTTTTCGCCGTACGTGTTGTACTGTTTTAGGTTTCGTTGCACAAAGAGAGTTTACGGTAGCACGTTGCTGCAGGCTAGTGTGCTATGCTAGCGTTTTTTTGCTTTTGTGTGTCAATGTGTTTTGTGCTTTAAACCTAACTGCATGTTCTGTGTGTTGTAAGCTAAAAGTTGATTTTGGATAGAAAGTGATTACAGACTCCTGCAGACGATTGCCTTGTTAAGACTTAAACGAATTTGGATTTTGTTAAATTTTTCTAATTAATTAGGATGTTAAAAACGGCCTCAAGATAACTGTTCAGATAAATTTTGTTTGCTACTCCCTTACGGCAATGTTTTAGCACATTTTCTACGAAGGGCAATTTAAGGTGTTTCACATTTAACTGAACTGTTACGGTACGGAGATTAAAGATTAAGAAGTACATGCTGAATTTAGCTAACTGGTTTTGCCGGAGACGGCTCAATTTATCACATGAGGAGAGCATGTACAGTTATTGGGATAATTATGCATGTTATAATTAAACGCGACTGACTAAGAACAGTTATTTATGAGTCGATTCTGACTTGGTGAAGTTTTAATTTTTGATTTCATCTTTAAAATTAAAAAGAGGGGAGTGTATAGTAAAAATAAAAGTTGCATTTTTTTTTAATCTTTAATTAGGTGGATTTGTTGCTTTTTGATTGATCTAAGCAGGAGTTGATTAAGTTGGTTGAAATAAAGATAAAGCTATGAGCAGTAATTATAAGAATGGAACGAAAAGCAAACGGTGTTAATTGGAAAGCAACAAACTGGTCTAAATTATTTTTATAAGCACCGTGGTTGAATGGTACAGAGAATGAATTCTTTCTGTGATTTAAATAAGTATCATTTATGCTAAATTATGTTTGGCTGATTTCTGATGGCTCTATAGACTTTAGAAATATAGCTTAGTCTCTGAATAAATGACCTAAACGAGAAGGATTTTGTGGACACTAAATGCTTATTGGATTTATCAAATTTCAACTGGGGCTCAAGGAGTAACCCAGCATATTTCAATTCCGTTACAAATTGAATGTTTTTACAATGCAAAACAATACTTATCATAGTATATTTTCTAAACTAGTGGGATTTGAATGTTTGATTTTTTTTAAAAAAAGAAAACATTAAAACACAGAGTCATCTTTAAGGCATCAGTTTGTTTTTAAACAGGCTGGGGATAAATTTGGAATTGGTCTAAGGATTGAAAGTAACAACTAAAATTTTCATCAATTTTTTTTTTTCTCTTTCTCTCTCAACCTTAATATATTTGGTTCGACTTGGATTCTGACCCAGGTTTCTGAACTGCGGTCTGCTTATTAATGAGAACTTTGGCAAATGTTAATTTGAGAAGCTGAATTAAAGAAAACGTGATTCAGTGGTAATTTATTTGACATTTGTTTAGAAGCTTCAATTCAATTTGGTGTTTATCATTGGAGCAACAAAAAAGAAGCCTGAGAGGATAATTGGGATACTGAAAAATGCTAGTTTTTGTTTTTATTTTAATGCTACTAGTTTGTGTTTAGAGAAATCTTATCTCTTGAACCTCTTTTATTGAATTTTTTTTGTTCTACTGCTAAGGGGAATTAGACTACTATGTATCCTACAAAAATTTAAGAGGAGTTTTATTTGCAAAAATCAGTTTGACTATGTTTGATTCACTTCACAGAATCGGACAGATGTTTTTGAAGTATGAAATGTTTGCATTATTTACAATCTGAATATTTGGGTTGAATTCAGATTGGATTGTGTTAAAAAAAAAAAACAAGTACTTTAGGTTTGGCAATTTCTAACAATAAGCAACCACCTGGTTACTTTCACATCAATTTGATCAGGGAATGAGACGTGCATGTTTTGCACTACGGTTTTAAAGTCCCACAGAAATATTTATAGGGAAGCTGTTTTGTCAGTGATTTAAATCTTGGATTTTTCTTTAGAAATATGGATAGAATTTGAAGTATAGCAAACTGAAGACTATTTTTGTAAACTATGTTGTGTTTATCAGTCAGTACTATTCTCTGATTTTGTTTTAAACATTTGATGTTTTTAATTTTGATATTTTTTGTCTGAGCCAGCTTGATAGAGATCCAGTACACTTAAGTGATGGGGAGTTGGAGACTGGATCTTTGCAGATGGTTATTGACTTTATTTTTGTTATTGCAATGTTTTAGTGGTGCTTTAGCAATATCTAACAGAAAAATCCAGCCTTTTTTTTTTTGTTTTTTTTTTTTTTTTTATTTAAATTTTATTTGTCTATTTACTTTGTGAACAGACCACTAAACTTTGAGGAAAAGAATTAGTGAATGGTATCAATGCAGTTTATATCTGAGGAATAGACATTATGTTATGTTTGCTCTCAGACACCATTTTGTAGGACATCAACATAGAGCCTACTGATCTTACTGATTAATTTTCAGATATTTTACTCACCTCAAGGAGTTGGGAGACTGTTGAGACTGAAATGTATTGCCCAGGAAGGAAGTTATGGGGGTGATGAATTGAAGGAAATATAAAGTGGGTAAATCACTAAAAAAAGAACTAAGTGTGTTGATAAAATATTGCAATGGTCAATCTTTATAAATATTTAATTTACACATGAGATGAAAGAGACATTTATCAAATTGACAAAATAGAGAAAGGCATTGCATTGATAAAGTATAGAATATAAATTGGATGAAAAATGAAGGAAGCATTAATTAAAATAAGCAGGGGAAGAATTAGAACAACAGTTAATTAGACATATAAGGAGTAATTATCATTCCTGTTGGAGAGAGCAAACCTATTAATTAGTATATTTTTACCAGAACTAATACTGAAGAAATTATAACTGATTAAAATAAAATTAAAATAGAGCCCACATAGGCAGTCTGAGTGGGAAAGATATTTAAATTCAGCATTCGAGGAAGGAGACTAATGAATATGAAAATAAAAAGTTTAAATAAAACTTGATTTGAATAGGCTGAGAGGATCGACTCTCTGTCTGTCTTTTTCTTCCTCTAATTATATATTTTTTTCTCTTTTTCCCATCCCGCAATAGAGACCCCTCAGATAACATTCTTGAGATATAATTTGTGTTCCTGGGGAGATAAGATGGGTGGGGGTGCGTGGGCTGATGACGGATAGTGCCAGGCGCCCGCCATAACTGCCAAAGAAAGAAGAATCTATACAACCAGCGCAGAAGTTCTTATGTCTTGTGCTCTGCTCCCAAAACAAGGGGTGCACCAGTGACTGAATATTTTCAGGGGTGAAGCAGGGGACACCCTAAAAAGGAGCACATTTCCTCATGCTGAATTGAACTTTCAAGGACAATATGTGTGAATCCACTTGGCTGGTGTAAAATGGACAATTTCTGCTGAAGAAGTGACGATCAAAGACTGCTGATTCAATGTCAATGTTGCTGAACTAACCACAAGAGTTTCTGTTTTTCTCATCGAAGGTGGCCTAGGTTGCTTGAACTCTGAAACCCCCGTGCCTTCCCCAGGATTATCTCCAGGTAAAATACCACCATTTACCGGGAACAAATTTTGGAAGGAAAAACTGGGCCTATAGCATGGGGTTGCTGGCTGGTGAGAGAGAAAATTTTTTTTCCTTATTTTTACGTTTCATCCACAGGGATGTACTAAATTTAAGAAAGGATATATTGTAATGGAACAGCTAAATCAAAAGTAAGTCAGAATTTTATTTTATTTCTAACAGAAAGAATGAATCAAAGTGCTTAACGGTTTAAGATAATTAAAAAGTTGAAATGGATAACAGAATAATTGATAACATTTAAAAGGAGGCATAGTAAAACAGACATAAGTGTCTTAAACTTGATAAATAAAATAATTAAATAAAAGAATCAATTTGGGTGAACAAGCAAATGGATAGTAATCAGTTGAACTGTAGACAAAAAGTAAACTCTTGAGCCTGCTCTTGCTTTTAAATCCATTAATGAGGGAGGTGTTTTTGTTTAGTTTTCAGGAATAACAACGGTGTTGCACCAAAATAAGATGGATTTGCTCTTTCCCCAGGGATTATTTTTTAATTAGATGGGTGAAATAATTTCTCAGCACAATACAGTTGGATTAGATTGAAAAGGAGTGGATGTCCAATGAAAGAACAAGGAATTGGGAACTAACTTTTACCTTATATTTCAATGTTAGATAATAGTTTATTTTTTGCATTTTAGATGGTGCATTTGTATTGTTATGTTATTAAAATGACATACTTGGTCATGTTGGTATATACTGCTTCTATCAACATGGATGCTACATAAGAAGGAAGGCTGAGGTAACTGGCAGAAACTAATCTCTAATTGGACGACACATTCTGCAGGGGTACTCAGGACTCAGAAAACAGAAAAACAAACATTATAGTACAATGTCAAAGTATTATTAATAGGGGATGATTGATTACATACATGATGACTTCGGTCAGGGTTGCGGATTTCTTTTGGTATTCACTTGTACGTCTGCATCTTAATTTAAGATCAAAATTGGCTAACATGACTGCACAGTCGGGGCTTATTGTCGAAAGGCCCTCTAAATTGTTTTGATGATCATCAAGAGTGATCACAAGACCGGATCAAAAACTGTCATTTTTTTAGATGTTTACAAGCTTATGCCCCCAGGATTCAGCAGCACGTGAGGAGCACACAGTCTCCTCTGGTCACAGCTGACTACAGCTGCTGAAGGGGTCCAAGGTACAGCTCCACGACCCTTTGGGACGAAGGCGTGAGGAGTCCAAGTGGTTCAGCCAGTTCCAGATGACAGCTGGGAACACACACAAAGTGCAGCTCCACGGCAACGACGAACCTGGTCGAGGATCAGCAGGAATCTACCTAAAGAGGGTCAAGAAGGTTTTGACCAAGCTGAATCGGAAGCTGAAGCCACAGGCGGCGGGGCCTAACTCACCCAGAAGGTTGTTTGGGTGGTGATATTAATCATCCAGTGTGATCTATGTGCCATATGAGGGAGATGGGCAAATTGAAATTGCCATCTCAAAGAGGGATCTACAGAAGAGGATCACAACTCACCAATCAGCTTTACAGCAGGTTTTGATCACTCCACGTTGGTGGGTTAAGCTATTGGAAGCGGGGCCTGTCTGTGTATTTGTGTTTACTGGGGAAATGTTCAGTTAATGAAGTAGCTGTCATTTCATTGAGGGCGATCTGCATAAATTGGAAGAAATAAAGAGCCCACTCTACTAAATCATCTCATCACTTGCAGCCGCTTGGTGACAGAGGAATAAACAAGAGTGGAGACTACAGAATACAAATATAAAGACTGAACATTTATTAATCATTTTCTTGCATTTTACAGGTTAACTATTTTTATTCACAAGTGCAGATTGTTAACACTGCCTAAGAGGGTTTCTTAAAGAATTTATCAGTTAATTTTCAGGATTTCTTAATTTCCAGTTGTCTTTAAGGTTGTATTAAGGTTTGCATTAATAAAAAAAGAGGGTCTACTAGATAGAAAAATAGAATAGCTGAGCAGAATTAGGGAAATGAAAGACTAAATAGACTCGAGGATTGCATTTTTAAAGGGTTCTTAATACCTTCTATTTCACAGGTTTCTTAACACTTTAAGTCTGATTTATTTCAGAATCTAACATAGTAAGAATGTATATGTTCATGGATTTTCTAAGCTTCTTCCACAGTATTAACATGTATCATGTCAGATTTAATTATCTCTTCACATGTAAGACATTCTTATACATTTTTGGGTTTTGAATTAGTTTTTGGGAATTGTTAAAATAATATTTTTTTGTATAATGCAAAAAGAGGGTGAATTTATAATTAACAGATTGACATTTTTGAGTAATGGGAGTTAAGGTTAAAAAAGGTATTTCAACAGGTTGTGTTTTGAATTTTAATCTGGAAGTCTTGTTGTGGTATCATATGAAAGACTTCATGTTTTAAACTGATAAAATTTCTTGGGTTTGAATTTTTTGCATTCTCAAATGGTTTTAGATCTTAAGTTCTAAACACTAACCCTGAAGGAGAGTACAGAGGAGTAATCAATCTATTTTCAAAAATAGATTGAAAGAGGGAGTTGTTGTATCTATTCTTTTGGGGCTACATATGTTATAAACATCTATTATTCAGAGGTAAAAAAAGACACACTGTTTACCAGCAGCAGAGGCCTTGGATATGGTGGGAGTATGTGTGACCTTTGAGGACCTCTGAGACAAAGAGTTTTATTGCAGGCTGTAAAAACAGGATGTCTGTAGATTTAGGATGCCAGAACCAAGGCCATAAAGCTGGGAGTTTTGCTTAGGACCATAAAACTCAGAATGAACTTTTGACTTGGATCCAGGAGAAAAGACACGTCCCTTATGACTGCATAATTTTGGACATCCAATCATTGTTAAGACACTGTTTGAAACGTTCTGATTGGAGCAGATTAATCCTGGGAGGTTTTGGATGTTTATAAAAGTTATGACACGGAAACCATTCTTCGTCAGAAATCTTTTTCTGGCCCAGAGAAATTAGGGCATGTTTTCTCTGTAAAACTGCATTTTGTTAATCTGTTTAAAATAAATGTTAAGAACTGGAAATTGGTTCCTTGTCTCTGTTTTGAACATGCACTGAATTATTTTTGATAATATTTAATTCAACAACTTCTAGTAAAAAGCTTTCCAGCTCAGCCAAAATGTACTTTCTATCGTCCATTGCTCCTTGAGGCTGGGTTTGCATTCACAAGGTGAAGAATATAAATTCTAGTTTACCAGAAATGACACTGTAATGGTATGCAGAACCACCAGAAAAATCTCAGTACCCCCTGCTTTCCTGTTGGGGAATTGCTTTGCAACACTGACACAACAATGGAGAAGTATAAATTAAAAAAGTGTCTGAATCAATATGTCTGCATCTTGGTGCAAACTTGCTGATGGAGAAGTATAAACTAGTTTTTACTGCATTGTGTATTTCTATTTGCTAGGAAACCACAAGATGACTAAGTGCTTTAAACGTGAGTGAGCATCTCATCTGATATAAATACCAAACCACAGTAAATTACTCAATGTAACTATTGTATTGTCTTGTACTTTTCCTGCTCTGGTATTATGAAAAGGGTCAGAAAAGGACCCACAAATCCACCCGGCTGAAACCTATGAAGCTGGTGAAGCTCTGATAAACCAGAAGCTAAAGGATCTCAAGGTAACAGGTGGAAATAAACAAAAACAGCACATATTTTTTTCAGATGTGGAGGCAGCTCAGCAAACTTTATAATTAAAATCCCACTTTTCTTGTTTTTTTCACTGTGTATTTAGGTTGAAAAATTCACTTCAGGCCAAACCTTTGGGGCAGATGAAGCTTTAATAAAACACATTTTGAAGAAGCTAAAGAGCAGAAAGGAGCAGAAACCCTATATCATTGTTTTCTGTCCCATTACGTCTCGTGTTGGCTCAGATGTGGAATCAGCGTTGGAAAATGTACAAAGTATAAAAATATTTGTCACTTCTATGTTCACTTCTATATAGCAATGTAAGAAAATATTAATGCGCCAATATATCGCAATATTTTGAGTCACGATATTGTATCAATATTCAACAGCCAAGTATCGATTTTTATTTTTAAGAATTTGAATGGAACCATTAATAATGACAGTAATATTTGTAGAAAAATTAAAAGTTTGACCGCTACTTGGTGGCTGTTTTCACCTTCTTTGTTCCAGTAGATCAACTAGATCTAGTAATAAAACTGGATGTGTTAAGTATTAAACAGGTGGAAGTTTTTAGGAACTGTGACAGTTTTTCTACAGTTAAATTCAGTTATGGAAGTCATGATATATGATAAGCTCCTGACCGAAGAGGCTGTTGCATTACTTGATAGCTGCAACATAATCAGCATTGATGGTAATTTCACTATACTTAGCATAAGTCATATGTCTATTGTATCACTATTTTATATTGTTATAGTTCATGGGGGGTGGGGGGGGGTGCTGGTGAACAGCTGCACGGTTCAGCAAAATGACAGAGCAGTGTCCGGTTTGTGGAAGCTCAATTTAGGAAGAGAGCAGTGATGTCTGCTCCCCCTTAGCAGGAGCAGGCGGAGGGTCTGACAAAGCGGGGGACAGCATATGTATTTTCTTTCCCGCCGTCTTAAAGTTTAGTTGTAAATTTCCCACATTTTATCATCATAAGAAAATCCTCTGCCTCTCAGTTTAAAGAAGTGCGACAGCTGCTGCCTGCTGCAGTTACAGTGGCAGGTCTCGCAAAGTCAGGTCCTAGAACAGGAGCAACAATGAGATGCACCTGATGAAGATAGAGTCGGTAGTGAAATCTTGCCTAGGGCGCAAAATACCCCGGCTTGTGATACTTTAGAATAAAGGTCTCATGTTGGCATTGGAAAATGTGAAAAGTAATAAAACTGACTTTAAATAAAAGTATGTGCATGCTTTAATTGTTTGTAGTTAGCTGATAATCAAGTATGGTAATTAAGTCCCATAACCCATATGAACAACTGTTAGAGACAAAAGCAACAGAAGGTAGCCTATGTTATTCTCCAGACTAGTTTTCCTGTGCATAGAACGGAACTCATTTCAGATATAATAATTTGTGTTTTGCCCCATGTAGTGGCAAATTATAGCCTTTTTGTAGACCTACTGCTCTATGATGTATCAGAAAAAGGATCTTGATTCAAGAACAAAAAGCCTCTCCTAATTTCGTTTGGGAAACATTGCTTGACATGTGTGAACTTTGACATGGCATGCAGTTCAGAAGGAAATTTGTAACGTTCCAGTTAGCCCTTTGAAATGACCCACAGCTGATTTTTCAAGCTCAGATAAAAATATGCATCATGTGTTTTACGACATCCAACTCTTAATACCAAAGATTATTTTTCTAGTTATATACTCCGACCTCCTTTTTAACAAAAAATACACCAGACACAGACAACAAAATTTTATTGAAGGGGACCACCTGTTTGTACACAAGGTTTGGTTTTGTAATCTTCTGTCTGTTGTCTAAACAGCCAAGCCCAGAGCCATAATGCAGCCTAATGATTGATATTTTTGGCAAAGTCAAGTACTTTAATATACGGCCCGTTAAAGGGTTTTTGCAGTACCATGCAAGGAAATGGTCTCCAACCAGACATTTGTTCTGTGTCACAGCGATTCCTGACGGCTGTCAGGTTGGAAGGCGGTGTCCAGGGGCTTTGAACTGCGAGGGGGTGGCAGAACACTATAAACAATATAAACCAAAGGGGCCCCCAGTTTACATAGTTTGGGAACCACTGAATTAAGCTAAGTTTTAAACAGTAAGTTCCAGTAATAACTGAACTCCATTTCTTCTTTCTTTTAACAGACGATAAACGTATCATCCTGGTTTTGATGCACCACACCCGAGATCCTGACTACTCAACTGCTGGAGTAAATTGGTCTGAAACTACTAATAATGTTGCATTGGATGTTCATGTTCTATTCCATGAAACTGTGCCGGGGTTACTATCCTGTTCACAGAATGACAAAGCAGTCCGTCAAATGATAGAGATTTTAAAAAACAAAACAAAAAAGGAAACAAAATTAAAATATAAGAGTGAACCAAACCAAAAGAAAAAAGAAAAAGAGTCAGCCAGACCTAAAGACTAAAACTAAAACACAAAAGAGGGAACCAGATCAAGTTCATCACCTGAAATGAATCCTGTTGTTTCTGATCAGTAAGAAACTATGATGTTATAAACTGGTTCCAGACACATTCAATATATTAGAATATGCATTCTGGAGAGGCTCGTCTGATTAATTATCAAGAATAAAAGTTCTCTTTTGTGAATTTGTAGTCACATGAAACAAAATTTGGTTGTCAGAACCAAAGGAACTCTAAAATAACTATTCATTAAAACATCTTTAAGATTCTTTGTCGCCCGTATTCATTTTGAGGTTCCCCAGGGATTTATATTGGGACCATTCCTTTTTATTTTGTACACAAAATAAAATGTTATATGTTATACAGTATGCATGCTTTTATTATTTCTCACATGAAATATTGTAATTATTTCCTTTATGATGGTCTAGAATCTGAATCAATCATCACAAGAGGATTTATAAATAGTTCAAAACACTGCAGCTCTTTTTATACTGATTCAAAGAGACATTCACACATAACTTTGCTCTGAAGAGCTCTTCACTGGCTTCATGTTGGTCATTGAATGGATTTTAAAAGGTTATTTTCTTTTAACGTTTTAAATGGTCTGGTCATATCCTCTGTGATGGACTGGCGACCTGTCCAGGGTGTACCCCGGCTCTCGCCCGTTGGCAGCTGGAGATAGGGACCAGCCCCCCCGCGACCCCTGGAGGAGCGGTTCAGAAAATGGATGGATGGATGGATGGTCATATCCTGTCTAAGGGATCTTCTAAATGACCACCAACTTATAACAGTACTGTGATCAACCAGCCAGTTTCTGCTTGATGTCTCAGGGTCAACGTATGTTATGAAGACTAGCTGTAGCAATCCCAAGACTGTGCAATACAGTCTTCATAATGTCTCCAATCTAATGAATCATTAAAATGCCTGTTTTTACCTAATCTTTGGCTGATTGACCACAAGCTCATAAATAGGTCTTCAAAGTCTAAACTCATACATCTCTTATCATATTTTGTGATGAACTGTAATTATAAATGGTTTGCTCTTGCTTTATAAATGTGCTATACAAATGAATGTGAAATTGACAATAAAAGTGAACACTACAATGACATGAATAACAGCAGGTAA
Organism: Apricaphanius iberus; assembly: GCA_028564705.1. Taxonomy (NCBI): domain Eukaryota; kingdom Metazoa; phylum Chordata; class Actinopteri; order Cyprinodontiformes; family Aphaniidae; genus Apricaphanius; species Apricaphanius iberus. The sequence goes on along the minus strand of JAPXFQ010000396.1, from coordinate 321,406 downwards.
AAATAAAACTTCAGAGTTTAATTATTGCAAAACGCTGTTGGATTTAACACATAGGAAAGATTCTCTAGCTTTTCAACAGTTCCTTTTTATGGATTTATAATATTGTGAGATTTTTCTGATATATGTCAACGTGTTTATTTGTACGGCTTTACTGATAAGTGTTTTTGTTTCATTCTTTCTTTGCAGTATGTTGAATTGTGTAAAAGGTGTAAATAAAAACTGATTAACTTGTATATTACAGTTATTGTCTTATAATGGAATATATCTAAAGATCTGCCTTGCTGGGCGTAAATAAAGCTGTGGCTCATCATGAAAGGCACAAAAAGAGAAAATATTTCTAATTTTTACAATGCCCGTTTGGACACAAATGAAAGTAATTTGTGTTTTTTTTTTTTTTTTTTTTACATAAATAAATAATTACTCTCACTAATAATTATCTGACTAATAAACCTTCATATCTGACTGGTTAACCTAACAGCAACTCAGGAGCAGCTTTAATGGAATATTCATTAGTAAAAATCTGTCTGTTGCCATATTCCTCAGAGTTAGATAAGTGATAAAAAAGCATTTTGTAACCAGCCCAGAAATTTCCCTCATCTAGCAGCAGTCTGTTTGCTTTAGTTTAACATAAACCACTGTAAGTGAATGGGAAACCATAGCATGCAAATTTCAATTTAAGGGTGGAATATGAGATCAAAACAGCTCAGAGGGGCAAACTCTACTTTTCTATAGTAGTGTTAGCTACTCTGAGGGATAGAATTTTCAACAAGTCATGAGTCCTGGGTAGATGTTGAACAGTCACTATGCAATAAGATAAAACTTTCAGATCTACCATTTATTAGCTCAAATATAAAACAAAATTAATGTTTTATAAGTATTAGTATCAGCTCCTGTCTGAAAGCTTGGTGGGAATTTATTAAAATGACAGACACCTTACTAGTTCCATTCAGGCATACACCCATCTGGAATAACCCGGATATCTTACCAAAAAAATGCATGATCAACTTTCCAAACTGGAGTTGTAAAGGAATTGAATACCTGGAGCATATGTTTGATGGAACAGACTTTATCCCATTTAATACACTGGTTATACAATACGGAATTAACAAGAATAAATTCTTAGAATACCAACAAATTAAATCAATTATAAAAAATTAATTTAGGCTCAATTCAAAATTTGAAATTTAGATGAAGTTACCATGGATACAAAGTCTATGCAATTAGTTCACATTGCCTTATGCATCGCTAAGAAAAATATCCTCTTGAACTGCAAAAATAAAAACACTCTGAATATTAATCAATATAGAGATCTCCTCCTGGATTACAATGGTCTAGAAACAGCTTCTGCCTCCACATCTGATCCATCTTTCTGGTCTCCCTTGATCAGCTCCATCACCTAGTGGGGTCGGGCCCTTGATTTTGTTCTGTGGGACACGGTGGCCGATGTGGCCGATCCCTGGGCTGGTTCTTGTTGCTGGCTCCCCTATGGCCCCTTGCCGCGCCTGCGCATCGGGATGTCAGCAAGTGGCCGCGGCGGCAGGCCGGCATCTCTGGGCCCGATCAGTCAAATTGGCAATGGACATGGCTCCTGGGTCTTGGTCCAAGCACTCTGCGGGGTGCTGTGGTGGGGGCCCTTTGACCGGTGCTGGTCGGCCTCCGCGGTGGACTGACCGGGTTGTGGGGTGTGGGCTGGTGGGTGGGGATGCTGGGTTCGGTTGCCTCCCGGCCAGCGGGCAGTAGTAGCAAGGCTGGAGGGTGTCGGCCTGGGGGGTTGGCCGCCTGGGGCTTCGGTCTGCACACGGGCCCGGCGCGGCGTGTCCGGGGTATCCGAGTTGGTGCTGCGCCGGGTTCCGGCATCAGCGCGGGGGCCCTCGGGATGCTGGCGGTGCTTGGGGCCTCTCTTGTTCACGGGGAGGCTTTTACCCTCTAGCACAGGCGCTCTCCCGAACGGGGTGTGCTTGGGACGGGGGGAGGGTGTACGGGGGGATGGTGGCCTAAACTCCGCCTGTGTGTCTAGTGTCCTGTGTTTTGTTAGTAGTTTAAATGTTGGGATGGATTTAGGTCTGCCCCTGGGGTGGGGGTGGGCGGATGGCCTGGGCCCCCATGGGGTAGGCGAGGGTGCCTATTGGGGTCAGCAGGGGAGCTGGCTCACTGGGGTTGGCATCGTGTCACCCCAGTTATTTCCTCCCCATCCCCATTTGCCTCTGTCAACCTGCTCCTTCATTTTACCATTCACAAGGCCTTGGGACGTGGGCACGTCACTGGGGTGCGGGATGGAGTTCTCGTCTTTGCTACCCGGTGGCGGCCTGGGTCCCAATTTTATTGAGCAACTTAGACACTTACACTTGCAATTATACATGACACACGCACATGTAGGGACCTGGCGGTGGGTGCGACTCGGCACTGGAGGCGGGGCCCCTTACTGCTTGGGAAAGTAAATCTGTTGGGCTTGTACTTTGTACTCAGACACCAATTCTGAGTGGCAAACTGCTAGACAGGGCACGTTAAAAAAAAAATTATAATAATAAAATAAAAAAGAATACACATGCAAAAAGACAAAACAGAAGCAAATTTAGAAAAACGACACAACACATAAAAGAATGTGCTGCAAATTAAGAAAACACAGGCAAAAAGACAAAACAGAAGCAAATTTAGAAAAACGACACAACACATAAAAAAATGCGCTGCAAATAAACCACCACACAACACATAAAAAAAGCAAATTTAAAAAAACGACACAACACGTAAAAAAAATACGGTGCAAATAAACCACCACACAACACATAAAAAAAACAAATTTAGAAATACGAAACAACACGTAAATAAATGCGCTGCAAATAAACCACCACAAAACACATTAAAAGAATGTGGTGCCACCCAGGGATTTTTATCTAGTTTAATAAATTATAAAATTGAATTCCTCACCTGTGATTAAGCTGCACTTAAGATTTTCACTGCACTGGTAGGCAGATTTGCTAGAAAAGGTCTGCACCCCCTGCTTTCCTGATATAGGATTGCTTTGCAATCCTATATCAGTCTCCACAACACTGGGCACATCACCTGAAGTATAAAGAAAAATATCTCTGTCGACACGTGTGCACGTGAGTGCAAATTTGCTGGCGAAGAAGTATAAACTAGGATTAAGGTGAACACTCAGGCACTGAACATTCGACAGCCAGCTCCTGATAAAGCCAGCTGATGGCTGATGCCAGCGAGTTATGCAGGTGGAACTTGGAGATCGCTGCTGGAAACCAATGGGATATCACTATGAACTTTGAGACGGTTGAGGGTGTGATTGCATTTTTACCAGAGGTAGCCTGCTCTGTCTGCAGGGGCGGTGCTGACAGCTCTAGCTGATAACATAGTGACTTAAAATACATCACTATGTTACCACTCAGTTGTTTTCCAGGAGAGGGTGGTGAATGTGCTCAGAGAGCAGGATTCAGGAGGAATACTCAGACATACGTGAATAAAGCCAAAAACCACTCTGGCAGGGTTTTTTTATGAGAAGATTGCATGACCGGATGATTGTAAACTCCAAAAACTTGATTTTGCATGATATATCCCCTTTAACTTTTGGCGGCACTGCTCCCCAGCCTCCAAACAGGCCTGCAATGGTTTATGTTTCTATAAACATTTTTATTTTATTCAGACTTTGTTAAACAAGTGCTCAATGAGTGGGCCCACTGAAGTTATTTGTAAGTTACAATAGATATTCTGACATCTTATACGTTATAAGGTGATTTTTGAAAGTGACTGATCATCTTTGCATTTATATTTTCTGTTTAAAATATATAAGTTACACTTCATCATTTCAATTATTTGCTAGGTTTGATTTATTTCTTCTTGTTTATTTAAGTGTGGAGTAATTGCTACTGATTCCTAAATTCCATCACAGTTTTATCTGTGAAGAGGTAAGCCAAGGGATTAGGTTTGTGCTCTTTAAAAATCAGTGAAATCAGTGTGATGATTGTTCTTAAGTACAAATACAGTTTATTGATTTAAAGGGCCCTTACCTGAAATTTAAGGTAAATAATGGGTTAGATATAAACAATATGTTGAATAAATACATATAAAAATAAGAGACGATATGAAAGCTAAAGGTGGATACAAATGGAGATGTAATGTTCTAAATGCTGCTGTATAGTTTTAAAGTTTAAATACGCTTAAAGAATAAAGGTGTACTAAGGTTAATAATACAAAAGATATAATGATGGATAGATAAATGGATGGATTGATATAATTGATTAATATGGATAATTTTAGAAAGAAATGTGCATGCTGATGTAACGGAAGTTATATAAGTCTTTGATTTTATTTGAAATTCCACCAAATCCTGATTAAACTAAATTATCTTTGCTTTCACTACGTTTTGGAACATGTTCAGCAGTTTGCTAATACTCCAGTTTTGATACCTGTACTGTCTGAGAGAAGGGGCTGATGACTGACCCAAGTGAAGCAAGCTGCATGTTACAGATCCTTTCTGGTTTTTTTGTACAGAAACTTCCAACAACCATATTGCTTTAAAGAATAACCAGCCATTGTGGTGGTCCGAGTCTCTTTTACTTCAGCATTGCAGACACGAACAGAACGCAGAATATAATGTAGTTCCGGGAACATTATTAAGGGACAGAGAACACCTGTTATAATGGTGCCGTGACCTTTTAAGGATCAGGGAGAGGTTCGACGTCAGCTAATCTGCTGAGGGAAGCTGCCACATCTCTGACATCAAAGGTGCTCAGGTATTTTTTTTTTTTTTTTTGGACCTTTCTCTCTTTGTCTCCGTAGACTGCCCAGTGTTGTGGAGACAGATATCAGTGAAAGTTTTATTGTATATTCCTGGACAATTTCTGTTATTTCTTATTTTTCTTGGACTGGTTGAAGGAAGTCGTCGTACCTGAGTATTGATTTTCTTATTTGTTGATGGCTATACCACTCAGTTTTGTGTTTTTTTTTCCTTTCTGTGGGATCTTTCACAATTTTGATGATTGTTTACGGCTGTTAGGCTGTTTTTTTGTCAAATTTTTTTTCTCTTCCATTGTGTTTGTTTTTTGATCGTTGTATCGTTTGATCGTTGTATTAGCTACTGTGTGTGTAGTGTGGTGACACATGGCGGAGGATTGGACATATAACGTTGAGCGTGGGGGTTGAAATGTCGAGGATGACTCTTTTGGTTATCAGTTCGGTGTGGGGAGGGTATTTTTTAATCGGCCCTCAGTACCCAGGACACCAGGTTGGAGAGAGGTGACATTAGACACTCCACAGTTCACTTCAACTCGTGACAATCATGCTGTGTCTTGCAGGTGGAGCAGAAGCCAGAGCTAGAGTCACTCATCACACAGTTAGCAGAGAGGCTAGGTGAATCCATAAGAGCTCAGCTGCAGCCTGCTGTGCACCCACAAAGCAAAGGTTTTCCCACTAATGCCGTAGAAACAACTCTGCCCAACATTAGTGTGGTCATGCATTCAGACCCAAAAGAACCTCCAATATTCAGGGGAGATGGCTCAGACAAATTCAGTGTTCATGAGTGGGAGAGTCTTATTATCCATGATCATTCCCAAGAAATCTTAGCCAGGTTGATGAGCAAAGAAGGGGATGTAGTAAGAATAAAGCCATGTAATAACACCTCTATTGATCATGCAGTGGACCCACATGTGATTTTCGACATCCTTAAACAACACTTGATCTGACATATTCTAGCATGCCCTTGGCAGAGTTTTACAGTATGCTACCAACGCCAGGTGAAGATGCTATGGATTATTGGATTAGGCTGAATAAAATGGTGTACGTGGCCGACGAATGACGACAGACCCCCAAAAAGAAAAACAAGGAACGTCAAAAGAAACTCCAACAACCAACAACTTTGATTATCCCTTTAAAGAACAGATTTACAGCGCTTGCCTCTCCCGGCTCTCTGAGTATAACAGACGCACAGCAAAGCCAGCGAAACGCAACAATTCCCTGGAACTAACAGACCTTCGCCAAATGCACCTAAACCCAAACACAGATAAACCGAACAATAACCAAAAACAGCAGCAAGAAGCCAGCACTGACAGAAAGCAAAAGTGAAAAGAACACAGCAAGAAAAGGAAAATGCTTGCTATTATTCATGACGGATCGATCAAAGGTATTGAACAACTAGGTGTCAATGCAAGTGTCTTTAATTTCCCATAAATGACAGTCAAACAACTTTCTGAGAGTATTCCATCAATTAATGAGAGCAACCCAGAACTACAAAAAATTGTTGCTTGTGAAGGAACAGTCGACATCTTCCACAAGAAATCGGAAATTTTAAAGAAGGTCTTCTTGGATTTACTCCATAACATTAAAATCAACAAGATAGAACTTCACATATCTGGACCAATTCCAGAAACGCCCTCAGATGAGGAATTTAGCCGGATCAAAGGATTCACTAGATTTATTAAAACTGTCTGTGCTGAAAGGTCTATTACATTCCTGACGAATTTTAAGATCTACTGGGAACGATGGCACCTATTCACAAAAGATGGACATCACATAAATAAGAAAGGTCAGAAGCTCTATCTCTCGAATGTGTTATGTAATGTAAACTGTCCTCGAACTGAGATACATAGTGAACGCCAACCTGCTGTAACACACAGAGAAGATTACATCCTTGCACCCGTCAGTGATAAGACTGCCGCAGTCATTCCAGCCAACTGTGCACCAATGCCTACAGATGATCTTCGAAAGAAACACAGAGTTCCAGCATCTCTATGTGGTGAACATGCAGATTCTACTATGCAGAGGATGCTCCGTGAGACGGCAGATCCTACCAACACAAGGGCTGCCAGGGGGACCACACTGCAAAAAGTATCCTCCTAAAAACAGGGGGTAAAATCTTAAAATAAGACATTTTGTCTTGTTTTAAGCAAATAAATCTGCCAATGGGGTAAGCATTTTTTTCTTCTTAAGGATTCTTATTTCTATAATATTTTTTCTTATTATAAAACAAGAAAGAAACACTAAATTTAAGCAAATAAATTGCTAGAATTAGCTAAATATCCTGAGAAAATGGAAGAATTTACGAATATTTTTGGATTTTTTTTCTTATTTTGGAAAAGAAAATCTGAATAATTTAAGTTTTGTGTCTAGATCTAAGCAAAGTTTTCTAGATTTCAAGTCTAGTGTAAGAAATGTTTGCTTATAACATTACTTGTTTTACTGATGTAGTACCTATTTTAAACATCAATACACTTAATATCAGACACAGCTTAAGGAGAATCGTCTTAAAATAAGACCACTTCAAAACCAGGATATCTAATGAAAAACAAATTTATTCAACGTGAACATTATTTATCTCTGGTCACAAAGGATTTCACCCATTTACAGTACAATAGATATGAAAATAGTAAAACTTGTATTGTACTGTAAATCTCTCTTTTTTTCACATTGCCAAACATTTTTTTAGCTAGTAATGCCTTCACCTTTTTAATGTTTTTAATGCAGGCTAACTGATACCGTAGAAATGCTTTAGAATTGCCCTAACGTAGCGCCACTAGACTCTTCAAATATAAAAACTGCATGAAGCTAAGAAAAAAATATCGCCAGACATCAACACTCTGGATGACTATGAAATGAGGCCCAATGTCAAAAATCCTGAAATATCCTTTTTATGTACTTTGACAAGTCAGATTAAGATGTCAGTGTAACATATCTGCTGTTTAACAAACCCTCGAAGCTTTGAAATAACATAACTCGAACAAATGTAGAAATGGTAATAGATACACTCACTCAGTGAAGGACCTCCACTTAGCAATGGCTTTTTTGTATGCGGAAGTAGTATCTCATTCGTGGATAGAGTCCATTAGAGTCTTAGTTTGCATTACTGAGAGAAGTGTTGAAATACACTTTGGGTATGTGAGGTGGAAGGCATACTAATAGGCCATCAGGTACACAAGTCCTTCATTCAGCTTGGTACTTACAAAGGTGGTCACAGGTGTGTTGTCAATTGCGATCATGCAGTTGTCCTTGGAAATGAGCAGCACTGGGCAAGAAAGGGGTCTCTGGAGATATCCCTCAGGATCTTCTGCTGTCTAAATGAAAAAACATAAGAATACAAAATTTAGATGATCAATATGAGAAAATAAATTATGAGTATGTGTTTTTTGATATAACATCTGCCCTAACATAAGGTAACAACTCAAACAATTTACTGATAAACCTGAGAGTAAAATCTGAACAAATCTCACCTGAAGTACATGAAAAAAAGCTTCGCTGCAAGGGCCCAACTTCTTGGGTGGAGATACACCAGATGGAAAAAGGGCTGGAAGAGCCGTAAACACTGCTAAGGCATGGTCCACTAGTTGAAGAAAGCAAAAAAACCAAAGCACAAAAAAACCCCAATTAGCATCTATTCTCACCTTTATCTATACTAATTTATTATTATTATATACTTGCTAATACAATCTCACCACTGTTGAGTGTCTTGGGAAGCTTCGTGGCTTTTTTCATTACTCCATAGAACTTGACCTTGGAAAAGAAGTCTTCCCATCTCACTATAGTCTCTGCAATGAAGTTTGAGTTCTTGGGTTGGACAATTCTCTGCATCTCATTCAAAACCTTAAAACAAATACATTGGCTTAGTGCAAATATTTATCCATAAATCACAACGTAAAGAGCATGTTTTTCACCAACTATAATAGAAGCATCTGTAGTAAGTTGTATGTGGAAATGCAACTCAATTTACGACATGGTAAAAGCAATATTACTCACATGGTCCAATTCTTGGCAACAGGGATAAGCTTCTAGGACTTTTGTTGGTCTGTGTGACTCCTTCAGAACACCACATGTGATAAAGGATCCTACTTCTCCCCAACTGCATGATGTGCTGTCAATTCAAGCGCTAACCTGTTTTCTCTTAGTCTCTTCCTACAGTAGGTGCTCCTGACGACCTGCTTGACGACCCTGACTAAGATGGCATTCCTGTGGGGGTTCGTTCTCCACGTCCTGCAACAAACTTCTGCATCAGTTCTGTTGCTCTTTCTGTGTCTCTGTTGTGTGTCTCTGTTCTGTATTCTCCAAACCACAGACGGTCTCGGCAGATGACCGCTTGTGCTGAGCCTGGTTCTGCCGGAGGTTTCTTCCTGTTAAAAGGGAGTTTTTCCTTTCTACTGTCGCTTCGTGCTTGCTCAGTGTGAGGGATTGCTGAGAATTACACAACGCAATCTTCTGTGGTTCTCTAATTTCTAAATTAAACAGTGTATTGTAATAACTCTTCTTGTAAAGTGCCTTGAGATGACATCTGTTGTGAAACGGCGCTATATAAATAAACTGAATTGAATTGAAATAAAGCGTCTTCTTGTTTCAAACTCCAGGTTGAGTAAATGGGTTACAGCTGCTTTGTTTGGCTTTTTAGACTTGTCTTGGACATGTCTTGGAGGGTCTTTTAGTGTCTACTCATGCTCTTTTGGCTGTCCAGCAGGTCAGGAGAACTCACTGCAAGCAATAAAAAGGTGTTGTAGGTTTTAAGGATTCAACAGTGAATATAAATGAAAAGACACTGAACCTGCTTCATCTTCACTGCTTTCGTGACTAGGCTCTGGAGTATTGGTTGTAGTAGGTGACTTTTCCAGAATGATGGTTGATGCTTGACTTAATGTGGTCGAGTCTCCATCAAAATCACTGGAGTCACCCTTCTCAAATGTCAGGCGACGTCTTTTTGAAGGGGTAGATGCCTTCTTTGGACTTTTGACATTTGAAAGTCTCTTCATAAGCCTCTTGGCAACATGCCTCTGCAAGATGAAGTAAAACTTATTAATACGGTATGTATTACACATTACACAGATACTGAGCCAGGAAACATACATTATCTTTTAACATCGGGTAGTATTCCACTAATCTCTTTGCCATAGAATCCCACTCATGCTTGGAGGGGTACCTAGATTCATGTAGTGCTCTTGCAATTGATATCATATTCGTCATGGTGTTCCTTATGAGTCTGCAGAAGAGCTTTTTGGAAAGCTCAGTGGGAGTACTGCCAAGATGCTTTTGCTCGAAGAAAGATGAACGAGCCTGCTCAAGTTCACCATCTGTGTAGACTATGTACTCCGGACTGGATCAGATGGTTTGGTTGGCTCCATAGCTCTGATAGCAGTCTCCACCTAAACACATTGGAGTTGTTATTGACATAGACGATGCAAAATCATATATCAAATATATTGTAAATAGTTACATAACCTCTAAAAATTAAGATAAACATTCAATCCAAACGATTAAGGGCCCAACATTATACTCACTTTTTCATCATTATTCACAACAAGCCACAGTGCCCTGCGCCTCAGAAAATTTTCTGGAGCAGGAAAAAGATCTTTGATGTCATCCCTGGAGAGTGACCGTAGTAAATCCTCCCCTATACTAGCAGCTAAAACACAATACCACAATTAGATGTGCAAATTAATTTGTCACTTTATTGTAATGTACAAATATGTGCTATCAGCTACTCACGTACTGTAAATTATGTTTAAAAAATATCTGACAAATGTGTCCCACAGGTTTACCACCAAGATTTTCATTGAAAGTAAATCACAAAATACATAAACAAAAAGTAATAGCAAGATCTATTTTTGCTTTGTATTATGATACACAAACCTATTTTAAAATTTATGTTTTCAAAGGCTTGCTCATGCAGTAAAGAGGTGTAAGTATTGACCTACTTTCTGACCTATATTTTATTGCTTTTGTCATCAAACTGACATCGTCAAGCTCAACCTTTCAACCCCGTTACATTGGAGAAATATGTTTATCTTTGTTTTTTGAAGAAAAATATTATTGTCTTGAAAAAATATGTATCAAGTGCTTGTTTTTCTCATGCTACCTGCTGCTCCAAACACTAGCTAATTTGAAATTTATGGCTACTTTTAGCTAAAATCTTCAACCCCATAACGTTCAACCCCGTACTAAAAATATGCTTTAATACAACAAAAAAATCTAAAATATATTGTTGTAAAAGTTTTTAAATTCTAGAGCAAAGGTGAATAAAACGTTTTTTTCAGAGGTAGAAACAATACTTCATTAGATGCAACGTTCGGAAAAATGTCATGTCAGTAGAATTTTCAGTAATCAGAGACCCAAAAGTGCAGAGAATTCAGAGAATGACTACCTCGCTAAGTTTAAGCTAACTGAAACACCATTAAATTTAAGTCTATTAATAAATTTGCAATATAAAAATACCTTTTAAAGTTTCAATGGTAGTTTCGTCAAGTTTATCCATCGTTGGACCTGCGTATCAATAGTCGTTTTTTTCTAAATTAGTGTTTGTGCCTCAGCTCGAATGTTTTCGCCATTCGCCAGAAGGTTCGTTGTGATAATGCCCGCGCGCATCCTCGGATTTGAAAATGGACTAGTCCATTATGTGTAATGGGGGCGTCAGCTGGGTTCCTCGTACCTTTATATTTTATGTTTTTAAATCTCTACCAGCAATTAATTTAATTCTGTTTTAAAATACATATAAATCATTTAAATATTTTTGCATCTTTTTAACAGATGAGCAAATGATCATCTACCCTTCTGCGACCGAAGTAGTCAAACCCAAAGTGTGCAAGACATCATGGGTAAAAAGCTGGAATAAATATTCAATTTAGCGCGCAAATTAGATCTCTCGAAAAGATACCAAAATGATTTGGCGTTGCGTTATTTGCTTTGTGTGTGTTGCCCTTACTCTCAAGTCTTTACTCAGTCACATTCACTCTGCTCATAGCCGAAGCCCAGACTTTCGCGTGGTTTGCGGAATTGATGGGTTTGAACGGGAATATAGAGTTTACAACTCACTCTGGTACCACATCCGGAGAAGCCATGCGGAACATCTTCACAGTCATCGAGACAGGACAGCACCGAACCCGTGGAGGGATCGTAATCTGTGGGCCTACAGACCAAATCAGGAGCGCCCGGACTCGGAGCCTGAAGCACGGGGTCGACCTGCAGGAGATGCCGCCACGAATGGAACCGCTCTGAGCGACACTGTCGAGACAGAGCACCGAGAGGACGACTGCGCATCGCCCGGGGAAACACTAGGACCCAACCCGGACTATTTAGCTTTGGATGATCATTTTGGTGACTTCAGTAATATTTAACTGTTCGATGGCTTTGAGCAAAACGCCCTTGATACCTCTTCTCACTGGGAGTCGCCGCCCGGCGCTGGGACCAGCCCTGATGGGGCCACAACTGCGCCTGTCCAGCATGCGGAGAATACTTCTGCAGCATCGTACTGTGAGGTAACGCGATCCCTATGAAAAGTCACATATTCAATATGGTGCCATCTACAAAACTTTAAAGTTATGTGCAGTAGGTGTACATGTATGTAATTATTTACCATTTACAAATTTAATAATTTAGTATTGTAATAATTTAGTAAATTATTGCACTCACTAACCTGGACTACTGTACAGTGCTGTAGGTGGTAACTGGTAGCCCCAATAATTTTACTATTAATATAAATTCAGAAGCTTGCGGTTTAAGTAGGCTATACCTAGCTTATGATATGAAGTGGTTAAAAAATTTATTTTATTAATTTATTTCAAAACAATATTTTGTGGAATTTCATTTTTATAGGATGACCATGACACTTTGACCAAACAAGCGACTTCAATTGTGCTGTGTGCAAGAGAGAAACACCATATTTCACAGGTATGTGTATGTCAGCAGGGAAAAACTGTAACCTAAATATATAAGCTATTAATTTTTCCTTTTTTTCCCAGAGTGGTGGCAATGATGTTGTGGCAGCAATACAGCATTATCAAGCTCTGTTGGTGTCCAATTTGAGGAGTCAGCTTCAAATTGTCTTTCAGCAACATCCAGGAAACGAACTAGAAGGGGAGGCAATGGCAGTATTTGACCAGATTGAGGATCCCTTTGCAACAGTTTCAACAGCGTACAGGCAAGAAAGTGTGATAAAAAAGACTTTTAAATATGTAGAATCAGAGGAGGTGGCAGTGGGATACAACGCATGTTTTACAAAGAAGGGAAAAAAAGGCTGCTATCCACTAAACCCAAATGCTTTCCTTATATCCCCCTCATACAAAGTTTAGAACAGTTATTGTCTCATCCAAAAGTTTTAGCAATCATGGATGAATGTAGAAACATCAGAAATGGATATCTATATGACATTACAGATGGACAACTTGTGAAATCACACCCTTTATTCTCTACTTGACCATCTGCTTTGCAAATAATACTTTATTCTGATGAAATTGAAATATGCAACCCACTAGGCTCTCAAGCTTCCAAGAATAAGTTAATTATGTTTTATTATATATTGGGAAATATTAATCCTAAATATAGATCCAAACTAGCTTCAATTAGACTACTTGCAATGGCAAATACAAATGAACTCTCTCAGTTTGGAGTGGATAAGATATTGGAGAGACTGCATGCAGATTTGGTAAAATTGTATAATGGTGTAAAAATTAAGACAGAAACTGGTGAAAGAGAAATATATGGAGCAGTTGTTTCAATTTGTGGTGACACCTTAGCTCAGCATGAGCTAAGGTGTCAGGTCTGAGTCCATTATTACACTTAATCCGACTCCCTCTTTGTGGGTTCAAAGAGGGAGTCGGATTTGCTTTTAGAAAATTTGAATGTGTGTTTGAAGACATGCAGATGTACTTCAGTGAAGACAACTTTGAGAGAAGGACCCTTGAAAGACATGTCAGACAGTGCAGTGACATTGACAAGGCCAGTGCTGACTTTCTGAAAAACAGCTTAAAGACTACATACGGGATCAACAGGAGGAGCAAACTAATTGAATTTCCAGGCTTCAACATGATCAAACAAACATCACAAGATATAATGCACATCATCCTTGAAGGCCTTGCTCCATTGGAAATAAAATGTGTAATTAAACATCTGGTACTATTAGGTGAATTTGACTTGGAAGATTTGAATGCAGGAATAGTTGGTTTCCCCTATTCTCCACTGGATGTCAGAGACAAACCCAGTTCAATATCCTACAGTACTTTAGCTTCAAATGATAATAACTTAAAGCAGTCATCTTCTAAAGATACTACCCTTTCTAATGGATAAAGTTAAAGATAATGAATGCTATTCTCTTATTCTTGAACTAATTGAGATTGTTCAAATTTTTTTGCTCCTGTTATAAGCTGACAGACTGAAAATGCTGATTGAACAACAGTTAAAGCATATGAACACATATTTCCAGACAACAACATTACGCCAAAACAGCATAATTTAATACATGTTCCATTGCAGATTAAAAACTTGGGACCAATGGTTCGCCATATGTGTATGCGATTTGAGTCAAAACATAATTTTTTCAAACAGTGGGTCTCTAAAGTCAATTTCAAAAATGTGTGCAAGTCTTTAATAAGACACAATCAAATTTATGAATGTTGCCAGAATTTAAGTAGTGCTGAACACCCTATTATTTCATCTGAACGTATACTTGGGCCATCATCCGAAGTTAAAAACATGCCCTATCTAAGAGAGAAAGCGAGGGTATTCTTTGGAACTAATATCAGTCATGCGGTATTTTTTAATTAAAATGGTTAAATCTTAACGGGAATCAATATGTATCCGGTAAAACTTTGATTGTGAATGCAGTTTCTGGTAACTTACCCCAGTTTGGACTGGTTAAAACCATATATGTTATAAATTCATCTTTGTATTGTTTTGAGCTTCAGCCATATACAACTGTTTGTTTTGATAGGGATTATATGGTATATAAAACTGAAATTCCAAATATGGCACAAGCAAATGAATTCATATCTTCAGACCAAATGGTGGACTATACCACTTTTTATAGCTACACACATAATGATGTGAGATATGTCAACTGATGTTTTTGAATAATGTATGTTACAAAGGCTGCAAGTTGTATTGCAATCAAATCAAGGTCACAATTTGAATTGTTGTAACTAGTTAATTGAAGAGACAGTATGTTCAAAAAAACTAAATCTGTCTAGATGGGGACGTAATGGCACAACAGTGTTATTAGATATAGTTATGGAATTGTTACACTTTCACTTTGAGTGTAAAAATAAAGAATGGAATGTATTAATCTATCTGTGAGAATCAGTTCTTAAATTAAGAGTTGTGATCTTATTTTTTCTTAAAATAAGAAAAAAATGTATATGTCTAATGCTGAAGAAGATTCAAAAAGTCTTTATTTCTTGTTACAATAAAAAATATCTGTTTTTTTAGCAAATATATCTGAACAAGAAATGGCTAGATTTTATTTCATAAAATAAGACTTTCTTTCTCAAGAACATTTTGCTGGACAAGACCTTTTTACTTTTTTGGGAAAAAATAAGAATGTATTTCTTAAAATAATAATTTTTTTACTTGCTTAAAATCCACTTTTTGCATTGCAGCAGCAGATCCAAATCATCGTCAACTCAGTACAGTACAGTACTCGACTGGTTCAAATCCTACCTCAAGAATAGGAACTTATATGTGTCGATTAGCCAGTTCTCATCACAAAACACAGAAATCACATGTGTTGTCCCCCAGGGCTCCATCCTAAGGCCCCTCCTATTTAGCATCTACATGCTCCTACGAAGCCAGATTATAACCACCAACAATGTTAACCACCACAGCTATGCTGATGACACTCAGCTTTATATCTCAATGTCCTCAGGTGATGTTGAACCCGTCCAAATCCTCAATACATGCATTGAGCAAATTAACAGCTGGATGTCCCATCATTTCTTCCAACTGAACAAAAACAAAACTGAAGTACTTATCTTCGGACCCAAAAAAGATAATTAAATATCAGTGCCCAGCTTCAGTTGGTCCAACTAGAAACTACCAACCAGGCCAGAATTCTAGGTGTAATAATGGACTCAGACCTGAACCTCCAGGGTCACATAAAGGCAATAACAAGATATTCTTTCTATCACCTGAGGAACATTTCTAGGATTAAAGGAATGACGACACAAGGAGACCTCGAAAAACTCATCCCTGCCTTTATCTCTAGTCGTCTTGATTACTGTAACAGTATCTTCACAGGTCTACCTAAAAAATCAATCAGACAGCTGCAGCTGATCCAGAAACGCTGCATGTTCTCCCTAGAACCTGGAAAGTAGAACACATCACCCCAGTTCTGAAGTCCTTACACTGGCTCCCTGTAGCTCAGAGAATATACTTCAAAGTGCTTTTATTAGTTTATAAATCCTTGAATGGTTCAGCAGCAGAGTACATTAAAGATCTGCTACCACGGTACAAACCATCCTGATCACTCAGGTCCTCTAGCTCTAGTTTACTGATCGTCCCTAGAACCAGAACCAAACATGGGAAAGCAGCTTTTAGTTTCTATGCTCCTCAAATCTGGAACAAACTACCGGGAGAATTAAAAGCTTTAGAGACAGTGAACTCTTTTAAATTTAAAATTAAAACTTAAATATTTAGACTCGCTTATGAGTAACTGTTTTTACTTATTTTTTTACTATTGTCTTAATTACTGTAAATGCTTTCTTGTGTTAAAAACTGTGAGCTTTCTTCAGCAAGATCAGTTAATGAACTAAACCTGTGTTTTTTACTCATTCGTCCCTACATTGTATTTTCTTGATTATTTTCTTATTGTAACTGCTCATTTGTATTCTAATCATATGTAAAGCACCTTGAATTGCTCTGTGTTGAAAGTGTACTATATAAATAAATTTGCCTTGCCTTGCCTTGCCTTGAAAAGGCAGGGTCGGGCCATTGATGACCCGCGGCATAAGGTCAGCATGATGTTTATTAAAAATGAAATCCCTCGCTCGTGTTTTCAAGTTTAAGTCGGCAGATAAGTGGACCGCCTGCGAGATTCAGGAAAGACTTGATGAAAACATGCTAGAAAAGAAAACTAGAGCAGCGTTTGTTCAGCAACCTATGTCAAACAGAGCAGTGCACAAACTACTTTCTTTGGCTGAAAACAGATCTGTCCTGCGAGCGGCTGAACCATCAGTTGCCCCAGTGCCATCTCCTGCTGCCGCATTTCCTGCTGATACCAATGACTGTGTGAGGAGCTTGGTGAATCTGCTCGACAGACTAGTAATGCAGCAAACACAGGTGCCAGCCAATCTAGGTGCCCTGGCCCAAATAGCTCAGTCTTCGCAGAGGACTTGCAGGGTTTGCGGGACCCGTGATCATACGACTTTGTCCCACTGCAGAAAGGAGAACCAATGTCTCAGGTGCTTTTCTCCTGGTCAGTGGAAGAGGAACTGTCCTCAGCATGTCCCTCCACACCAGTCTCATTCGGCCGACAGCTCTGTGGGGCAAGCCCAGTGTTTAAAGTAAAACACCTGAAGAGGGGGCGGTGTGGCGGATGCTGACGACACCCTCTTCAACTCTAGTGATCTAGCTAGTTTATATGAGGATACCTGTGCCAAAGCACCTAAGGGGTTCAGAGTGATTGTCCAAGCTGCTCAGAGGATTGAAGCTTGCAGTGAGCTGTTTTATACTTCAGTCCTTGTTAATAACTGTGTACTGCTTAGGGGAATGTTGGACTCTGGAAACTAAGCTCTGTCTGTTTTACCTGAGTTGAGACACTCAGAAGAAAACATCATCCTAGTTGGATGCAGTGGGTCACCTACTGGCTTTTACGAGTTGGAAATAAAGCTCTATGGTGTTTCTTGTGTTGTCCCCACGTTGGTTGTCCCTGGTCAGCTAGATGATCTCATTCTAGGTTCTAACGTGATAAAGTACATTATCAATGTCCTGAAAGATGATGGTGGCTATTGAGACCTTGCTTCCAGACATAACCATCACTCTGCCTTGCCACGAGGTGTCCCTGTAGGGCGGCTCATCAAGCCTCTATGGGGTGATGGATGGGTGCCAATGACAGTAGTGAACCCTTCTGACAAAGCTATTACGCTTAAAAGAAACTGTAAGCTGGCTGATGTGTCTCCATGTTTGGCGGTTGAGGATTTTGATACCTTCCAGGGTCTACATGCGGTTGCAGGGGAACAGGAGTCTGTGTCCGGGAAACAACATACTGATGGCTCATTTGCTGCGTGTCGTGATGCTGGGCTGGCCAGTAATCTGTCTGACCTGGGATTAGATGACATTGACTTGGATTCTTGTCTGGTCAGTGAGCTCTGTAAGTCCAGTTTGTTGCAGTTGCTGATCGAGTATGAGGATATCTTTTCCAAACACCCTCTGGACTGGGGTGAGGTTGAGGGATATATGCACTGCATTCATCTTGTGGATGATCGGCCATTGCGCTTTCCATACAGGAGGGTCCCACCGGCACACAACCAGAAATTGAGGCAGGTCCTCACAGACATGGAGGAATGGGGGATAATCAGAAAATCTTCAAGTGATTTTGCCTCACCTCTAGTGATGGTGTTGAAAAAGATGGTGGGTTGCGGATTTGCAATGATTTCAGGTGGCTGAATGCCAGAACAATGAAGGATGCCCACCCCCTCCCGCATCAATATGACTGTCTGGCTGCCCTCGGTGGCAACTGCCTCTTTAGCACCATGGACCTCCCTTCTGGGTTCTTTAATGTCCCGATGCATGAAGGTGACAAGAAATACACGGCTTTCACAACTCCCCTCGGGCTATATGAGTACAACATGAGGGTTTTTGTATTAGCCCATTCTCTTTTATGAGAATGATGATTGGCATCTTTGGGGACATGAATTCCCCAAAACTCTTGTGTTACTTAGATGACCTTCTTGTCTTTCCACCATCAGAGGATGAGGCCATATCAAGACTACACATAGTGTTTCAGAGGCTGCCAGAGAACAATCTTAAGCTCGCTCCTAAGAAATGCCACTTCTTACAAAAGCCTTTCCTTTCTTGGGCATGTGTCTTGGGGGTGTGTCTGTGGATCCCTCCAAGGTGGAGGTCATCACCAACATGACCGTTTAAGACCTTATGGAGATTGTTGGCTGCACATTGTCTGTTTGAAGGATGAAGTCTTTCTTAGGCATGGTGTTATATTACCAGGATTTCATCCCTAACTGTTCTTCCATAGTGAAGCCCTTGTTTGCACTTACGGCTGGCCAGAAGAGATGGGGGCCAGCCGCTAAAGACAGTAAGTCTCGGGGTGTCTACAGTAGTGCATTTCACCAGTTAAAGAAGATGCTGTTGGAGTGTGTTGTACTTGCTCATCCTGATTTTGACAAACCTTTTATTTTGTCAGTAGATGCATCGTTGGACGGTCTTGGTGCTGTACTGTCTCAGGTGCCACACGGTGGGTCTAGTGTTAGGCCCATTGCTTATACAAGTAAGACTCTCAGTGCTCAGTGGAGCGTTTTTGAAAAGTTTAGCCATTGGCTGAAAGCGCGTAGTTTTACCATCTGGACGGATAATAATCCGATTACTTACCTTTTAACAAAGCCAAAGCTGGATGCATGTGAGATCCGCTGAGTGTCAAAGCTTGCTTCTTACTCTTTTGATCTCAAACATCTTCCTGAGAAGCTAAATGTGGTTGCAGATTCCCTCAGCCGTGACCCCTTTGCAAAATCAATTGGTCAGAGGCTGCTGAAAGAACCATACTCATCTCTGCTTCGAGATGCTGCTGAGATTGAAGAGAGCTCTGTGCATGATGTCTTCATGTTTACCTGTCAAACTCAGTCTTTTGGCTCATCAGACCATTAAACATTTAGTGGTGCATGTGACCAAACCAAAATCAGAGCTGTTTTGTGAGCCTCACTGTGGTTGGGCTGAAGCAGCGGAGTTTAGAGCACTCTGCTTTTTTTTTTTTTACGTGTTCTGTCTAGCAGTATGCTACTCCGAATTGGTGTCTGAATACTAAGTACAAGCCCAACAGTTTTACTTTCCCAAGCAGAGTATTACAGCTTCGCTGTAGTACGCCACTTGATGTATATGTATGAAAAATCTTTATTAGTGATTACTGTGGGTTCAATTTCCTGACGTCATGGACATTAAACTGAGACAAGAAGGGAGAAAGGAAGAAGGTGAAGAAAAGAAACCGGACCAGCAGAGGTGCGAACCGACGACACAAGACAGGGAGGCAAACAAAGAACACAAGAAAACATCCCAGTCCTCCACCTCTGCCGGACGGCAGAGAAACAGTAATACAAAACAAAAACAACAAACTGTACAGAACCAAACCAATAGTTCGGATCTAGTAGAATAAACTAAGAATTACACATTCACTACACACAAGCATTGATTAATGAACATAATACAAATGTTTCTGGTAAGCTCCTGTGAACAACTAACTAATGATGATAACCTCAGCTTAAGATATGTCCGTCCTCACCTATGTCCCCACACCTATGTGTGTGCGAGCATGCAGGTCTGAATAAGGTTTCCCCATGCAAGTGATTGATAGCTGGTGTAAGGAACCGTCAATCCGTCCTACAGGAATCGGCACAGACATGGAGGAGGCAAGAGATGTATGCATCCAGGGTCCCACAGAGTACAGAGTCCACAGGCGGATCAGCGCAGGGTCGATCACCCACCAAGAGAGGAACAGATGGAAGTCCCAGGGGAGCACCCACCAGCCGCAATGCTGGGGCCCGAGAGATCGCAGTGACGAGCCCACGGGCTCCGCCGGTAACCGGCTACGCCAGGGCGGGCCCGGACCAGGAACCGGAGGCCACGGGGACCAGGGGCACCCCGCCCCCCAGCGGGGCCCCGACCAGGGACCAGCCGACAAGGGCCCCCCGCCGCCGCCGCAGGCAAGGAGGACCCGCAGCCAACCGACGGACAACACACGCCGCCGCCACCCGGACCAATACCCACCGCCAACAACCCGGCCCGCCCCCACACATCCACACGCCAGGGAGCCACAGCAAGAGCCACAGCGGATGTACACCCTCCCCACTCTGCTTGACTCACCATGTTCAACAGATATCGGGTGGTCAGGACGTATTGCCTATGTTCTCTACCCAGGAGTTCAATTCAATTTCAATTCAGTTTATTTATATAGCGCCGTTTCACAACAGATGTCATCTCAAGGCACTTTACAAGAAGAGTTATTACAATACAATGTTTAATTTAGAAATTAGAGAACCACAGAAGATTGCGTTGTGTAATTCTCAGCAATCCCTCACACTGAGCAAGCACGAAGCGACAGTGGAAAGGAAAAACTCCCTTTTAACAGGAAGAAACCTCCGGCAGAACCAGGCTCAGCACAAGCGGTCATCTGCCGAGACCGTCTGTGGTTTGGAGAATACAGAACAGAGACACAGAACAGAGACACAGAAAGAACAACACAGCTGATGCAGAAGTTTGTTGCAGGACGTGGAGAACTTTCCGTCACTGCAATCCCATCTTAGTCAGGGTCGTCAAGCAGGGCGGGTCAGGAGCACCTACTGTAGGAAGAGACTAAGAGAAAACAGGTTAGCGCTTGAATTGACAGCACATCATGCAGTTGGGGAGAAGTAGGAGAGAAAGTAGGAACAGACCCTAATAATGTCCTCCAACAGCCTAGCCTAAAGCAGCATAGCTACTAACATTAACCTGTCTCCTAGCTACTAGGAGACCTAGCTACTAACACTTTCTACCTGGCTTACATTAACCTATCTCTACCTAGCTACTCTACCTCTTCCTATCTCTTCCTAGCTTTTGATACTCTACCTGACTACTAACATTAACCTGTCTCCTAGCTACTAGGAGACCTAGCTACTAACACTCTCTACTTGGCTTACATTAATCTATCTCTACGTAGCTACTCTACCTCTTCATATCCCTTCCTAGCTTTTGACACTCTACCTAGCTACTAACATTAACCTATCTCTTCCTAGCTACCTGTCTAACCTGTCTCTAACTACCTATTAACATATCTCTAACTGTAAGCTTTGTCAAAGAGGAAAGTTTTAAGCCTAGTTTTAAAGATATACAAATTGTCTGCTTCACGAACCAACCCTGGGAGCCTGTTCCATAGGAGGGGAGCCTGATAGCTGAAAGATCTGCCACCCATTCTACTTTTAGAAATCCTAGGAACTACCAGTAAACCTGCAGTCTGAGAGCGAAGGGCCCTGTTAGGAACATATGGAACAATCAGGTCTCTTATGTATGATGGAGCTAGATTATTAAGAGCTTTATATGTCAGAAGGAGGATCTTGAATTCTATTCTAGATTTTACTGGGAGCCAGTGAAGAGAAGCTAAAACAGGGGAAATGTGATCTCTTCTTTTAATATTCATCAGAATCCTAGCAGCAGCATTTTGGACTAACTGAAGACTTTTAATTGTTTTCTGTGGACTACCTGATAATAAAGAGTTACAGTAATCCAGTCTTGAAGTAATAAAGGCATGGACTAGTTTTTCAGCATCATTCCTGGACAGGATGGTTCTAATTTTTGCAATATTCCTAAGGTGAAAAAAGGAAATCCTAGAGACTTCTTTAATGTGAGATCTAAATGACATATCTTGGTCAAAAATAACACCGAGGTTTCTTAAGTAGAGGTTTAATTACAGCTATTTTAAACTCCTGTGGTACATATCCATTGACTAAGGATAGATTGATTATATCTAAAATTGGAGCAGCGATCAGAGGGAAAACTTCTTTTAAGAGTTTAGTTGGGATTGGGTCTAAAACGCAAGTTGAAGGTTTAGATGAAGCTAATAATTTTAGTACATCAGAAGGTTCGGCTGCATTAAAGCAGTTTAAGCATATATTAGGTTCAACCATTTTTGATGTTGCCTCATTAACTAGGGAGGAAGCAAGCATATTGGGAAGGTTCCCAATTATTTTATTTTTTATAGAGTCTATTTATAGAGTTTTATTTATTAAGAATTGCATGAAGTCATCACTACTAAGAGCTTGGGGAATGGTTGGCTCGATAGAGCTATGATCCTGTGTGAGTTTAGCAACTGTATTAAAAAGAAACCTAGGATTATTTTTATTCTCCTCGATTAAAGATGAATAATATGCTGTTCTAGCTGTTCGAAGGCTCTTTTTATATAGCAATAGACTATTTTTCCACACTAAATAGGAATCCTGTAAATGCGTGGAGCGCCATTTTCTCTCTAGTTTTCTAACGTTCTTCTTATGGGTATGTAGCTCTGAATTAAACCAGGGAGCTAATCTTCTAAGGCTGGCCACCTTCTTTTTCAGTGGGGCAACTTTGTCTATTGCCAGACGCAGGGAGGAATTAACGCTATGAACTAGAACGTCAAGTTGTGAGGGGTTACGAGTTAAATCACTGTTTTCTATTGTACTTTTATGTACTGAGGAAATTAAAGTTGGAAGAGCTTCTTTAAAACTTGCTACAGCATTGTCTGATAACATTCTGGTATAATGAAGTTTTCTTTCAGGTTTGATATGATCTGTTAGAGTAAGTTTAAAAGTGATGAGGAAATGATCAGACAGGATAGGGTTATGTGGAAAGACTGTTATTTCTTCACAGTCAATGCCATAAGTCAGCACAAGATCTAAGGTGTGGTGACCGCGATGGGTTGGTCCCTGCACATTTTGAGTAAAGCCTATTGAATCTAAGATAGTGTTAAAAGCTGTATTTAGACTATCACTTTCATTATCAACATGAATATTGAAGTCTCCGAATATAATGACTTTATCAGTGTTTAAAACTAAGTCAGATAGAAAATCTGCTATCTGATCTAAAAATTGAGAATAAGGGCCTGGTGGACGATATAAGACCACAAATAAAAGTGGCTTTACTGCTTTGTTATGTGTATGAGGAAGGTTAAAGATTAAATGCTCAAAGGAATTATTATTTTTTTGGAGATTAATTAGTTAATCTGAATGAAAGATGGTGGCTACACCACCTCCTCGACCAGTACTTCGAGGGACACTAAAGTTTAAGTAGCTGGGGGAGTTGACTCATTTATTGTATACAAAACAAATCAATATTATTTTCACAAATTAAGTCATTTACTAAGAGTGTTTTTGAGGGGAGAGATCTTATGTTCAGTAAACCACATTTAATTGATTTATTTTTCTGTTCAGTCAGAGTTGTATTTATCTTTATGAGATTTTTATACTTTGCTCTACTAGCATTAACTTTTAATTCATTAGTTTTGGGCAGTGGACGGGAAACTGTCTCTATAGGGTAGTGGGTCCGGTCAACAGCAGGACCCTGTAATTTCTAAAGTGTTGCCTTTTGTCACTGCTAGGAAAAGGCTGATTTAAAGGTCCTCAGGCTGTTCAAGCAGTGGGACAGACTGGAAGTCCGTGATGGCGTGCTGTATAGGGTGCCGAAGGACCCCACGTCCAAGCAGAGAATGTTCCAGTTTGTGTTGCCTCAGAGTCTTAGGGACTCAGCGTTTCAGGTATCCATGACCTAGCAGGTCATCAGGGCCAGGACCGCACTCTCTCTTTTGGTCGGCAGAGGACAGCAAGCAGCGGTCTGTGAATGTCTTGGTTGTTACCGACCACTTCACCAAGCTTGCTCACACGTTCCCTTGTGCCAACCAGACAGCAAAACAGGTTGCCAAAAAGCTCTGGGATAATGTGTTTTGCATTTAAGGGTTCCCAGAGAGAATACATTCTGACCAAGGCGTAAATTTTGAGGGCAACCTTATTGCAGAACTTCTTCGTCTAGCAGGTGTCAAAAAATCCAGCACGATGGCCTACCATCCAGAGGGAAATGGGGTAACTGAGCAATTCAACCGCACCTTAGGCTGCATGTTGCGTACCCTTCCTCTTAAAGAGAAACAACGATGGCCAGAACAAATCCAGTCTTTCACGTTCACTTACAAAGCAACTGTGCATGAGACAACCGGTTACGCACCTTTCTTCCTGATGTTTGGGCGCGTTCCTAGACTCCCGTTGGACATTATGTTCAAGAGGGTTTTGGATTACCCCAAAGTTGTTGACTATGACTCTTATGCCAAGTCCCTCCTTTCCTTGCTGAAGTGTACTTTAGAGATTTCTCAGAAACAAACTTCATCCAAGCAACATCATCAGGCCCTCCAGTATAACACGCACATCAAGGGAAACTGCCTGTCTGTGGGTGATTGGGTCTTAGTGGCAAATAAAGCTTGCTGATAAATGGAAAGATTGTGTGTACACAGTTGTGGGAGTGAATCCAAAAATCCAATGTTTATAAGATAGAGGATGCTGCTGGACACACAAAGGTCGTACACAGACATCTCCTACTGGACGTCAACTTTCTGCCACTCCCTGAGATTAGTCAGATTGGTGCTTTAGCTGATATGTCACTAAGCAGTGAGGGATCTGATCTGGACAACAGTGATAGTGGGGATGAGTCAGTTTCAGTGTCTGGAGGGGTGACTTTGGACATGGCTGTGCAGGACCCTTCATCCTCAGGGGTTAGTGGGACACGGGGATAGTGGTTTCACTCGCTGCAGTTTCACAGGAGTATGGCCTTACAAATTCTGTTGGCTTTGTTCCCCTTTTCCCAATTAGGGAATTAGAATTAGGAGGCCTGATCACCCTCTTTCTTTCCTGAACCTTACATGTAGGGTCACTTTTCAGTTGACTGTGGAGACAAGGTCTTCCTTTTCACTTGTGCCAGTATGAGCCAGGGTCAAACATGTCTTCTTACTTTTCTACAGAAGATACATTCACCCCCCATGAAATCTAACGGAAGTGATATAAGTCTTTGATTTTATTTGAAATTCCACCAAATCCTGATTAAACTAAATTATCTTTGCTTTCACTATGTTTTAGAAAATGTTCAGCAGTTTGCTAATACTCCAGTTTTTATACTTGTACTGTCTCTTTAAGATGCTGCCGTTTGATGATATCAGTGCCGTGCTGTTTTCTATTCATTGTTATTGTTATTTTGACCATGTAAACTGAATGTATAGGATTGTAAACTTTATCTAAGGCAGTAGACATTCAGTTTTGTGTCGGTTTGAATGTAGATGAAAACGTTTGTTCAATATTTTTTGAGCCACACGTGCTGCACAGCTACAGGGCTTCCCTATGTGTTAACAGGGGCTGATGACTGACCCAAGTGAAGCAAGCTGCATGTTACAGATCCTTTCTGTTTTTTAGTACAGGTATGTCTATTTTGGTTGTTGTTGTTCCTAATAGCACTTATTTCTGGTTGTACCTGATGTGCATTTATGACATTGCTGTCAGGTAATTAAGAATTTATTTTTTTAGTTATTCTATTTTTATTTTCAACCAAATATTGGTTTTTGCTGTAATACAAGAAACTGTATTAGGCATGTAATTGCTCAGTCTGTGTCTTGCTGTCTGAGAGAAGGGGCTGATGACTGACCCAAGTGAAGCAAGCTGCATGTTACAGATCCTTTCTGGGTTTTTTGTACAGAAACTTCCACCAACCATATTGCATTGAAGAACAACCAGCCATCATGGTGGTCTAAGTCTTTTTTACTTCAGCATTGCAGACACGAACACAAGGCAGAATATAATGAATATAATGAATGGGTGTGGACTTAGTCCGGGAACATTATTAAGGGACAGAGAACACCCATTATACTGAATCCTATTTAACTGTCAGCTCTTTCTATATTTACAGCTGGACCTTGAATTAATTCTGATGTTCTTGATGTTCCAATATGGAACTCAGTCACATAACTAGTGATCTGTATAAGGAGATCTGATTTGCATCTTTTCTGCCTACTTGACTTTTATGGCGTTATTTATGAGCCTCATTCTTGAGAGAACAGAGGGCCGTCCTGAGCTCAGACAAATGACAAATATGTTTTGCAAGCACAAAGTTAATATTTGAGCAGATAATATTTTCACTCAGAGATAAATTTAATCTGAGCAAACAATCACCTATTTTGGGCTCACAAAATGCATTTCTGTGTGAGTTCAGATCTGTGCAGAGATATGACAGCTAAAACTGCCTCTCGGGTTCACTTCTCTGCACACTCACTCGGAGCAGAGTCTGTTCCCAATCCTGTCAACCTGTTGCTCAACACGGTGCAGTGAAATATTTGTGCCAATATTCCAACCAATCACAAGCCTCGGATAGCGTCGGATAGTGTAGATCTTGCTGCGGCCTCAACCACAAGAGTTTTGTGGATGGCGAGAAGTATATAATCGCCGTAGAGGATGTGCTCCTCTTCATGAGAGAGCGAGTTTGATGCGTTAAAACGGTGGCCATGGAGATTATGCCATTTTCACCCATCCTGCACATAGTCACAACTTAGCTTAATGGTAAAAATACTTTCGGTCGGAGGGATAACTTTTGTCCCCACCGAGGACAAAAATAATTCAGCAGAGGGCAAGATGGCAAGATGCTTCGTTATTTATTTAAAGTGCGCTCCTCTCTCTTGTTCCTTTGGTAGATCTTCACAATAGATTCTTCCTAGTCTAAATTGCATTCCAACCTGTAAGAATTTAAATCAAAGATTAAAAAATTTAAAATTCATTCATTTTGAGCTAATTCAATAACTTATCAACATTCATTTAAACAGTGACTTTAAAAAACAGGTTTGATGAAAAACAAACATTTGAAAAAAAATTATTTGATAATGACTTGACTTGTGACTCTCTTGACTAAAGCTTGGAAAATTGGACTTGACTTGCTTGATCCTCCTTAAAGATGACTTGGGACTTATTTGAGACTTGAGTGGCTAAGACTTGCCACTTTCTTGAGACTTGCATGCATGGGACTTACTCCCATCTCTGCTGATTATCCTCCCCCTGTGGGGGAACACAGAAGTAGCAGCGGCCACTCGGTGCAGAGGCTGAAGGAGACCAGAGGTGGACTTTGGGGCTCGCAAAGACAGTTTGCTGCCATTGACTAAGGGAAGACTACACAGTTCAAAACTAAATGGACATTTTAATAACACACTGAGATGTGCTAAACAGTCTACATAACATCTCTCCCTGTTGGATATCTTTTAGAGTTTCTGGTAGATGACGAGACGAGGTGTGGCCGTCCCAGGGACAGGGACGTTGTCAGAACGTCTTTTTCCCATTAAATTAACTGAGTGATAAACAAAGAATGCACACCACCAGTGGCAAAAGACCCCAGATGGGTTTTCAGCTCTGACAATTTACATCTCAAAGTCATCTAAATGGACAATTTCCTTATTATTATTAGCTAATTCCAATGGCCAACATTGAATGTGGATTCATTGTATGATCATTGAGTTTTTTTGTTGTTTTTTTTTTTGGCTCTCTGCCACACCCATTGGGAAATGTATCAACATCTTGAAATAATTTATATTTTATGTTTTAAAGGAGGGGTAGCATGTAAAATCCACTTTTTAAAGCTTTTCATCACATTGTTGTTATTCCCTCCTTAAAAACATGCCTTAAGTGTTTCTTAGATTACTTTGTGCATGCTTGAGTAATCTTTTAAAACTCTAACCGCCACCATGTTGAGCTCTGAATGCCTGAGCCCTCCCAGCTACACCGTCACCTCCCAGCAACACCCCTACATTTTGATTACTGGCCCCGTCATTCCAAAGCCCTCCCTCCCTTGCTCCCCAAGCAAAAAACTGAAAATCATCAACAGCAGCCGCTTAGCATTGTGGTTAGTGACTCGGCGGGAGAAGCTTGGACCGAGGTGGAAAACGGGCTCCTCAAACTGGGCTTGCACACACAGCAAGGGGCCTGTGTTTGCGGATTCCCTGCTGTAGCGGCCCCAGCTCTGCCTGAGCAAAACACGTAATGCGATCAGCTCTGAGACCAGAACCCACCTGCAGCTGCGCGCCACATGCTGGGCTCTTTCGAGCTGCCGCTCCGAGAATGTTATGATGACGTTGGAGACAGTGTGTAGAAGTGAGAACGTCCGAGGCTCTTAAAGGGATATGCAGCTAATTTCAAGGCATTCAGTTAGGACATGTAATGAGTGCTATATTTCCAAAAGGAAGTATATATAATTTATTGAACTTAAAGATCGATTTAGGGTAATTTCATAGTTTTACTGTACCACTGAATTGCTCTGTATTCCTGAGAAAAATGTGCCACCTGTATTTGGGATACTTTTTTCAAGATTAGTTGTGTTCAGTGATTAGTAATTATTAGTAAAGGCATCCAGGGAATATAGTATAATGTTTGAGACTTGGAGACTGAAGCTGGAGCAGACTTATTTACCTTTTACCAACTCTGGCTGAGACATGCCTCTGCAACAGTTCACTCTAACTTCACAGAACTTAAAGAGGGGTACTCACACTCATATATAGATGGGGAGTGAGCAATTACCCAGGAGATGGGTGTTATAGAAAATTTTATTGCAGTATAAGTTTTTATTTCATTACTCACAGTGCCTAAATAAAACATTGCTTAGTTATTGCTGAGTTATGCTTAGTTATGCTTTCCTGTGACACATCCTGTTTGACTGCTAAAACAGAGTGTCCTTTCTCTAAGCAATTTCTTATCTGCAGCCATGTATGAAGTTATTTGTTTTCTCAGAGCTGATTAATGAACCAGTCAGCAACAGATCTGATAGGGTGTGGTTAAATTAGTATATATACTTGTGACTTTGTAAAGAACATCAGAGCTCTGAGTGAGCTCTCCATGCCGATGTGTAAATAAACTTTTGTAAGAAGACAGCTGACACTTTGTTTCTTCCTCACCCGCGGCCTCTCAGACACCCACTGTTTTTCCACGACAATAGGGTTCTGTCCAGTTCCTACTAAATAGAAGAAAAAGTCCCACGGAGACTGCATTATCCTTATCCTCATATCGATCTACAGACGTGGACAAAATTGTTGGTACCCTTCATTAAATAAAAGAAAAACTCATAATGGTCACAGAAATAACTTTAATCTGACAAAAGTAATAATAAATAAAAATTATATAAATGTTGACCAATGAAAGTCAGACATTGCTTTTCATCCATGCTTCAACGGAATTATTTAAAAAATAAATGCATGAAACAGGCCTGGACAAAAATGATGGTACCCACAACTTAATATTTGGTTGCACAACCTTTTGAGGCAATCACTGCAATCAAATGATTCCTGTAACTGTCAATGAGACTTCTGCACCTCTCAGCAGGTATTTTGGCCCACTCCTCATGAGCAAACTGTTCTAGTTGTTTCCGGTTTGAAGGGCGCCTTTTCCAGACAGCACGTTTCAGCTCCTTCCAAAGATGCTCAATAGGATTGAGATCAGGGCTCATAGAAGGCCAGTGTTTTCCTCTTAGCCCTTCTTGGGTGTTTTTAGCTGTGTGTTTTGGGTCATTTTCCTGTTGTAAGACCCGTGACCTGCGACTGAGACCATGCTTTCTGACACTGGCCAGCACATTTCTCTCTAGAATCCCCTGATAGTCTTGAGATTTCATTGTACCCTGCACAGATTCAAGACACCCTGTGTCAGATGCAGCAAATCAGCCCCAGAACATAACCGAGCCTCCCCCATGTTTCACAGTAGGGACCGTGTTCTTTTCTAGATATGCTTCATTTTTCCGTCTGTGAACATAGAGCTGATGTGCCTTGGCAAAAAGTTAAATTTTTGTCTCATCTGTCCACAGGACATTCTCCCAGAAGCTTTGTGGCTCGTCAGCATGTAGTTTGGCATACTCCAGTCTGTTTTTTTTAATGATTTGTCCTCTGGCTCAAACAGCGAAGGATGTTCCGATCTGACACTGATGTTCCTTGAGCATAAAGTTCAGCTTGGATCTATTTTGAAGTCTTTCTAGGCTCTTTTGTTACCATTTGGATTATCCGTCTCTTTGATCTGTCATCAATTTTCCTCCTGCAGCCACGTCCAGGGAGGTTGGCTACAGTCCCATGGATCGTACATTACTGAATGACATGTGCAGCTGTAGTCACAGAAACATCTAGCTGCTTGGAGATGGTCTTATAGCCTTTACAGTTAACATGCTTGTCTATGATTTTCTTTCTCATCTCCTGAGACAACTCTTTCCTTTGCTTCCTCTGGTTTATATTGAGTGTGGTACACACCACGTCACCAAACAACACAGTGACTACCTGGAGTCCTATATATAGGCCCACTGAGTGATTACAGGATTGTAGACACCTAGGATGCTGATTAGTGGACATACCTTGGATTAACATGTCCCTTTGGTCACATTATTTTCATTCTTTTCTAGGGGTACCATCATTTTTGTCCAGGCCTGTTTCATGCATTTATTTTTTAAATAATTCTGTTGAAGCATGGATGAAAAGCAATGTCTGACTTTCATTGGTCGACATTTATATAATTTTTATTTATTATTACTTTTGTCAGATTAAAGTTATTTCTGTGACCATTATGAGTTTTTCTTTTATTTAATGAAGGGTATCAACAATTTTGTCCACGTCTGTATATGGCATCTTGCCATATCAGTTGTACATCCAGAAATTACTGAATTAAGGTTCTCTCTTGAAATCTGTAACAGTTTCTCATTGTGTTGAGTTTGTAAAAAGTAAAGTATTTAAATGGCTTTTGGTTTTAATTTGGTTCCACTTGTCTTCTGGTTAAAACATTTTAAATATACATTTATAAAAAAGAAAAAAGAAACATTTTAAAATATTAATATATAGTCTTTATCAATCCCCATCTTGTTTGAAAATGTTCCAGCTGATGAGATGGATTGATACAGCTAGATGTAACAACCAGTCTAATTTTAGTGTAGTGACACAGTCATTGTTTGAGTGAGAAAACAGCTAGAACCTTAACAACAGCCTTTAAGAAAATGTGGAAGTTCACTCATCTGCTTCTGTATAATTATCCCATGTTTCACTTAAAATTCTTTTTAACAAGGTAAGTCTGTTTCCAACTACCCCTTTGCTTTCCTTTGAGTTCCTTTCTTTCCCTTTTCTGAAGTCTCCCTGCAATACAGGGGAACGGCTCCTATTCAAGTATATGCTTACTCATGAATTTTTTCTGTGGCTTGTAACTTCAAATCGTTTTTTGAAAATTTGCATATATACAGATTTTTCTGTAGAACATATGTAAAATATTTACCAGAAAATGTTGCTTAGAAAGGTGAAATACCTGGGAGGAACGCTACTTGACATGCTATTGCCGTTTGCAAAGCAGCCAATCCCGGAGTGGCTTTCTTTTACCTTAATGCTAATTTGCTGGGATAAGAACAGCTTTAGTTGGTATTCATATCATCAGGAGATTTATTTTCCTAGTAAAATCAATTGAATTCAATTGAATTCACTTTTATTTATATAGCGCCAATTCACAACAAATGTCATCTTAGGGCACTTTCCAACAGAAGTCATTCCAATACAATTACACAAACATTCCATTTAGTTAAAAGTTTCCTGTCTAAGGATTCCTAGCAGATTGTAAGAAGTCCTTGCCATAAGGTTGAGCCCCTTTGACGCAGGCCTGAATACACAGCAATCCGTTCACCAATCCCTCATACTGAGCAAGCATGACGCAATAGTGAAGAGGAAAAACTCCCCTTTAACGGGAAGAAACCTCCGGGAGAACCTGGCTCAGTATAATTGGTCATCTGGCGCAACTGTCTGGGGGTCTGCGGATGCTCGGTCACTTAGAGCACTTAGAGGTCAAAGACCTACCAGCCTTCGTTCCAGCCCCAGCAGTTCCTCCGACCCCAGATCCAGCTTCTGGTCCGCCAGACTTCATTCGGCAAGGCCAAGCTCCACCAACCCAAGGCTCACCCTCATTTGTCCGGGAACCAGCCTCAGCAGCACTTCACGGGTCTGACTCCACTCCACAAGGTTCAGCTCTGCCTGTCTCCACGCCACAAGGTTCAGCTCTGTCTGTCTCCACACCACCACGCCACAAGGTTCAGCTCTGCCTGTCTCCACGCCACAAGGTTCAGCTCTGCCTGTCTCCACGTCACAAGGTTCAGCTCTGCCTGTCTCCAAGCCACAAGGTTCAGCTCTGCCAGCCTCAGCAGTCAACTAACGGGCTTCAGCAGCACTCCATGTGTCCAACTCCGTTCCACAAAGTCAAGCTCCGCCATACTCCACACTGCAAGGTTTAGCTCCGCCGGCCTCCTCGCCTGGTGGTTCCTTGTCGCCGGCCTCCTCGCCTGGTGGTTCCTCGTCGCCGGCCTCCTCGCCTGGTGGTTCCTCGTCGCTGGCCTCCTCGCCTGGTAGCTCCTCGTCGCCGGCCTCCTCGCCTGATGGTTCCTCGTCGCCGGCCTCCTCGCCTGATGGTTCCTCATCGTCGGCCTCCTAGCCAGCTGGTTCCACGTCGCCGGCCGCCTCGACTCCTGCACCCATGTCACTGGACGCCACCACTCCGGCACCCACGTCGCCTCGACTCCGGCATCCACGTCACCATTTTCCAGCGGTCTTTGTTTTGTCCCTCTGTCCTGGACCCCCTCCTCCCGCCCTGGCTTGTGTTTCCTGCTTGGAGGCGCGCCTTGGGGGGGGGGTACTCTCATGATCCGTCCCTGTCTGTGTCGTTTATTCCTCCCTGTTTATTTCTTCCCCATCTGTCTGTGTTAATTAGTTTCACTTGTGTCCTATTAGTCCTCCCTGTGTTTTCCTCCCTTGCTCCCAGGTGTCCTCCATATCCTGATTACCCTTCCCACAGTATATATACCCTTCTGTGTCTGTCTGTCCTTGTCGGGTCGTTGTCGTTATTCTCCCGTAGTTCTCGTCATCGCCTTCTCCTCTGCTTCTTTTGGACTATTAAGTAAAAATGGGTTGCAAAGGCCCTAAACGCCGCTCTGCATTTGAGTCCTCTCTCAACCAAAACATGACATTTAAACTCTATTCTGGATTTAACTGGGAGCCAATGGAGAGAAGCTAAAACAGTAGAAATGTGATCTCTCTTTTTAATATTCATCAAAACTTTCTGCAGCATTTTGGATCAACTGAAGCCTTATAATTACATTTTGTGGACTTCCTGATAATAAGTCTTAAAGTAACAAGCACATG
Source organism: Apricaphanius iberus (assembly GCA_028564705.1). Taxonomy (NCBI): domain Eukaryota; kingdom Metazoa; phylum Chordata; class Actinopteri; order Cyprinodontiformes; family Aphaniidae; genus Apricaphanius; species Apricaphanius iberus. Next base: position 287,796 of record JAPXFQ010000396.1, on the reverse strand, counting down.
GCCTAGTTTCTCTGCATCACACCTGGACAGAATGTTTCTAATTTTAACAATATTTTGGAGGTGGAGGAAAGAAATCTTGGAAACCTGTTTAGTATGGGATTCAAATACCAAGTCTTGATCAAAAATTACTCTGAGGCTCTTTCCACTATTACCAGAGGCCAATTTAATGCCATCCAGATTAAGTAATTGATTTAAAGGGCCTATATCATTCAAAATCAAGTTTTTGGAGTTTTTAACCATCTGGTAGTGCAAATGTCCCATAAAAAAACAGCAACCAGAGGGTTTTTTGGCTTAATTCCCGCATGTCTGAGTAACCCTCCTGAATCCTGCTCTCTGAGCAGCTGCACTGCCCTCTCCTGGAAAACGACTGAGTGGTAATATAGTGACATATTTTACATCACTATGTTACCACTAGGAACTGTTAGATGTGTCTGCTATGAGCTTGTGGTGTCTGCACCACAAGCTCATAGCTGATACGTTTTTTTAGCAGCTGAAACCACTTTTTTGTTGGAATTTTTACTCTGTGAAAATGTCCGTTTGGCTGCATGTATTACAGGATTTTATCCTACATTCCTATAGAACAGCAGCTGATCAAAGCACAAATACGCCTGATGGACAGAGAAGTAGCTACAAGCTAATGTGTGTTAGCCACTTATCAATGTGATCATATAGACACACTGAAACTTGAAGTCACAGCCCCTGCCTCCCAGCTTCTCTCTGTAGGGCAGAAAGACGGATCACCTCCACTGACTACTGTTGTTGTTAACTGACAGTTGTCAACAGATCAGTGGTACATGGCGGGGAAGGAAAAATCCATCAGCATGGTTCACATGTGCAGCGCTGTTGACTGAAGAAATAGAAGAAAAAAGGACAGTAATTATATTTAATAGGTTTCTGGCTGACGAAATATGCTACCGTGTATGGCTGAGCTTAGAGTGGATGATCTATCCATCCAGGGATCCAGTTTGATTAACTAATCTGCTCATCTCCCACACTGGTGGTATGTTGGCGTTAATATATATGTATGCATTGTTTGCTTCTGCTGTTTAAAGTTGAGTCATGATGATCAAATAATGTAGATATCTGTAAACTGAACTGGCGATGGTCAAATCTGAGGAGTTTCTACCCGTAACTTGTCAGCTATTTGAAATTGTCTGGAAGCTAACGCTCTAGCTATCTAAGCTTTCTTAAATGTTACTGGGTGTACAAACGGCTACCTGATTACATGTTGGCTGTACGTTTATTATTTTATTTCTTTGTGGGTGCCTATTTAAAGCATTGGTGCTGCCCTCAGCCTGACGGTGATGTCATTAGCTAGCTGTTCCCTACACAGAGTGCTAACGCAGCCAGCACAGTGTAAGCTGTCGGTTTGCTGTGAAATTGCTTCATAACTCCATAATGTCTTGTTGTTTTCGGGTTGTGAATATGTCTTTCTTGTCTAAATTTAAAAGCGGAAAATTTTGAGTCATCCAAGTTTTTATGTCTTCGAGACATGCCTGTAATCTACCTAACTGATTTGTTTCATCTGGTTTTATGGATACATATAACTGTGTATCATCAGCATAACTGTGGAAATTCATACCATGCTGTCTAATTATTTTTCCAATTGGAAGCATATATAGTAAAGAAAATTAGTCCAAGCACAGAATCCTGTGGTAAGTAACCCTCGAGTGTGAAGATTTATAATTTACATGAACAAACTGGAATCTGTCGGAAACATGATTTAAACCAGCCTAGTGCTGTTCCCTTGATCCCTGAAGCATATTCGAGCCATTCTAAGAGAATATTCGACATCGACTGTGTCAAAAGCAGCACTGAGATCCAACAAGACCAGAATAGTCACAAATCAATTTTCTGAGGCCATTAGAATATCATTGGCAACTTTTACCAGTGCTGTTTCAGTGCTATGATGAGCTCTGTAGCCTTACTGACATTCTTTAAACAGATTGTTGTTGTTTAGATGCTTGTTTTTCAACCTTTTTTGAGCCAAGGTAAATTTTTTCATTAAAAAAAAATCACAAGGCACACCACCAACCAAAAATTGAAAAAAATGATTCTCTGCTGCCGCCTATAATAAAAATAGAAATAATAAAAATAGAAATAATAAAAATGGTAATTCCTTTCAAATTGTCTTGAATCAAAATCAAATAAACACAAAAAATATTTAATCCTGTCTTTCATTTCTTCTTTCACATAAAAAGTACACTTAACATGCCCACTTCAAAAATACAGCTGGAACATGACATGCCACAACAATGTGGTCTCAGTGTGGCGCACCGAATGCGAGCGGTGCGACTGGGTTTGGTTCTGAAAGAGCTGAGTTGAAGGCGTGGTGGTGGAGCTAGATTGAGACGACAGTGGTGCAGAGGGAATTCCCACTGTGAGGCATACTGCTCCGGTTTATTATTGTTTTTTATACTCTGATTTAGTAAAATAAAATAGTTGAGGCAGCGGCTTCCTCCTGCTGCAGTGTTATCCGCCCGATAATTTGAACCTACGAGTGTGCTGCCACTCTGGGCGCGCCCACCCTGGTGGCACCTGCTGCCATCTAGTAATAACGAATCATTACATGATACGCTGCCAGTCACTACAACAGCACAGACATGCGACAATGGCATATTATTTGCAGATAAATTGTTTTCAAAATTTTTTTTACCAATTAAGTGAAATTGTATAATTTCTCGCAGCACACCTGATGATGTCTCATGGCACTATAGTATGCTGCGGCACAGTGGTTGAAAAACACTGGTTTAGATGTTTACATACTTGATTAGCAACTATTTCTCAATAATTTTGGATAAGAAAGGAAGTTTTGATATATGTCTGTAATTAGCTAAGTCATCTTGATCGAGGGAGGGTTTTTTAAGAAAAGCTTTAATTACAGCAACCTTAAGTTCCTGTGCTACATATCCATTTATTAAGGATATATTCATTGTATTTAAAATAGGGACAGTAACCAGAAGGAACTCTTCTGTTATAGAAAATTTATATTGAGAAATGTATTAAGAATGATCTGTTCTGTGTATTCAACAGTGATCATAGTTATTGTGTACTGGAGACTGTATTATTTATATTTCATAATGAATGACGCTGTAGTCTCAAGCCATGGTCAAATGGAGAGAGAAAAACTGCCACATCTACATTCCTATAGAAACAACCCTCGGAGCCCTGGATTTTGCTGACTCTCCTTAGATTAGGATCTTTCCTATCTGACTCAGACACCTCAGAGTCTGGGAACTTCACCAAGGAGACTTATTTACAGCAGTTGGGGGTTGGCAGGTCAGCTTCACACGATTCCTGGCAATACTGTGTAACTATGTACCTCTTTGTGTTTAATCAAACTCAAGTAAAAATTAACCTCCAAGAAAATGAAGGAATCTCTCCCAACTCTTTTTTTAAAATGTTTTTCTGACCACAACTTCCTTAAATAATTTGGTTGGTATTGGGTCTAACATACATGTTGAGGGTTTAGATGAAGCTAATATTTGTGATAATTCCCAAAGTTCAACAGAATCAAAGCGGTACAGACTCTTTTTGCAAGATGGCGCCGCGTATGGACGCCTCGGCACTTCGCTCTCTGGTACTAGTTACTGTTTTACTCTTTTGCGTAGTTTTCTGCACTCCCTCTGCTATTAAAATTAGCAGAGAGGAACTTTTAAAAATTGGGCTATCCAGTGCCGGACTTTTTTCACCGGTCTTTACACAACCTGACTGCTTTATGGAGATTCTGATCGGAGGAGCAGCAGCGTTCTGTGGATTTAGACGGAGACGACGACGCGGGAAACGGGCTGGTGTGCTCGTCAAGCTGCGACAGCGGGGATTACGCACCGCTCTCCCATCCATACACCTGGGGAACGTCCGCTCTCTGCCTAACAAAATGGATGAATTGCTCCTTCTCCTATCCAAGAACTCAGACTTTAGTCGTTCTGTCGCCTTTTGCTTCACTGAAACCTGACGATCTGCGAACAGGACGTGCGCCAGCTATTTCAGAGACAGAAAATTAAAAAGGCTCAGGGACCAGACGGAGTGTCCCCAGCCTCTCTGAAATTCTGTGCTGACCAGCTGGCTCCCATCTTCACCCAGATCTTCAATAACTCCCTGGAGCTGTGTGAGGTCCCCTCCTGCCTCAAACGCTCCACCATCATACCGGTTCCCAAGAAGTCCCCAGTCACTGGATTAAATGACTACAGACCAGTTGCCCTAACATCTGTGGTCATGAAATCCTTTGAGCGTCTGGTACTGACCCACCTGAAGGACATCACAGATCCCCTGCTAGACCCCCTGCAGTTCGCCTACAGATCAAACAGGTCAGTGGATGATGCCGTCAACATGGCTCTACACTACATCCTGCACCACCTAGACTCTGCAGGTACCTACGCTCGGGTCCTGTTTGTGGACTTCAGCTCTGCGTTTAACACCATTGTCCCAGAGCTCCTCCACCAAAAACTGTCCCAGCTCACCGTGCCTCCCTCCACCTGTCAGTGGATTACCAGTTTCCATGAACTGAACGGAGGCAGCAGGTGAAACTGGGTAAGTTCACATCCAGCTCCCGTTCCCTCAGCATCGGCGCCCCCCAGGGATGTGTTCTCTCCCCACTGCTCTTCTCCCTTTACACCACTGACTGCACGTCGAGGGACCCTTCTGTGAAACTCCTGAAGTTTGCAGATGACACCACCGTCATTGGACTCATCCGCGACGGCGACGAGTCTGTGTACAGAAAGGAAGTGGAACAGCTGGTTCTCTGGTGCAGTCAGAACCACCTGGAGCTAAACCCGCTCAAAACTGTGGAGATGACAGTGGACTTCAGGAAGAGACCACCATCAACATCTCCTCTCATGATCCTCAACAAGCCAGTCCCCACAGTGGAGTCTTTCAGGTTCCTAGGATCCACCATCACACGGGACCTGAAGTGGACCTCACACATCAACATAATAAGGAAAAAGGCCCAGCAAAGGCTGTACTTTCTGCGTCAGCTCAGGAAGTTCAACCTGCCCCAGGAGCTGCTGATCATCTTCTACACAGCAATAGTCCAGTCTGTCCTGACCTCATCCATCTCTGTCTGGTTCGGATCCGCCACCAGGCAAGACAAGGACAGACTGCAGAGAACAGTCAGGACTGCAGAGAGGATCATAGGAACCGATCTTCCCTCCATTCAGGACCTATTCCGGGCCAGGGTCAGGAAGCGGGCCAGGAAAATCACCACTGACCCCTCACACCCTGGCCACAATCTGTTTAGGCTCCTCCCCTCAGGTCGGCGTTACAGAGCGTTGTACGCCAAAACCACCCGACACAAAAACAGTTTTTTCCCCCAGGCTGTCGCTCTGACGAACTCTGTCTAGTCACAGTGTGTGAGTGCACTCACATAACAATAAACTATAACTCTGCACTTCTGTACATACTCACTGTAAAATAACCCCGGCTTGGTGTATATATTATCCTTTATTATTTACGATCTGATATTTATTTGTATTTTTACTTATTTTTGTTCATATTTTTATTTTATTTTTTATTTTTTATTTTTTATTTCACTTATTCAAGTTCTGTACTGGAGGAAAAAGTTTGCCGGAGTCAAATTCCTTGTATGTGACATACTTGGCCAATAAACTGATTCTGATTCTGATTCTGATTCTGATTCTGATAAACATGGTTCTACAGTTCTCTCTGATACTGTCTTAATCAGGTTTGGGAGAATGCCAATTATTTTATTTTTAATAGAATTTATTTGGCTTATGCAGAATCCCATAAAGCCGTCACTACTGAGAGAACGGGGAATAGTTGGCTCAACAGAGCTTTGACTCCGTGTAAGTTTGGCAACTGTACTAAAAAGAAACCTAGGATTGTTTTATTTACCTCTATTAATGATGAGAAGTATGCTGTTCTAGCTTGTAAAAAAGTTATAGACTATTTTTCCAGGTTAGATAGGAATCATTTAAAGTGGACCTGGCATGAAATTTGCATTTCTTGAGGTTTTTGATCATATCCTTTAATTCTCCCAGCCTGCCTACAGCCCCTAAGGGGTTAAAATTACTGATTAGTCTTTCCTTTGGTCAGGGGCATGTCTGCCTACATAGTGAAATTAGCACTCAGAAACGGGCTGTTTGGCAGTTTGGCATATGACGACACATTTCAGCATATTACGTGTTGAGTTCCAACCAATTACCCCCTTCCCTGAACTACACACTGCAAGTCCCTCCCTCTGTGGCGCGGAGAGCTACAGTAACAGGCAAACAATAAACCAATAGCATGGAGTCCAGATCGCATCCAAACTGCACAGTACCTGGGTGTACAAAAGAGAACATAAATCTTTTTGTCCTCCCCACTTCTGAGCCACTGAAAAGCTTGTGGCTAGAGTTTATGTATGCAGGGAATGTGCGCGACCGACTGCTGAAGCATGTGGTAGTTTGTGGCAAACATTTCTAGGACGACTGTTTTTCCAACTTGGGACAATACAGCAGTGGATTCACAGATTGTCTAAAACTTCTACCAGGATTAATACCAACTCTCCGTGAACCAGCAAATATCCCTGTACAAGTAAGCATATTTCCTCAATAATGTCCTTCAGCTGTTAGTAGACATTATGGCATTGTTTGAGTTGTTCGCTTTTCAATTAGCTTCACAGCTAATACCCCAGATTGTTTATGTGGCATTGGTGCTAGTATGCTTTTATTTGGGGAAAAAAAGATTATATATCATAGCTGAACATTTGAAATATCGTTAGAGACTCATTGACCACAGAAACGCATAGCCTAGGCTCCGCCCACCGAAACCCGGTCGTTCTGTGCTAATGCTCACAGAAGGGCCACCTCATCACACCTGCAATTCTACAACAAGTCTGAACTACGGCAAGCAATCCTTTCATATAGTATTAAGGTACATAGAGTGTGGCTAAAAAGGGCCCAAACGTTGAGGGGAATTTAATGCGAGTTCTACTTTAAGTGTGTAGAGCTCCATTTACTCTCCACTTTCCTAGTATTCTGCTTTAAAGTACGCAACTCTGCATTTAACCAGGGAGCCAACCTCCTATGGCTGATTACCTTATTCTTTAAGGGGCCAAACTTTCTATAGCGCCAAACGCAGTGAAGAAGTAATACTTTGAACCAGACCATCAATTTCTGAAGGGTTAGTGATGGAATAACTGCCATCCACTGTGGTATTCTGAGAAACATAGGGAAGCAACAATGGAACAGATTGTTTAAAACTTGTTAGAGCATTGTCTGATAGAGTTCTACTGTAATGAAAATTTCTTTCAGATTTGAGGAACGTCAGATAAAATTAATTCAAAGGTTATCTCAAATCTGAATGAAAGGTGGTTGCAACTCCTCCTCCTCACCCAGTGCTTCTAGGAATGTGAAAATGTTGATAATTGGAAGGACTTGACTCATTTATACTAACAGAATCCTCCCACTGCAGCTAGGTTTCTGATGGGCAAGGCAAAGGAATTTTATTTGTATAGCACACTTTCAACACAAGGCAATTCAAGGTGCTTTACTGATTAAAATTAGAACACAGAAAAGAGAGCATAAATCATGTGGTGGAAAGAATTTAATGTTTTGTACTTTCTGTACTATGTAATCAACTGTGACCTGGTTTACTTAATGTTGTAGTATCAATTTTAATGATTAGTCTCATTGAGTGACGTCTTTACCCAGGACATGGTCAGAGAGTTTTTGATAATGATAGTCCATATCCTGTGTTACCATGGAGATGGTTCCTCGACTGGGCACCCTTAAAGATAAACAAAGTTCTCAGCTTTCTAATCTAAGAGAAAGGCGCCACAAAGTCTCTGATTTTCATCTTGAGAGTTGTACTTTATCGAGTAGACTAGATAGACCAAGATTGTTAGTAATAATATAAGCTTGATGGTGTAAGACCGAGACAGGTCGGTATTCTACATATACTGTGATGTGTTACTGTCCTCCTGTACGATCAATTCAAATCATATTAAAACCTCCAAACATTTAAAGGAATCTCTCTCATTTATTAAGAGTCTCAAAAATCCGACTACAAATCACTTTGAAGATTTAAATACAAGAAAGCATTTACAATAAAACAGTAATCACAACAAAATTTGTGTGAAAATTAAAAACAAGTAATAATAGGATCAAGTACTCATAAGCTAGTCTAAATAGGTACGTTTTAATTTTAGACTTAAAAGAGTTCAGTGTCTCTGCAGCTTTGTATTATTCTAGTAGTTTAATTGAGACATCAGGAGCATAGAAACAAGCTGCATCTCCATTTTTGGTTGTGGTTCTATGGACGATCAGTAAACTAGAGTTGGAGGACCTGAGAAATCTGGATAGTTTGTACCATGATAGCAGATCGTTAATGTTGTTGGGTCACACACACAGCCATCAAGTGGCACTACTCTGCTCTAGCCCCCCAGCAAGTGAAAACCAGGGCAACCTATAAATAGTACTGCTCCCCCAGCTGCCCGTTCTTAACCACACAGCCTCCGGCCTGGGGTACCAAGGCAAGGTCCAAGACTCAAAGAACCTTTCTTTGCGGGCGAAGGAGACACGTCTGAGTTCGAGGAGGAACTCGTTCGAGCAACACCGATGGACGATCGATCAAGTGACTGAAAAACATTGATAAATAAACCCCGTTGTTCTACCTGAACTCTGCAGAACGTCCTGCATGCTGCTGCCGGCCGCGATGGGCAACAGAAGAGAAACAGAACCTTCAGTCCTATTCCTTGGCTAGCAGAGGAAAGCACAAGTTTCTGTAGAAACTCGCTTCAAGGAACCCAAAGACTGCCGACACCAGGTGAATCCTAAATATTGATAAACAAAGACGTTTATCCCCAGAGCCTGACAAAACGCCTCTGAGTTTCAGGCTTCTGACCGCTGAGAAACAGAGCCACCAAGGTGGAGGACGTAACGCAGCCTGAACCGCATGCCTGAACCGCATGCCTGAACCGCATGCCTGAACCGGACAGAGGCGGCATCCCTTTGTGCCAGAGGCCATATCGAGCCGCCGATACAGGACTGATAGGAGTGGCCGGGGTGGAGAATCCAAAGGTACTGTTCTTGAGTGTCGGGGCCATCCGTCACACAGCTGAACACAGAAAGGAGGGAAACACAATCCTGATCGGAAGCTCCAGGAGCTACCAGCCTGCTAACTAGCTTAGCAACCCATTGTTAGCCTGCTGGGCTAACGTCGTCTGAGCCCCCTCACCCATCCACGACGTAGAACCCTTGGAGAGCTTAATCGTTTATCAGGCCTTTTTGGGCAGAGGCAAATTAGTTAGGGTAACTAATTTTAAAGGTGTTTCCTTTTTTTATTGTTAACTTTTAAGTTTCATCTGCTATCTTTGGGTAAACCAGGCCTCCGCCTTAAGTTTTAATCAGTGTTTTTTAAAGACTTTTCCCGACAAAGAGTCATTTAAATCCTGTAATTTGAGCTACTCAGTCAGAGTAAACAAAGATCGCCATTAATGGTTCAAACAGAACTCGGTTAAAAAATAGATTGTTTAAGAACAGGAACTAATCACATTAGCCATGTTTGAACTCTCCTTATTTGATCAAAATATGGGAATTCAATTGTTTTACTGTCGTGATAAATCCATTAATGAAGTAATCCCCCAAATGGTAATTAGTCTTATCAAGATAATTTTTAAACATAACATGTCTTAATCCAAAGAATGTTTTGTTTTCTTACATTGCTTATTGGTTTAAAGGTAAACTACCAGTGCTAAATTAGCTAAACTAATTACAATTAGTGAAACTAATTCAGCTTTATTCCAGCATCTGCAGATCAAGCTTTGGTTCTTAAAGGACCCTGATCCCTCCAGAATCATATCAGAATTCATGGTTCCTCATTTTATTACATATCCATCTTTTTGTATTCTTTTATTTTAACTATTGATTTATTTTAATAAGTAGTGTTTTGTTTTTTTATTTTGGTGATTAAAATGTTTTTCTTTGTTTTCTGTAAATAAATCTTGTGTTTGGAAAGTAACAGTTGTCATTTCTTGTTCAACACACGTACATTGCAAAGTTTATGGTCAATAAACGGTAAAGAATTCATTCCTTCAGATTATGAGACTGACATAAACATTTGGCTATTAAAATAGTTCCTGATAACAGGCTGTGCCCCGACTAATAATAATTTTCCATAAATTATTAATTAATAGCCAAATAATTATATTTTTTGTAATATCCCCAGCAATGTACCTTGGTGTTAACCCATTCAATGATTTATAAACTAATAAAAGCACTTTGAATTCTATTCTCTGAGCTACAGGGGGCCAGTGTAAGGATTTTGGAACTGGGGTAATGTGTTCTACTTTCCTGGTTCTAGTGAGAACATGAGCAGCAGCTGGAGCTGTCTGATTGATTTTTTAGTTAGACCTGCGAAGATACTGTTACAGTAATCAAGGTGGCTAAACATAAATGCATGGATTAGTTTTTTCTAGGTGTCCTTGTGTCATCAGTTCTTTAATCCTGCAAATGTTCCTCAGGTGATAGAAAGCTGACCTTGTTATTGCCTTTATGTGACCCTGGAGGTTCAGGTCTGACTCCATTATTACACCTAGATTTCTGGCCAGGTTGGTAGTTTCTAGTTGGGTCTGTTTAAGCTGATTACTGATATCTATAGTATGTATAGTATATATGCATGTATAGTGTCGTTCGCCAGACAAGTGCTCTCCCACCTTTCCACCAATCCCACCTGTATTATTCAGTGTGACACCATAATTGCAGTGCTTGTGCTGAGTCAGTACTCCAGGTCAATCTCCACCCCTCACATCAAAATAATAATAAGAAATATCTGTGTCATGTTCCTTGGATGCTGAGCAATAATTTATTCATATTTTTGGGTTACTTTGTTGATAGATCTCACAGATATTTTCTGGGATGTGTGGAGATTTAAAAAACCAAACCCACCACCTACAGGAGCGAGCGGCGAGCAGCCTCTTTATTAGCGCAGTTCTCGGTTGGATGGAGTCTCCGTTTTAATCAAACAAATATCTGCCAAATATCCAACTTTAAACTAAGTTCTGAACTATTTTTAAAGCATGCTGGCAGCAAGCGCACTGAGTATCTGCCCACTCACCAAATTAATCTTCATAATAGCAGCTGTGTCATCATCACCAACATTGGGCGTTCTCTTCCTGCAGCTGCAGTGACTGTTGCAAAAGCCTGACACCGCTGCTCTTCATTCAACCACGTTGTAGTAACACGCCACTGTACATCCCCAGTAACAGTAACGGTGTTGTAATGGTGGGAAAAGTAATTAATTAAGTTACTCCGTTACCTAAAAATTAACGGCGTTAGTAACACCGTTATACTTAAACACCGTTACTCCCAACACTGCTGAGCACTGCTGAGCCCTAGGGCTAAAATCAAAAGCAAGCCACACATTTCAGATATTTAGCCAATAAAAAAAATTTATAATCCTCACAATCAGGCATTTTGTGCAAAATCCAATTAAAATATACTAAAGTGTAAGATTTCAATGTAGAAAATTGGATTAACAGGTATCATTTGAGGTGAGGGAGAGCAGATTTGTTGGCTATTGTGAATGAAGTGAAAGAATAGAAATTAAGATAAACACAAATTAGAATAAGTGAAAAAAATTAAACTAGAACAATTACACTTTTGCTTATCAAATGTCCGGATCCTAATACTTTGACTAAAACAGAGTTTTCTGTAACTTTTTTTTAATAACAAAGTGGAGTGGTTTACCACCACCTCTAACTGAGCAGAACAAAGGCTCTTGGCATCCTGTGGATGAAGACGCCCCTCTGAAGAGCTCGTCAGATCCCATTGAAGTAAAACTGATTAGTTTATTATAACTAATCTCCTGAAGCCTCATGCTGCCGAAGATCCCCCAGTAGAATTAATTCACTTCAGATATTTCGTAATAACACAAAGTATAAGATAATTTTCACCTTAATTACCACTAAATATGGAAAAAATTTAATCTTTCACCGATTTGTTAGTTTCTGTGGTTTTAAGTGGTGAAAATGGAATTTGAAATAAGAAATAAAACATTACCAGAGCCAAACTGTTATCAAGAGGTCAATATTTTTCACCACCTTTTAAGAGCTGTAGAATGTTTATCTACACCACATCCCAGGTAGAGTAGCTGTGTAGCAGTGCAGCTTTAGTTCAGGAGAAAACATTCAACTTGAGTGAGTTGAAACCCATGGAACTTAAACATAGTCGATGCAAGCAGTGTTTCTGGAACAGACAGATAAGACCGTTAAATGCCGCTCTCTGGGGAAAAAAAAAGACCCTCCGCAGTGAGTGAACAGTTATTCCATAATGCCATGCAGGAACGTGGGGAGAAAGATAACCTTTATAGAATACAGAAGTCAGAACTGCCTGCTGCACTGAAACAGAGTATCTGTTTTTCTAGATAGTTTACTTTTCTGTTCCTGATTTCCTTATCTCCTGGCAGGGGCTGTGAGACAGCTTATAAGAATTAATTTAGATAACCTGTTTTTTAGGGGGGGGGGGGGGTTGCCTTGCTTTTTAGGTTCTCTCTATATAAAAGCAGATTATTTATCTTTAATGTGATAAAATAAACAAGTACAACATTTTGAATCAGAAGAAAAAATGTTAAAATAAAAATCTGTAAGGTTTGGTGTTGATTTGCTTTCAGTTCCCTGAGCTAATAACCTGCAGGAGTTAAAGCTGAAAGTTTTGCCCATTCTTCATTGCAAGGCAGCTTTCTGGTCGGATTGGATGAAGACAGTTTGTGGTAATATATTTTCTAGTTTTACCACAAGTTCTACATTGGATTTAGGTCTGGACTTTGGGTCATTTTTGCACTAAATAAGCTTTGATGTAATTAGTTATGTTATAGCTCTGATTGTATTGTTTAGGGACTGGCAGGTTAACCAGAGGAGTCTTAAATATTGTTCTGCCTCTGACAGGGTTTGTTTAAGGATTGCCTTTTAAACCACATCAAATTATGCCTTTAACACACATTAACAAGCACTGAGCATTGGTGCTCCTGAATGGAGCAGGTTTAAAAAGGCTCCCTATAGGATACAATGTCTTGGCGCTGATGCCGCGACTTACGTTTCCCTTTGGCTTTCTTTATTCAAAGACTCTTTACACTCCCATACTTTATATGATTTAAAAATGGAATACCTACAGGCTGACATGTTTGGCTACAGGACTCAATAACAGCACCACCAACAGGTCAAGGAAACTTTTAACAGAGTTTATTTTTAAATGGTTGATTTTAGGTTGTCTCTGGAGAGCCAGAACGGAGGCACAAGGGCCCGGTGAGCTCGAGGGGTTAACTGGAGAAAGGTAGGTAGAGAGTTAGATTGATGAGAGAGCAATGGAGCTTTGTTTGTTATGATTTTGCTTACAGTCTGGGAGAGGATCACAGAGCTTGGAGAGGAGGTAGTAGGACTGTCTTGGCTGGGAACGTCGGTGAATTAATATTGACAGTGCTTGGTTTGTATTACAGATGCTGACGGCGGATGTAGGAAGAATCCAGTAGAGGGCGAGTATGGTGAGCTAGAGAACCAGGAGAGGGAGGAAGGAGATCATCCAGCCAGAGGAATCCAGGAACAAAGGTAAGAGGAGTTTGCGGGAAGAAGGCTCAGGTGAGGATCCAGGAAATTGCAAGGAAAGTAATCTTACTTGGTTTTCACACTAGGAGTTGGCTCAATACCCCGCTGAGAGTGAGAACCGTCTGGCATCCGTCTGCTGGAGGAACCTCCCTTATAAAGCTGGTGGTGACGAGGTTGGATAAGGAACACCTGGTGCTGCTGCCTGCCACCCCCTAGAGAGAAGGTAGGAGAACAGGAAATGAGCACACACACACTCACCAGGCACAAAATACTAACACAGGCAACTTTAACACCTGTTTTAGCAGCAAGGCAGCCAGCTGCCCTGTGGAAGCTTGTAAAAATGATTTGATGCTGTTCATAGATTGTTCACATCCTACCTCACAGACAGGACTTTTATGGTAAATTTAGATACCTGTTCCTCCAGGAGCCACAGCATCACATGTGGTGTGCCCCAGGGTTCAATTTTAGGCCCAGTGCTTTTTAACCTTTATGTGCTCCCTCTTGTTGGTGTCATTAGGAGACGTGAAGTGAACTTTCACAGTTATGCTGATGATACACAGTTGTACATCTGTGTCTCCTGATGACAGTCTATGGATGCATTTTTTAACTATTTTAGACATCAAATCACCTTAGGAAAGTCTCCAGAGTCTGCTCCATTCTCTCTCGGGCCGATACGGAGACGCTGATGCATGCATTTATCACCTGTAGAATTGATTACTGTAATACCCTGCTTTCTGGTCTTCCCAAAAAGAGTATTTCAGGTTTACTACTATTACAAAATTCAGCTGCACGTGTCCTGAAGACCAGGAGGCGGCAGAAGATTACTCCAGTTTTAGAATAATTTCATTTCAGGATTGATTTTAAGGTTCTTTTAATGGTTTTAAGTGTCTTAATGGTATTGGCCCTTCTTATCTCTCAGAGCTGCTTTTACCATATGAACACTCGTGGCCTCTGCGCTCCTCTAGCAGCCGTCTCCTTGTAATTCCAAAAGTCAAGACACACACCCATGTTGAGGCATCCTTTCATTATTATGGCCCTCATGTCTGGAACAGGCTACCAGAGGACATCGGAGCCGCAGAGAACGTTCACGTTCAAGACTCACCTTTTTAGCTTAGCTTTTAATTGATTATTATTTATTAGTGTGTTTTATTGCTCTGTATGTTTTATTTGCTTATATTTTAACAGAGTTTTATTAGATATTTATGTTATTATATGGTTTTACTATTATATTTATTACTACTTATTTTACTTACATTAGCTCTGGTTATTTTACATTTTTACTTATTAACCCTTCTTCCAGTCTTTCCTCTGTGAGAGCCCTCAGCTGCGATGGCCTGGGTGCTCTCTGGGTAGTGCGGTGGTTTAAGAGGTTGGTCTCCACCCTCCCTCCTCTGTGCATCCTGTGTCAGTGCCCTGGCCGCTGCCGTGGATCTGCTGCAGACGGCTCTCCTGATGGCGTTTTCCTTACGAAACTGACTCATCTGAGCACAGCCCAGTGTAAACCTATGGTCTTAGACGTTTTGGGAAGGTGTCTGTGTGTGTATATGTGTGTTTGTTTGTGGACGTGTGCCTGTGTGTGTGTTTGTGAGTCAGTAGTCAGTAGCCCATGAACACCACACAGCTCAATCCCACAGTCTGTTCGCCTGTGATGCACTTTGCATCCTTTGAGAGCTGAACCAGCTCATAGTTGAAGGTGTGGGGGTAGGGGGGGGATGGAGTGACCTTCTACATTTACATCAAAGGGAGTATGCTTGGTTTGAGCTGAATTCCAATTGATAAGAAATAAGCACTGATTACGATCACTTGCCCTTCGAGTCCGTTGAGTGGTCTCCCTTCCAATAGCCAAATTATGGGTTGTTTTCCTTCCAGCCGGGCAGAAAACTTTCTCCGAGTTCTTTCCCCACACAGCAGAAAATGAGTCCAGTTTCACCTTGAAAATTGCAAGAGTCTGAGCGTTACAACAGCCAGGCAGTTTCTGCTTCCAGGTCACCTGCTAATTTCTGCCTTTTTTTAGAATAGAACAGTTTATTGTCATTGCACAGTAGTACAACGAAATTTCAGTGCACCCACGTATTGGACATATTAAGAAAAAGTTTATACAAACTAGGCAATAAATGTACATTCTCACTGTCATTCATTCAATACAATCCTGTTGTCATATACGACCATCCACTTAGTGCAAGTATGCGAGGTAGTGCAAATAAAAATTCAGAACATTGCATGAGATATGTTATTAGTTGTATGAACGGACCTGCACATCCAAAATCCTTCAATCCTCCAATGTCCTTCAAAAGCTCTTTGGTCTTGGCCATATTGGAGTTTGGAATCTGACTGTTTGAGGCTGTGGACAGGTGTCTTTTATACAGATAACGAGTTCAAACAGGTGCCATTAATACAGGTAACGAGTGGAGGACAGAAGAGCTTCTTAAATAAGAAGTTACAGGTCTGTGAGAGCCAGAGATCTTCCTTGTTTGAAGTGACCAAATACTTATTTTCCACCATAATTTACAAATAAATTCTTTAAAAATCCTACAATGTGAATTCCTGGATTTTTTTTCCCACATTCTGTCTCTCACAGTTGAAGTGTACCTATGATGAAAATAACTGACCTCTGTCATCATTTTAAGTGGGAGAACTTGCACAATCGGTGGCTGACTAAATACTTTTTTGCCCCACTGTATAGTATAAATGAAATGTTGTTGAAATAATCCACTACATTATCCATAATCCTTGAGGCCTAAGGATTATTTCCATATTGTCAAGGTTCATTCAATATATTTAGACTTTCATTCCATATATTCAAACTTCATACCATATATTCTGACTTTCATTCAATATATTTAGACTTTCATTCCATATTTTCAAACTTCATTCAATATATTCAGACTTTCATTCCATATCTGCAAGGTTCATTCCATATATTCAAACTTCATACAATATATTCAGACTTTCATTCCATTTATTGAAGGTTCATTCCATATATTCAAACTTCATTCAATATATTCAGACTTTAATTTTATATATTCAAGGTTTAATTCAACGTATTCAGAGTTTCATTCAATATATTCAGAATTTCATTCAATATAGTCACGGTTCATTCCATATTCAGACTTTCATTCTGTATATTCAAGGTTCATTCCATATATTCAAATATATCAATATAAATATATAATATTTTCCTCAACAGCATGCCATAATATGTATATAAACTATGGTGGATTTTATTTGCTCTACAGACATTGCAATCATTTTTCTTTTTTTTTTTTTTTTGCAGGACCACTTCAGAGCACTTTGAGTCCTTCCAGAATAACATCTTGATGTACACGGGGAAATGCTTTACATTCTCCTATGGCGTCTATGAAGCCAGGAGATTCCTTGCTACATTGGACTACAACCTTACCATCAACCCAGTGCATGTGGACAGCAAAGGCAAATTATTGTAAGTAATACTATATTGCTTTAATATATTGATTATACATATATTTATTATATTAGATAAAATTTACTGTGCAAATTGAAATTTGTCTTGGCTTGTATTGCAAGGGTAGAACAGAAGAATATAGCCCCATATTATGTCACTCAGGAATGTGAGATTTGATCGATGGATTAAAGGTCAGCATGAGTAGATGATCAAAAATGGAGAGGGGGGGCTTCCGGAGGAGGAAGGGGGGTCAAAGAGGGGGAGAGGGGGGGGTCAAAGTAGCATGTACGCATGTTTCAAAGTGGTGAGAGGGATGAGCAGTGCACCACCATGTACCTCTGAGGACTTCACATTTCACCCCCGAGGGCAAAACTTTATGTCAAACACTCATGCACACGGTATTGAGAGGGGGGATTAACAGTGTGGGAGAGGAGGGGGACCTCCAAGGAGGAAGGGGTTAGGAGGTTCACCCCCAGGGCAAAAACTTTATGTCAAACACTCATCAAACTGGTATTGAGAGGGGGTTAACAGGTGGGAGAGGGAGGGGGGACTTCCAGAGGAGGAAGGGGGGTTAGGGTTCACCCCCCGGGCAAAAACTTTATGTCAAACGTTCGTCAAACTGGTATTGAGAGGAAGGGGGGTTAGGGTTCACCCCCAGGGCAAAAACTTTATGTCAAACACTCATCAAACTGGGGTATTTGAGCGTGAGTTTTTGCTAGGAAAGGTTGGGAGTCGGATGAATGTCTGCCTTTTAAATATGGAAAAAAAAGTCGTATGTTATCAGTGAGGGAAGGAGCAGGGTCTAAACATAAAAAAACAACGCAGAGATGGATGCCTCTATACCAACAACACCGGTGTCTTCTAAAAGCGAGCCATTGGTTTTAAACAAGAAAAAGCAGACGGACGAATTTACTTTGGTTTTAAACCCTCCTGTTGGACTCATGCAGAACGAATGGGATTTAAAGCAATACCACACGGCTGGAAAATTGGGTTACATTTTTAAATATGATACCGGTCTGCTCTACCTCTATCAAAGGCATGGTGATGAAAACCCTGACTTCTCCACACTTACGCCTCTAACGCATGAAGATTGGACAAATCTGACCACTAGACCTTGTTCAGGTCGATATGATGATACAGATGCAGAGAAAGAAAACTGGCCTGTATCCCCTGATGAGCTCGATTGGAATGCATTGCAGGCTCAACGGGGATGTGTTGTCGGTTACACCGTTTTTCGATCCACAGTGAGTCCTTCTAACGACATCTTCTTCGTAAAAAGCCTGCGTAGGGTTGAAGAAGACGATACTATGCTAATGATCGAGTCGTTTTCTTTAAAAACAAAGCGTTTCATCACCATCTTCTCAGCACCCCTGCGGGCCATTTCGGATTTCGTTCTGGCGTTTGACCATACAATCACCTACCTATTTGTGTGTCATTGTCGCTTGAAACGGATCCAGAAAGTGAAAACAGCAATTTGTTTTTAAGCGACACCTCCTTCTTCGTCTAACCACACCTCCATTGAGCTCCGCCCAACATGCATATAACAGATTCAGGATAAAACCTCATCTCACAACCATTTACAGGAACAGAATGCAGAACGCCGGTTTCCAAATGACCCTACCAGCATACTGGGGTTCTTTTGACCCTTCTCAGGACCTATACGGACCACAACCGGTAGATGAGTTGGGTTTTCCCGGACCATACCAGCCTCCCACCCCTCCGGACTCACCGTTGCCGCCAGAAGCATCACCAACACCGAGTCTACCTCCGTACGAGCGGTTTGGTGCCTGGCTAAGAGGCGCCGTCGCTGCTACTCCATCTACTGCCCCCGATGACGGCGTTCTAGCGGCAGCGGTTGATGACAATGCGCAGATGGAATCGACCCCTATGGATGACAAGCCATCGAGACCGCCTACTCCTATTCCTGAGAACGGTTGTTCTCAACCCAAGCCGATGCAGTCATCGTTGGACCCGGTACCGGAGCTGGATGATGAGGTGGATGGATGGTTCTCTTCTCTGCTGGTGAAGACTATAAAAACAGCGTTGCTTCACTTATTCAATGTGAACTATATTAAATATGTTAGAGAGAACTGTTACGGGTGCCAAATCTCGCACCCGAGCCAGCGACAACACCAATGCTTAAGCGAGATGGATGAAGATTATCTACAGTTGCATTTTGAGGGGATTAGCAAAAGAATGATCACCCCCAAATTCATACCGGCTATTCAGAACATGCTGCATAACAAAAATATACAAGCAACCGACGGCAAAGTCACAACGGTGGTAAAAACGTTGATGTATGAACTCAAATATGGTTTTAAGATACATTCCTCCATCGTTGAATTATATGAAAACGCTTCTTCGGAGCAACAGATCACCGAACTGAATACCGTCTCAAAGTGTTCTGGATTTGAAGACTGATTGATTTTTGACATTTTTACTGCATGCTAGAGAATTTTGATTTAGAAACAAAAAACATGTAACCTGTTTTTGTAGAATTAAAACATGTATCCTACTTTTGTAGAATTAAAACATGTATCCTACTTTTGTAGAATTAAAACATGTATCATTACTTTTGTAGAATTAAAACATGTATCATTACTTTTGTAGAATTAAAACATGTATCATTACTTTTGTAGAATTAAAACATGTATCATTACTTTTGTAGAATTAAAACATGTATCATTACTTTTGTAGAATTAAAACATGTATCATTACTTTTGTGGAATTTAAAACATGTATCATTACTTTTGTGGAATTAAAACAAGAATAAAGCCTTTGACACAGAACAAATTGTCTCATTTCATTCACGGGTTTAAGAAGAACTAGAAAGATGGAGCGCAGGATGATGGAGAAAGCTTATTATACACCATCACATCCAGGGAGTTTTGGTGGTGTGGACAGACTCCGTCGATCTCTAACAAGCAAAGATGGTCAGAGATTTGAGGTTGAAAAAGTTAAAGACTTTCTCTCTGGTCAAGACGCGTACACACTCCACAAACCAGCAAGACTTCATTTTCCGCGTAATAGAGTGTTTGTCGCTAGACCTTTGAAACAGTTTCAGGCTGATCTATGTGATATGCAAGCACTGGCGGTGCACAACGATGGTTATAATTATTTATTAACAGTCATCGATGTGTTTTCAAAGCAGGCTTACGCCCGAGCAATGAAGAGAAAAACAGCACAAGAAGTGGTAGATGCCTTTGAATCCGTTTTCAGAGAAAGTCAAATACCGCAGAAGCTTCAGACCGATGCAGGGAAAGAATTCTTTAATAGAAAGTTCAATGCATTGATGAAAAAATATGGTATTGTGCATTTCAGCACAGCGAGTGATTTGAAGGCGTCGGTCATTGAAAGATTCAACAGAACTCTGAAAACTAGAATGTGGCGTTATTTTACTGCTAATAACACAATGAGGTACCTGGATATTCTTCAAGACCTGCTTTCAAGCTACAACCACAGTTACCATTCGAGCATAAAAATGGCACCTAATGAAGTAACCCCTGAAAACACAGATCAAGTTTTTGATAATCTTTATGGATCTACACCTCGAATAAGATTTAAAATGAAATTCAAGAAAGGTGATCTGGTCAGGTTATCGAAACTAAGGGGTGTTTTGATAAAAAGTATGAGCAGAGTTATACGGATGAAGTTTTCACAGTGGTAGAGTGCATACCGCGTAATCCTACAGCGTATAAACTGACGGACATGGATGGTGAACCTATAGAAGGTTCCTTTTATGAGCCAGAATTACAGAAAGTGAAACTGGAAAATGATCGTTTTTATCAGGTGGCTGAGGTATTAAAACACCGTGTTGTTAAGGGCGAAAAAAAGGCATTAGTCAGATGGAAGAACTGGCCCGAAAAATTCAACAGTTGGATAAAGGTTAACGATCTTAAAAATGTATAAAAGAACCGGTTGATGTGATGAGAGACCCCACAACCGTATCGACACAGAAGGTGAAAAGATGAATAACGGTTTTTATATAACTTTACCATCAAACGCCTGCCTGGATGTTTTTAAAGATAACCAATCCTCTGATTTCAGAGTGAACTTGGCACAGCATATAAACCTATCCGGTGACTGGGAAGTGGCTTTGACGGAAATCTCTTACCCCCATACCTGGCATAATGTGCCTGAAGATGCTGCATTTTTTGATTGGAAAAAAAAAGATGATGAAAGGAAAGTTCGTCATAAAATTAGAGGCGGATATTACAACGGAATCATTGCTTTAAGGATGGAGATTAACGGAGCCTTGAGGAACATAGGGTCTGATGTACAATTAGACGTTCACCCATTCAAAAAAATTTTTGAATTTCAAGCAGGTGGTCAGTGATCAGAATGTTCCTGTGAATTTTAGCTACGGAAAAACTATTCTGAGACTGCATTTTCGCCCTATACAACGACATATAAACCGGGAGTAGGGCTCTTCAAACCTCACTCTTAACCAGACCGCGTCGATTAATCATCATTTCTGAGGAACTTTACCATGGCATCAGCCACACATCGACAAGACCCCCACCGTTTCGTCCATTATTATGTGAATCAGGCTGGTGGAAACCTGCCTGGGTTTTATGGAGCACCGACTCTGTATGGAAAAGGCATTGCGGGTTTATTTTCACGCCTTTTTAGGTTTGTTTCACCGTTTGTCAGAAAAGGTATAGCCATAGCAAAACCGCACTTGAAAAAAGCGGCTTCAAACATAGCCTCCGATGTCATCGGTCGAGCTGTGACAAAAATGACCTCTCGTCCTGATCAGAATGAGGATGGGGGTCAAGGTGGATCTGGAATTGTTGTTCTATCCAGTAGGGGGAGAAAGAGACCCCCGGGTGACCGTCTGTGGACTGGTAGAAAAGTGAGGGTAGTTAAAAGAAAACAATCAGTTAAAAAGCGATAGCGTCGGGGGAAGAAGCCTGCAACGAAGAACCGTGACATATTTTAAATAACATGGCGTTTTTACATAACAAATCGACAGAATGCACATTGGCAGAGTTGGATTTATTTTCAGCCCCCATGACTCAGCTCTCTGTTGAAGATAAGATTTATACCGAAGTACAACCCGTCGCCGCAATTACAGACGGGGGGCCAATCGAATTCTTTATCCCAGGAGACGGTGAGAAATATTTAGACCTATCAGACACGTTGCTGTACCTGAGGGTGAAACTTACAAATGCTGATGGTTCAAATCTGGCTCGAGACGCTGCGGTTGGTTTAATAAACTACCCTTTGAATACCATTTTTAGTCAGTGTGATGTGACCTTGGGCGATCGTCTGATCTCACAGTCTTCCGCCACCCACCCCTACCGTGCCATAATTGAGACACTGTTAAACTATTCAGAACAATCTCTTCAAACCCAATTCGGGGCAGGGTTACACAGCTGGTGCTCTAAATTCCATCGTAACAGCCAACGGACCAAACCATGGATTGAATAAAAGAACCCAATTTACAGGAGAATCAAAAGAGGTGCATCTGCTCGGGGCTCTGCATGCGGACATCTTTTTCAGCGAAAGACTACTATTGAACGCTAACGAGAACCAGTGACGCGTTCTGTCTGGTTGGGGCTGGGGACTCGACCTTCAAACTCAGCATTTCAGGAGCCGCTCTCTTCATTAAAAAAGTCACGGTGTCTCCAGCCGTCAGACTGGGACATGAAACAGCTTTATTAAAGGCAAACGCGTTGTACCCGCTTTCAAGAGTGAATATAAAAACATATTCGATACCTGAGAATTCACGCGTTTCTACACATGAAAATTTGTTCCTAGGGTTGTTACCTAAATATGTGGTGATAGGTCTGGTTAATCACCACGCATTCACAGGGGCCCATGAACTGAACCCATTCAATTTTCATCATTATGACATTGAATATTTGGCGCTGTGTAAAGATGGTCGACAGATACCGGCTAAACCATATCAACCCGATTTTAATCATGGGAGTTCTGTGAGAGAGTTTTACAGTTTATTCACATCTACTGGTAGACATTTAAAAGACCTACCTCTGAGCATTAACAGAGAGGAATTCAACTCGGGTTACTCTTTATTTGTCTTTAACCTGAATGCGTGCGAAGATTCCGATGCATTATCACCCGTCAACACAGGAAACATCAGATTGGAAGCCAGGTTCAGACAGGCCCTGCCCCACACAGTAACCCTACTAGTGTACGCGTGCTACGATTCTGTTTTGGAAATTGACTCAAAAAGAAGGGTCTTGGTGGATTATTATTAACGACTCGGTGAAAAAAATAAAAATAAAAATAAAATAAAAATAAAAAATGAACAACCACGAACTTGAATCGTTACTTCATAACCTGCTCGGTGAGAGATTCTGCGGCGTTTGGGCAGCAGATCAGCTAGCATTGCTCTCCCCCTCGTTCCAACGACCGGCATATTTCATCGTCAACACCCATCCATCTTACATGCCAGGAGAACACTGGTTGGCATTAACGTTAGATGCGAGTATACTGGATTTTTTGAAACAGAGATCTTCCAAAATATTATACCACGACCATCAATTTCAAGACATCGAATCGACCGTGTGCGGCCATCACTGTGTATTTTATCTGTGTAATCGCGCCGCTGGTTTCTCAATGCACGATGTAATTTCAAAATATTCTAAAGATGTTTACAAGAATGATTTGATGGTTTATGAGTTTGTTAATAAATACCAGATCTGTATTAGAAAATAAGCTCGTTTTACACAAAACACTTGTTCTCTACAAATGTTCAGAGACTGTCACATGTTTTAATTTTTCATTATTGCTTTATGTTTTTAATAAACACCATGTACAACAAGTTTGTAATAATAAATAAACTTTATTATTAAAATGAAAGAGTACACGTTCTGGTTTATTTCTGAGGTGATAATGTAACCCACCTGGGGGGTTTTGTTGTCTCACGCAGGCCGCCCTTAGCACCGCCCCTGCTCCATCGGGGTGAGAGCGATACCAGCTTTCTTTGTTTTTTTCTCTTCTCAGTTCTACCGTTCATGGACCAATGGGGAGAGACAAAATCAACATTTTCTTTTTTGGTCTGGGGGGTATCGTAGACCGATTTAATTTTTATATATTCCTCACGTGCAGCCGGGTTATTGATGGTTGATAGAGGGATGTTTAAATCCGACAGAGTATACAGAAATTCGCTCCAGCCTTTAGGAGACGGGTGGGGCCTTTTAAAAGGATGTACCAAATTCCTTAGCAGGTCCAGGATGTGAGATCCATTAATTACTTGTCCCCTGTAAACAAACTCCCCGCTCGGTGTCCAGCTAGTATTTTTCAGTTTACGCATGATATATTCGGTGCTTCTGTGCTCACGTTTAGGTATGCTTCTCAACACATCGGTTGTAATAACATCTGCTCCATCATCATCACCAGTTTCCATCGTCGATGTTTTATCGGATAAATCTTCCGGGGTCTTGTGAAGAGTTAGGGTGACTCGCTGATCATCTCGCTCTCCTTGTTTGACCAAAGTTAGATATTTCTGTAAAAGCGTCTCATATTTTTTGATTTTTTCATAAGGGGTCAAACCTTTATGGTTTAATATGGCCCTCATGTCTTCGTCAATATCGTCCTGAGCTGTTTGTCTTATCGTTGTGGAACCTTCAGGCTGGCTCAGGCGTCTCAGCTGTTGCGGTGAGACCAAAAACATCTTCTGGGCTTCTCTTAGAGTCATCTCCGGCTAATGGCCCCTGCGATCAGCTCCCCCAAAAACGGTACGACGGCGGCAAGCAAAGGAAAGATCCCACCTGTCTGGGTTAATAATTGCTTTTGTTTGCGTTTCAATCCAACCTTTTTATCCGCCAATAATCTAAGGGTTTTCCGCTGTTTTTTCAGCTTATTATATTGAGAGGGTGA
Source organism: Apricaphanius iberus (assembly GCA_028564705.1). Taxonomy (NCBI): domain Eukaryota; kingdom Metazoa; phylum Chordata; class Actinopteri; order Cyprinodontiformes; family Aphaniidae; genus Apricaphanius; species Apricaphanius iberus. The sequence continues at coordinate 262,993 of JAPXFQ010000396.1, read as the reverse complement.
AAGTTTTATATGTCCTTTTAACACATTTAAGGCAATTTCACACAAAGCCTGCAGAAAGTCCGGTGAACAGTGTGTTAAGATCTCCCTTCGCTTGCTGGGGGTGGAGTTGTATAAAGCATTCAGTAACGGTACATTTCTTTTTAAACGTGCCGACATGGTGTCTCACTTGGTTTTAGGTAGATATACAGCCGACAGCTCGCTGGGGAGCAAACCTGTCCGTAGTCTGAACTGTTCTGGACATGTAGGAGTGAGATCGATGATTAAATATCCATATGGACTCTTTGTGGCATCGGCAAAACACTCCATAAAGTATCTGTGTTGAGTGGGAAAAATCTGTCGTGCTAAAACGCTAACTTGTGACCTGTCCCTGGGGTTTTTAAACAAGATCATGTAATTACTGTTCAAGCTGATGGTTCTTGCGTGTTTACCTTGATGGAAGACGTTCTGGGACAGCATGAAAACACTCATGTTTTTTGTGATGTCTATATTGAGTAAAAATCTTTACAACCTCAGGGCTTTCAGAAGCCTGAAACAACACATCATCCAGAATAACAAGGTGTGTCTGATGATCAGGGAAGAGGTCTTCGTCCTCGAAAGAATCAGGAAGTCCTTTTACAAATTTCACAGCTTTATTGATCTTTTGCAATTCACTGTACATAGGTTGAAACGAGCTGTAAATCCAAACCACGTTTTCAGGTACAGAATCCAAAACTTGCATGCAATTTTCCAAAACATTTTTCACAAACATTGATTTACCACACCCGCTTGGACCAGCTATTAGGCAGGAAAAGGGTGTTTTAAATCTGGTATCAAATTTAACTTCATCCATTTTTTTTTTCTTTATTTAATATCCAAACGGTAACGTTTTACCGTCTGAAAAAAGACGTCGTTTATCGAATACAACTTTAATTTTTTTATCAAATGAGGTGTTTGTTAGGTGAAAACCGCTTTTATCACGTCTAATGGTGTTTTGACATGTACGTAATTCTTTTCGCTCGTTCTTTAAATAACCTACCACTAGATCTTTGATAGAATCAAAGTTTACAGCATCTGCCGTTTGGATGTTTTGCGTGATCCTTTTGACTTTCAAAACAGTTTTTTTACTGTGTCTTAGCTGGTAGCCGTAGCTTTTAGCCCCGGCTGCAGCAAATTCCTGTATGGTCTCTGCAGCAGGCAATTCGTCGGTTAAATCACCCAGATAGTTACCGGTTTCCAATGTGTCTTCGTTTTTTCCTATAGTGTAGATTACAGAGTCGGTGTCCATATAAAGAACTCGTTCTTGTAGTTTTTGGATGTACTTATAAAGCTCCAGGCGCGCATAGGCGGTTGTGAACGCCGCTATGAAGACGTTGCCAGTGCGGTTTGGAGGGGGTCTGTATTTTTTATCAAACTTCCATTGCAACATAACAGCACCTGTGTCAAAAAAATGGAGACATGATATATTGTACATACCAGAAAACATGATTTGCAAAAACTCATCTGATTCTCTGATGATGGAAGTATGCGTCAAATCATTTCTCTGTCCAAATTTCCCCCATAAACTATTCAGACATAGTTTGGCAACCTGCCTCTTTGCTGGATTTACACAGATCTTAGAGGGGTCTAAACGAATCCCTTGGTTCGTCTCAAAATCTCTGATGTATTTCTCCCGGCTTTCCTGGTCGACAACCCCTTCTGGGAAACCAGATGCTTCCTGTTTTCTTTTTAGAAACGCATGTATGTAGTCGGTGAAAATTTTGTCACTTTTTTTTTCAAAATGCCACACCTCTATAATCTTGTCTACCGTATAACCATAATGCCTCATTGAATTCCACAGTGACCCATGTACCCTCTAACGCTCTGTCTGTCTTATCGTGGTTACAGGATTCCGTCTGATTATTTATCGATGCACAGGTGCGACACAGATTGAAAACCAATTTTCCATTTATTTTTGAAGGCAACACTGGGAAAAACAGACCCCTAGGGGGCGACACAACTGCTTTAATGAGACCAAAGTACTCTGTAGGTGCGGAAAAATTCTCTCCGATGATGACAGGATGGCCTATGGGGTACGTTTTCGTTGCGTTTACAAATGGATAAAGCGAGGTCACGTCTACGTACAGAATTTTTTCATCGGGAGCCGCACTGTGTCTTAAACGCACAGCTGACGTCCTACCTCCATACAACGCGGCGCGGGGTTCTAGCGGTTCGGTTGTCTGGTAACTGGACAGAAATCGGATGACGGCGGGATCTGTTTTACACATTTCTACCCACTCGTGTTCCCATATGCTCACAACTTTAACGTTGTGTTGGTTTTCCAACGTTTGCAATCTCTCCATGGTTTCCGCATAAATTTCCCCATTTAGTTTTTTAAAGAAAGGGTGTTCTGCGTATGGATAGCAATGTTCGAGGCACCCATGGTAAAAACACCCCAAGAATTCCTAACATTGTTTATCCCCTTGTATTTCGGCATAACCGTCCACAAAAAACCCTCCTATTTTACGCTCGCCTCCATTAAGGGCATGTGATATTTTTATGTTGTGTTTAGCAGCCATGTACTCCAACCACATAATCGACGACGACGAAAAACGTTTACACTGATCATTGTAATTTGTCGGAGATGGTATGGCTAGTGTTTCAGGCTGCAGATAATTGGCTTGAAAGACACGCATGCATGCAGACGAAATGGTTATTTGATTGAATGGATCAATATTCCCATCAACGAAGAACTCATCACGTAATCTTTTACAGGCCTCGTACAGGATACGCACATCTGTCAGACAATAGAAAATGGCCTGTTCTCTAAAGTCAAATACATTGTCCGACACAGAGCCGTACCATGCATTGAACGTCTCCTGTTCACGCGGTGACATTTGGTTGACATCGTAATATTCTGTAGGAGGGTGTACACCTCTGTAATCTAGGTTTGCCTCTGATGAGAATCTGTGTGGGAAATAGCCCTTGGTCATTTCCGGGAACCCCATAGCAGCTGGGAGCTTGGACAACTTCGCAGCAACAAAAGATAAGCTGTCTATGAATTTCAAACGGTAATACTGTTCTGTGAAACACAAAATCTTGGCACCTTGCATAAGAATCTGTGGGGATAAACCGACCCTTGTCATTGTTTCTAATAACAGATATGAGTCAAAGGCTCTGGCGTTATGGGCGATGAAAGTGTAATTGTAAAAAGCAGGTCTCCTAATGTAATATAAAAAATCAAGCACTGAAGACAATCCGTAGAAAGACTTCTCTCTGCCATCATCTGTCTTCATACATACCAGATAAGGTATGTGTTTTTTATCGTCCGATAAAAAAATGCACACCGCATTAAAACACAACTGCTGACAATCTGTGCATTTTACAAATCGTCTTTGTAACCGTTTGCAATCAGTTCCCCGGCAAACGGGGCAAAAACCTTCACAAAAATGACGTTCTGGTTTTTCGAATGCAAGGAAGCAGTGTGAGCAGATGTTTTTTGCTCCAATGAATGCTTTTAAATTTTTGATTCCGAAATAATGGTTTTGGTGTAAAAAAAGGAACACGGTGTTTGTTCTATCAGAAAAGTCTGTTTCAAACTTTTGTAACATTCTTTTTGGATTGTTTCTGTGGAATATCACAATTTTTCTGTTGATTAATTGCTCGAATCTCCTGACATCAGAAAATGCCACAGGTGTTTGCTTTGAGAGACCGGCTCTTTCCTGTAAAATCCCCCCCTGCATCACAGCATCCCGGTCTGTACAATCGGGGTTTAATACATGAGCAAGACAAATGGCGAAACAAATCTGGTCATGACGGTTATTTACGACATACAAATGTCTACGTTTTTTCTTAATTAACTCATCATCCAGCAACGACTGTATTCTCCTTTTCCCCAATGCCCCCCCACGTGGGTTGCTGATGATCTGAATGATAAATTGTAAACGCTCGTGGGCACAGATCTCCATGTTGGACTGAACAACCTCTTCCAGAAATGTTGCAAAATGGTCTAGAATATCCTGCGTGTCAACTGTAAACGTTCTATGATGACGCTGTTGATCTGTAACCAACTCGATCTGAACAAAGTCACTCATATTCACAACCCCGGTAATTCTGTCCACCAAACCAGCTAATTGACCCATGACATTTCTATAGAATAATGCTAAATCTGGTTGCTGTAACACAGGCATGACCAAATCATGTCTAATTTCAACGTTGTTAAAAGCTGGCCGTTCAGTGATCTGGTCATTATGGTCTGTCTGTTGCGGCGGATGTGTAACAGCACCCCCTGTCTGTGTTATAGTAGCTGCTACGTCCGGCTGCGTTGGGGATCCTGTAATTTGATCATCAGAAAAAATCACACAACCATTTTGAGTTTGTGTACCTGCGACTCCAATTCTAGCACTCTGTTCTTGTAAAATATTTATTTCATTTTGATCATTATCAGAAACGGATGTATTTATTTCTGCACAGAGCGGCGGTATATCAGAAACGAGCTCTCTCAGCAAACGCAGGCCTATCGGTTCCTCATGATGTAAATCTCTAAGACATTCGTTTATAAGCTGTAGACTCGACAAATGATCGTTTGTATTTTGTAAAACATCGTTGGAAACGAAAGTGAGCGTTTCTGATATATCATTATCAGAAACGGATGTATTTGTTTCTGCACAGAGCGGTGGTATATCAGAAACGAGCTCTCTCAAGCAACGCAGGCCTATCGGTTCCTCATGATGTAAATCTCTAAGACATTCGTTTATAAGCTGTAGACTCAACAAATGATCGTTTGTATTTTGTAAAACATCATCGGAAACGAAAGCGAGCGTTTCTGCATTTTGTGGGGTGGCTATTTGGACCGAGGCATTTTGCGGTGATGGGATCCGAGCAGCGGCTTCGCGTAAGAAGACCAACCCTGCAGCGGGAGAGTTTAGGGCCGACTCGGTCGAAATCGACCCGTGGTATCCTGAGAGGCCTCATGCGGACCGTCGGTTAATGGAGCGCTAGTTCCATGTTGATTTAGTAAAGCACATATATCATCTAAAAGGTCAGAATCCTGTGAAACGGACTCACGGTGTGCCATCTTGTTTTTATTACTTTAAAGCAGTGTCCGATCAACAACGTCTTTTTTTTTCTTTAAAAGAAAACACATTTACTCACAAATGGTTCATTATCCGCAAACACATTGCAGTCATCCGGTTCATACTGACAAATGCTCTTTCCAAAACACACTGTGACCATAAGATGTCTCTTCTTCTCCTTCTCCTTCTGTTCAGATTGTTCTGTCTCCACCTCAGCCTTCCTAATAAAAATAAAAATGAAAATAAGTGATCTGTATAAACACACACACACACACACACACACACGCACACACATACACACGCACACACACACACACACACACACACACACACACAGGCGGGGAAGGGTGGGGGGAATGTCGGTTGATATATAAAAAATAATAAATAAGTATAACAGGTATCCGAGGTTCTATCGCGTAGGGCCTGTTGTTGTTGCCTGACTTGCTCTGTTCACCTTCCATTTGCCCCCCACCCACCTCCCCCCCCCCTCACTTCCCTCGGGGGTCCCCCCCACCACCGGGGGGGGGGGGGGGGGGGGGGGGGGGGGGGGGGGGGGGGGGGGGGGGGGGCGGCTGTTAAATAAAATATATTATTAAATAAAAAAATAAAAAAATAAAAATAATAAAATTAAAAAAATAAAAAAATATCCCGAAAATATTAAATTATTTGTAATAATTAAATCGATTAACAAATAAAACATTAATAACACATACATTTATTAAATTAATTAGATAGCGTTATTTTGTATTAACACTAACCAGGGATCGTCTCCTCCTCACATGGTTCTGCCTCGTCTCTCACCGGTGATTCTGTGCGATGTGAAAAAAGATTGGGCATTAAATAATATTGTTATGCTTAAAAAATACCCCAAACATTCATTAGACAATGTTATTTCTGTATTAACACTAACCAGGTTCTCCTGCGTTTGATTCTCTGTCGCTGTCGTTCCCCACCTGCGATTCTGTGCGATGTGAAAAAGGATTGGGTATTGTGTAATGTTGTTATGCTTAAAAAATAACCCTAGCATTCATTAGACAATGTTATTTCTGTATTAACACTAACCTTCCACCCCGATTGGAGTTCGATCTATGATCGGTTCTTCTTCTTCTTCTTCTTCTTCTTCTTCTTCTTCTTCTTCTTCGTTTCTTAAAGGGCCTTTATTTTTATTTTTGTATGACACATAAAAACACAGAGATTAAATTATATATATATATATATATATATATATATATATATATAAATTATAAATAAATATTAATATTCACCCTGTTCATCGTCTTCAATCACAATTGGAGAGTCTATGTGTGATAAAGACATGCAATTCGCATTAGTTATATATATATATATATATATATATATAGTGAATATATGTAATAAATCAACCCTGTTACCTGGTCTGCTTTCAGGTATAAAGTGTTCGGCGACGGGCAATCCCTGTGTTGTTGATGTAATTTCTAGCGTGTCACGAATATCGTCCCAGTCTTAAAAGAAAAGAAAAAAAACCAGATAGAAAATTGTTTTTTTTTTCCCTCATTGTGTAAAAAAAAAAGGATATTATGTAAAAATAGAAATAGGGATTTTACCAACATCCAGCACTCGCGTTAATTCAGCATCTAGTTCTGGAGACATTTAAAAAAGTTGAATCGATGGTTTTAAATTATAGAGAAATAAAATAATCATGTCACTCACCTGCATCGTATTCTTGACTCTGATGTAACTGGGCTTGTTCTAAATAAAAAGAACACACTCGTGTTTTTTAAAGATGATTTAAACCGTGCGGGTAACTTATTCATTATTATTTTTTACCCCTGTATATGATCATCTTTGCTCCGCTGTGATGGTAATGCACTGTTTCCAGCGTTAAACGAGTTTCCAGCGTTAAAACTAGTTGGTCTTATAACACTGCTAAAAGCAAGGGGTCTGATCGGAACAGACAACCCGCAGGTCACACCCTGCTTTTCCCCCCATCAGACGAACATCCGTATAGAATTTCACCTTACCATTTGTTGTGCTCAACCAACAAACACATAACCATCTGTTGTGCTCAACCAACACACATCCGTATAGAGCTTCACATAAATATTTTTTTGTTTGTTTTTTTGAGTGGCTGCTGTCGATCAGACACACTCTCAACACCCCATCTGACAAAAACAGTCGTAGAGGAAGAATGGAGCTGTCACATGGAGACGCCAGTTTTTTTATAGAAACGGGATGGGGCGCATTCTTATAACCATTCACTGTTGTACGTAAAGAAGATTGAACGAATCCGACCAGTAGACCTTGATTTCTTTTTTTTGTATTTTTAAAGCAGAGTTTTGCATGCTCTAACCATTTTCTTTTTTTGAGAACAACATAACATAACAACATAACATAAATGCTCTTTATAATTCTACTTTCTCTGCAGATGTGCGTAGCAAATCATTTTTTTGAGTTTAGAGAAAGTCTAATTCTATGTTTTAATTTAAGTGTCAAGTAGAGAATCGTGCGCACACTGAGGAAGCGCGCTTTTCAAAATAAACCACATAGAAATGTTTTTTTTTTTTTTTCACCATAGATAACACACAAAAAGTAGTTGATTTAGTATTTAAAAGGGTTGCGTTTAAAGTTATTTTCAAAGTTGTTTTTAAAGGTATTAATAGTTTAATCATTATGCATTGGGAGATGTGCTTAAGGTTGCTTAAACTTTAGAGTTTAAACAAAGTTTAATTATCATGCATTGGGGGAATTTAGTATTTAGAGTCTATTGTTTAGAATAAAATAGACGCTGGATTTCAGTCCAAGAAGCAGATTGTCATTGCATTGTGGGGGACTTTTTGGCTATAAAGTTAATGATTAAAAAATAAAACATGGCAATATGTAGTAGGAATTATTTGTTTAACGTTAGTCTGTCGAGTTTAGCGAAATTTTATTTTAAATGATAGATGTGTTGTGACACATTGGAGGTTTAGGCTGCTATCATCAGATGAATCACAACACCGTCCGACTGGCTCTGTCTCTTATGTGACTGGCCGATGGTTCTATTTTCTGATCTCTATTTAAAAAAGCAGAAAATCATCGACTTCCACCATTCGCCTAGGCGAAATACGCACGCCATCAATACCATTTGACGCATGTTGACATAAAGTTTTTGCCATGGGGGTGTGGATAGAACCCGAAAAAAAAAAAAAGTGAAAAAAACCTAACCCACCCCTGCCTCTCAATACCAGTGTGTATCGGAATCTTGTTTGACATAAAGTTTTTGCCCTGGGGTGAACCCTAACCCCCCTTCCTCCTCTGGAGGTCCCCCCTCCCTCTCCCACCTGTTAACCCCCTCTCAATACCAGTTTGATGAGTGTTTGACATAAAGTTTTTGCCCTGGGGGTGAACCCTAACCCCCCTTCCTCCTCTGGAGGTCCCCCCTCCCTCTCCCACCTGTTAACCCCCTCTCAATACCAGTTTGATGAGTGTTTGACATAAAGTTTTTGCCCTGGGGGTGAACCCCTAACCCCCCATCATTCCTTCCTCTGGAAGTCCTTCCCATCCTTCGCTCTCACTCCGTCTTGACCACACCTCTCATGCTTGACCTTGAGCCTGCTCCGCTCTACGGTCCCTCTTTCCTCTTTGACCCCCCTTCCTCCTCCGGAACCCCCCCCTCTCCATTTTTGATCATCTACTCATGCTGACCTTTAATCCATCGATCAAATCTCACATTCCTGAGTGACATAATATGGGGCTATATTCTTCTTAGAACTTTAAAATACCATACATATAATCAAACAAAACAACAATGACAGTGTACAAAAATAAGAAGCAGCACAAATAGCAGGACAACAGTCGTCACATTTGAGCAACCCACCCTGAGATAATCAAAGCAAGCAGCTTTGTAGATTAGTGGTGCTACATTTAACAATCATACTACACCTCCAATGCATCATACCATGAACGAAATTCATCAAAACATTCAAACACTTATTACAAAAATGCTCCTCTACTTACATCTGTGCTTGTTCAGAAGAGCTACAGATATAGGAATAAAGGAGTCTCTAAATCGATCTCTTTTCTACTTCACAGCTCGGTAGATAGACACCAAGATATTTGACTGATTCCACCTGTTCTATTCCTCTGCCTTCAATGATGACTGAATCATGTAAAATCAGCCCTCTGGGGTCAAAGATAATCTCTTTTAGTTTAAAAAAAATAAAAAATAAATTTAGATTATGCTTTACACACCAACAGTGAAACAAATTGATTCCCTCAAAATACATGGATGGATTTTTCTATGCTTTTAGTACATTGATGTATGTACAAAGTGAAAAAGTTGGAAAACCTTACAGCTCCTTGGGGGTCTGCTGTGGTACTTTTGATGCTGTGGACAAAGTATGATTTACCCTGTTAGGTTTACCCATTGTTTAGCTTACTTTGTATGAAATTTCCTGCTAAAAACTTCTTGTTTTTCTGTGACCCAAACAAGAGCTGAGTCCTACAAAATACGTCTAAAACATTCTTAAAAGTATAATTACAAAGTATAGTAACTAAAACACCTTATTCAAACATTAATAGACCTATAATATACTTCATCACATAAGACTGTTCTGAAAACTTGCAGCTCGCTGTTGCAGCATGCGTCACTAATTACAGCTGATTGTTTTCCTCACTGGAGATACGAATGATGTAGGTGACCAATTTTGTATTAAAAACAGCGAATTTCACTAACAGCTGACGTTTTTTCATTGGAATAAGGAAAATGTACCCCATAGCACCGTTGACAAAATAAAAATGTAACAGATTTTATTATCCCGCCTAGCAACATTTGAAAAGGTCTACCAAAGTGGGCAGGACCAGGAGGCACGGAGGAGGGGTGGCCAAGTCTGGAGCATGAGCGGGGAGGCGGGAAGAGTTGAGGTGCGTGGGGGGGGGTTGTCACAGCTGAACCAACTCGAACTGATACGCTGTTTGGCTGCTGAGCTCCAGAAAGCCACTCTTTACCATAAAAATAATGATGTGTCTTCTCTACCGTCCACCAGATGTAAAGAGAGGCTTTATTGAGCTCAGCGGCCAAACACCTTATCAGTTCGAGCCGTTGACTCGCACTGCCTGAAGCCAGAGCTGCTTCAGAGGGAGACAGGATTGGTCCAGCCTCTGAGTGGTAACGCTAATGGAGACTAACGTTCCAAAACACCCCCTATAGCTCGCCAACCATAGGCTGCTGTAAATCCAGTCTGTTTGCTCTAACTACTTTCACTTTTCTCGGTTTAAACTACCTCGTCGTTGTGGTCCTCCAGTGCAATATACAGATTTCAGTTTCTCTGTTTCTCACAGCGGTGTGCGCATTGCATACAAGATACACACAGTGTTGCCAACTGTCTCTGATAGAAAGTAGCTGACGTTGCCCCTGAAAGTCGCTAGATGTCACCAGATGACTGTCACATGCTAATTTTGCATATCAATTACATCATCACGTCAAACTGGCATGATCAAATCAAACTTTATTTATAAAGCGCATTTCCAACAAAATACAGACGTGGACAAAATTGTTGGTACCCTTCATTAAATAAAATAAAAACTCATAATGGTCACAGAAATAACTTTAATCTGATTAAAGTAATAATAACTAAAAATTATATAAATGTTGACCAATGAAAGTCAGACATTGCTTTTCATCCATGCTTCAACAGAATTATTTAAAAAATAAATGCATGAAACAGGCCTGGACAAAAATTATGGTACCCCTAGAAAAGAATGAAAATAATGTGACCAAAGGGACATGTTAATCCAAGGTATGTCCACTAATCAGCATCCTAGGTGTCTACGATCCTGTAATCACTCAGTGGGCCTATATATAGGACTCCAGGTAGTCACTGTGTTGTTTGGTGACGTGGTGTGTACCACACTCAATATAAACCAGAGGAAGCAAAGGAAAGAGTTGTCTCAGGAGATGAGAAAGAAAATCATAGACAAGCATGTTAACTGTAAAGGCTATAAGACCATCTCCAAGCAGCTAGATGTTTCTGTGACTACAGCTGCACATGTCATTCAGTAATGTACGATCCATGGGACTGTAGCCAACCTCCCTGGACGTGGCTGCAGGAGGAAAATTGATGACAGATCAAAGAGACGGATAATCCAAATGGTAACAAAAGAGCCTAGAAAGACTTCAAAATAGATCCAAGCTGAACTTTATGCTCAAGGAACATCAGTGTCAGATCGGAACATCCTTCGCTGTTTGAGCCAGAGGACAAATCATAAAAAAAAACAGACTGGAGTATGCCAAACTACATGCTGACGAGCCACAAAGCTTCTGGGAGAATGTCCTGTGGACAGATGAGACAAAAATTTAACTTTTTGCCAAGGCACATCAGCTCTATGTTCACAGACGGAAAAATGAAGCATATCTAGAAAAGAACACGGTCCCTACTGTGAAACATGGGGGAGGCTCGGTTATGTTCTGGGGCTGATTTGCTGCATCTGACACAGGGTGTCTTGAATCTGTGCAGGGTACAATGAAATCTCAAGACTATCAGGGGATTCTAGAGAGAAATGTGCTGGCCAGTGTCAGAAAGCATGGTCTCAGTCGCAGGTCACGGGTCTTACAACAGGAAAATGACCCAAAACACACAGCTAAAAACACCCAAGAAGGGCTAAGAGGAAAACACTGGCCTTCTATGAGCCCTGATCTCAATCCTATTGAGCATCTTTGGAAGGAGCTGAAACGTGCTGTCTGGAAAAGGCGCCCTTCAAACCGGAAACAACTAGAACAGTTTGCTCATGAGGAGTGGGCCAAAATACCTGCTGAGAGGTGCAGAAGTCTCATTGACAGTTACAGGAATCATTTGATTGCAGTGATTGCCTCAAAAGGTTGTGCAACCAAATATTAAGTTGTGGGTACCATCATTTTTGTCCAGGCCTGTTTCATGCATTTATTTTTTAAATAATTCCGTTGAAGCATGGATGAAAAGCAATGTCTGACTTTCATTGGTCAACATTTATATAATTTTTATTTATTATTACTTTTGTCAGATTAAAGTTATTTCTGTGACCATTATGAGTTTTTCTTTTATTTAATGAAGGGTACCAACAATTTTGTCCACGTCTGTAGCTTCTCAAAATCCTTTACAAGTTAAAATGACCCCAAACCCCCCCCTACCCAAACACAAAATAAAATCATCATCACAACTATAGCCCCCTGATCCCCCCAACCACCAACCCAACCCAGGCACACACACACACACACTCACACAAATAAAAGCAACAGTTAAGAAAAGCAACAAGGGGCAGAGTACAGATGAGCCAGGAAACGCGTTCATGTGAGCCATCTGCGTTGGCAGCAGCAGATGAACAGCAGCAGCCCAGAGGAGGAAGAGATGGTACCCCCACCTCTACCCAGGCAATGTCTGGAGAGCACCCAGGCAGCCACAGCTGACCACCGCCCCGATGCAAAGGGCTCCCACGGAGAAAACAGTGGAAGGATGATTAAAATAAGAAGCTAAAATATTATAATAAACAGTAGAAAATGAGATTAAGTATTAAAATACTGATAAAACGTTAAGACTAATAGCAACCCAAATTATAAAATATAAGAGAATGATAAGATAAAAATGCAAAGTAGATAAATAATTAATAAATAATAATCAGTTAAAAACTAAACTAAAATTTCAATCAAATAAAACATGCAGAGCGATTGAACAGATATTAATAAATAATAATCAGTTAAAAACTCGGCTAAAAAGCTCCGTTTTGAGCCTGCTCTTAAAAACATGAATGTTCTTTGTGGTCCTGAGATCCTCAGGCAGCCTTTTCCAGAGGTGAGGGCCATAATAATTGAAAGACGCCTCACCATGAGTCCGTGTCCTGACTTTGGGAATGATAAGGAGACGGCTGCCAGAGGAGAGCAGAGACCGCGAGGGTTAATATGGTAAAAGCATTTCTGAATAATAAGAAGGCCCAAGACCATTAAGACACTTGAAAACCATTAAAATAACCTTAAAATGTATCCTTGTGATGACATCATCACTAATATGACTGTGTTTATTTTCTTCTACAGCATCCAATACAAATAAAACCAGTTTGCAATAAAAACTGTCTGCAAAACCATTGTGTTCAGACATATAAAAAAATAATGAATTAATTAATTATGTCTAGATTAGAATTAAATAAAGGGTTAAATTAAACATTATTTAAACAGAGAAAACCTGTTACCAGACAGTGAAACATGTTATATTATTATGAAAGAAGGGAAGTGGTACCACATTTAAAAGATATCAAATTATAACTCGACATCCAATACCTCTTAAGCAACATTTTCTAGTTCTGAATAAATAAATAAATAAATAAATATAAATTTTTTATCACTTTGTTTTAAAAAAAAGTAAGCCACATTTAGTATACACCAAACATCAAATGCAGCATACAGACAATTTCTGAGAAGTCCGTACTAATAGCAACAAAGTTGCTTAGTTGGCAACACTGGATACATATTCCAGTTCGCCACAGACTGGGGTGAGTGTATCAGAGAGGGAGGGTGTCTCTGTGAGAACATGACTGTGACGGAAACAATGGAAAAGATGTACCACTATTAGCCAATCACAAAATTCAAATGTAGTACCACACAATGACCATGAACGGCAGCACTAAGACGTTTTTAGAACAAAAAATATATAATTTAACAAGTTAACATGAAAATGTCAAAAAATGCCCTGAAACTGAAAGATTGTATTAGTAAATAGCCATTTTTGCAGTTCATAAGCAAAAAAAGTTGTTTTGGGGTTTAGTTACTCTTTAAGCTTACATTGAAAAAATATTTTTAATTGGAAATGCATTGGCAGACGTGACCTCATGGGTCAAAAGTGGCTTCCTGTGATGAATCAGGAAATCTCAGATTTTTGGCATAGCAATTTTGGGCTGTTATTTTACTATTTTTATGGATTTAATATTGCTGTGGACCAACAACTTTGATGGAGGAATTTGATCGGACCCTTATGGATCTAAAAAGACCGTTTTTGATCGAGAACGAGGGGATTTATCATGTGAAACGGGACTACTAAGCAGTAAGTTCAAAAGCTTATTTTCACTTCTTGAATGTTGGTGAGGATTGAAAAAAGAGCTTGTTGTGCTTACGGTGGACATTGTAACGTTTTTTGTCATCCATAATTGAAATCACTAGGCTGTTATAGCCCAATGATAAAAGATATGTATATTGTGACAAGAGCTTGTTTAAACAGTAGTACCTTTCAACTACCAACCTTTTAGTGGGCCCGTGGGCGGGCCCTATGAACTCCAAGGGGTTGCTTCAAACTCAGGCAAGCTATTTGTTTATTTTTTTCTGAAAGCTTATTTAGTCCAATACTAAGAAACTTTAAATGTCTGTCTTGGTCCAAATAAAAACAAAAAATTTACAAATCATACAAATAACATACCTTTTTGAAGTCTTTTACCTATATTATATGAATGTAAAATTAAAAAGGATTTTAGATTTCAGATTAAAATATTGTTGCTCTAAAATCTGATATTATTTCATAGCAACACCCATGGCATCACAATCTTTTCCAAATTGACTAAAAAAATTTCAAACTTCTGAGTTTTTTTGCAGGTGTGGGTGTAAATAGCAGTCTCTATTGAGGCGGCAGGGCTACTTTTTTATACCAGTTGGTGAAAGCAGAAGACACTGAATTGTCACTCTGATTGAACATGTTCTCCCAGCACAACTCAAGACAGATTTAGCTGCTGTGGACATGTCCAACTACACACAAACTCATTACTTTCTTAAACTGGGGGCTTTGTAAGACAAAACACACAGAGTGAGTCATAATTTATATTTTTATGACATTTCCATTTTAAACAGGTCAGTGATAAATCCTCTGTCATCCTCAGCCCCTCCACAGGAAATGCTTTTCCTACATGGGCAGTATGAAATGAGCCGCTTCAGGGTGTAATACCTTCTGAATGAGGAGCTGCTGGCAGCCTGGAAGCTAATTTTAACCATCCCCCTTCAAAATGGCATAAAAATTAAAAATGTTCAAATTGAGCGTGTGGTGTAGAGTCCTGCTGGGAGGCTGTAAAAAGGCTGTAGCATGCAGTGAAAAAGTGGTCCATCCACCATCTCCCACTGTTTAGAACGATGTGAGTGATGGGTACCGATAATAGTCTGGCTATTTCTGGAAGACATGAGTCAAGTCGTATTATCTCATTTTAGTCGAGATCATCTTTAAATTCTTACTTTGTTCACCAACTAGTCTCAACTAGGAACAGTAGTGGACACAATTATTATTCAGTTTGTCCATCAAACTTCCTAATAGGTCCTGAGGCAAGAAATATATTCACCCTTTTATTGTTTAATGCAGCTATTTAAATGTTCAATATCAGAACCACAAACTCACTGCAGTTTTTTACAAATAGTTTTTTTAACTAATTGAATTAACAGTTTTTCTCAATCTAACACCTCAATTTGCTTTGATCTAAACCATTCCATTATAGTCTCGTCCCACCTGTATGGTTAGGATACACCTCCATCCTTTTCAGCTTGATAGACTCTCTCCTCAATTGGAAAGCAAATCTACAAACATGTGAAATCAAATACAGGAGAAGAAATGAAGCAAAAGACTGAAGAACAACAGGATGATCAGGAAATGACTGGCATTATTAGATCTTTTGATGCCAGGGTTTTCAATTTGCTGTATCCTTTTAAAAGCAAAGGCCATGGGATCATCTGTAAAGTTGGTTTTAAACTAGTTTTACTTGTTTTTGGGGGTTAAAACTGTGGGGGTTAAAACAACGTGCATCATCACTCCCCTTAAAAAACGAAGCTAAAATATTGTGAGCCTCATTAGTCTCATTAGTTGAGCCCATGCTGTCCTCCAGGCTGTTTATCCTATATTTGCACTGCTCGAGCTGCTCTGTTTATTGATATGAATCACAACCTCTATTGATGTGAAAACAGGGTTCTGTTGAGTCCCTGGTAGATCTGAAGGTGTGAACACAGATCAGTGACTGATTCAGTGACTGATCTTCCATCTGTTCTCTTGACATGAATGAGTGGATGTATGTTCACTCCAGAAAGCTGCTTGTTCCCTTGCCACGTAGAGGTGGGAACATCTGTTCCTCCAGATCTTCTTCCTTTTTCCAATCCCACTGTCCACTAGCTATTGGTTAGGATGTAAGTCTATCAGTAAACCACCGATATGGTTTTGAATACATTAACAAAGAGCAAAATGACAGGTGCTACTAAAGACGAGATAAAAAGTGTAGATCCAAAAAATCTGACCTGTCTGGTCAACACATCCTTACTTTCTTACATGAAGAAATTATCTGCACCTAAAATATGAGTTATTATATTAATGTTCTAACCAAGGTTGTTATCATTAACTAAAACAAGCGAAATAATTAAAACTAGAAGCAAAAAACATTCTTGTTAACTTAAATGAAAATAAAAGCAAGACTTTGCTACTAAGAAAAAACTAACTAAAAGTAACTGAATTTATTGAGAAAACGTGCTTAGTTTTTGTTTCTGTATCTCATGTAGTATAAGGCCTACAAGGATTATTGGTCTACATCACTCCCTGCTTTACTCTGTTTGATGTATGCAGAGAGAGGAGCAAACATGTCTTTTGCTATTTGTTGCATAGACCGCTTTGAATAAAAGCTAAAAAGGCAGGGTTCCATCAACTTGCACCTCTTTCAAGGCAGTCAAAAGATGTCTTTGGTTGGAAGCTGTCAGAAGCAATGACTGGAAGTTGATTAAAGATACAACAGCTTAGCTCAAAAAAACATCCAGAGCAAAAGAAATAACATGAGATCAGAAAGAAGCAGGGCTTGTAGCTGTGTTTGCTGTTGTTATAAACTGCTTCATACATATATTTGTTTATTTTTGCAAAGTCTGCTCATTTCCCTCTCAATTACAACAAGTCACGGAGACGTAACCACAGCTCCCGCTGAGCCACTCGATTGGAGCATTCCGAATACATACTCCTATCTGATCTTTTAATACAGTAATATCACGTACACAAGCGACTGTGGCTCAGTGGTAGAGTAGTTGGCTTGCAATCGGAGGGTCGTAGGTTCGATTCCAGCTTCCTCCAGTCACATGTCGATGTGCCCCTAGGCAAGGCACTTAACCCCCAAATTCTACATTGTCCTACCGAGCCATGTTGGGTGTCGGTGTATGAATGCGAGTGTGAATGGGTGAATGTGGCTTCAATGTAAAGCGCTTTGAGTGGTCAGTAAGACTAGAAAAGCGCTATATAAGTTCACTCCATTTACCATTTACATACAGCAGGGACAAGACAGTGGCTCAACTGGGGTTTCCTTTTGGAGTACAAAACCTAAATTTCTGACCGCCAATCTAAGACAGACCAGTTGTTTGGGAAAACTCACGAACCTTCCTCAGCCAGCCCACTTTTAAATGATTTATAATATGAATATGTACGTGGTGGCACAGTGGGTAGCACTGTTGCCTAGCAGCAAGAAGGTTGTGGGTTCGTATCCCAGATTTGTTTTTCTGTATGGGGTTTGTATGTTACCCCCTCCGGGTACTCTGGCTTCATCCCACAAAACTCATGTTAAGTTAATTAGTCTCTCTAAATTGTGCTTAGGTGTGAGTGTGTGTAAGCATGGTTGTTTGTCCTGTCTGTCTCAGTGTTGCCCTGCGATGGACTGGCGACCTGTCCAGGGTGTACCCTGCCTCTCGCCCGTTGACTCCTGGAGATAAGCAAATTAGAAAATGGATGGATGAATATGTACATAGGAAGGGTGTCAAAAAAAGTCAGTTTTGACTCTGAAATACATAAAACTGCCAATGGAAGGTAAAAAATGCAAAAGAGTTCAATAAAAACTAGGGCCTCCTCAAAATAAACCAATGCCTCCCCAGCTAAATTCCTATAGTGCCGAGTCTGTCCACATCAATACATCAAACTTAGTGGACACTGGTGACCTGTTAAGACAATAAATGTCTTACAAAATCTCAGAAAATGTTTTTACTTTTTAAAAAATATCGTTAAAAAAATATATATATATATATATATATATATATATATATATATATATATATATATATATATATATATATATATATATTTTATCAGTGCTCTGCATAAATAAGTACACCCCACTATGTTTGTCAGAAAACCTTTAGCCTCCTTTTCAGAATCAACAACAAAACACTCCCATAAATGTGGGCCATTGATTGCAAACAAGATTTGTTCATTTGCAGACACAAAAAAGTGATTGCCTGACAAATTCATTCAAGCCCATGTTGCAAAAATGAATATAGTCCTAGGAGAAAAGCAACACTTAAGACTACAAACTTCTAATTAACAGGCATTCAACCACAGGTGAGTCTAATGATTCATTTAAGAGGTGTTCAGCAGACAGGCGACAATAAAAGGGCATTACTTTACAAAGAAAAGCCCTTCCCATTTCATGCTGTCAGTAATGGCTCCCCATGGAAAAGAACTCTGAGAAAAAAACTCATTTCTTTACACAAAAAAGGTAAGGGCTATAAGAAGATCAGCAAAGCTTTACATATCAGTCAAAATACTGTAGCAAAAGTGATCAAAAAATTTGAGAAAGATGGAAGTGCAACCATCTTACAAGGCCGTCCAGGCCGTCCAAAGAAGTTAACATCTTGACAGGAGCGTCTTCTGATGAGAAGGGTTGAAGAAAATCGCCATGCAAGTTCACTGCAGTTAGCTAAAGCAGTAGAAAGCTAAACTGGAGTGACCGTTTTCCGGGACACCATACGGCGCACACTGCAGAGGAATGGCATGCATGGGTATCGTCCATGAAGGAACCTCTCCTAAAGCCCATGCACAAAAAAGCACGCCTAGAATTTGCTAGGGCCAATGCTGAAAAAATGAAGACTACTTGGACTCTATACTCTGGAGTGATGAGACCAAGATCAGTGTTTTTGGAACTAATGGTTTAAAAACTCTGTGGCGTCCTAAAGGTGAAGATTTCGAGGAAAATGCATGGCACCTACACTGAAACATGGTGGTTCCAGTGTCCTTATGTGGGGCTGCATGAGTGCTGCTGGTGTTGGGGAGCTGCATTTCATTGATGGTATCATGAACTAAACAATGTACTGCTCTATACCGAAGGAGAAGATGCTGCCATCACTCCGTGCACTTGTTGTCGTGCACTTTTCGAACAGGACAATGATCCAAAAACACACATCTAAAGCTACTGTTGCATTTCAGAAGCAGAACAAGGTGAGGGTGATTGAATGGCCAAGTTTGTCTCTTGATCTGAACCCAATTGAACACCTGTGGGGAATTCTGAAGCGACAAGTTGAGAATCCCTCTCCATCCAGCATCCAGGCTCTAAAATAGGTTATTCTTGAAGAATGGAAAAAGATAGATGTTGCCTAGATTGCCTAGACCATGTCTAGAAGACTTGGTGCTGTCTTTAAAAATCATGGTGCTCATACAAAATACTAGATGTAGCAGCTTTTGTTGCAGGTTGTATTCATTTTTGCTTCAACCAATTTGAGTAAAACTGAAGATTTTGTGATGAAAGTTAGTTTATAAACCTTAATTACATGTTATGGAGTTAAATAAGTGTTCAATAAAACTCGGCCTTGTGGAAAGTTTGGAAATTGCTCTTTTGTTCATTGAGCTACTGATTAAATTCATGCTTTTTAAAGGGGGTGTACTCATTTATGCAGAGCACTGTATATATATATATATATATATATATATATATATATATATATATATATAATATATGAATTTCCCCATCATACTATTTCTGTTTGTGATTCAGGTGGTATATGCCAATTAATGATACAATCCTAACTGTAGACACAGTCAAACCATTCATAAAGCAAATAAATAACTTACTTACTTACTTACCATTTCAAATATCAGAACTCAGGACAGAGGTATTTCTTTTTTTATATGTCCTGTCTGGCAGTGTGGTACTGGAATTGGTATCTGAGTACAAGTATAAGCATGTAAAGACCCCTGCTTGATTGCATGATGTTGCATGTTGTTCTATTGTGCAGTTAAAACAGAGGGGTGGGACAAGGGAGGCACCCCCATCCCCCACCCAGGGCCCTCAGTGTCTAAATGCAGTTAAGCGGTGGGCAGCAGCGCCAGAGGTGAGGCTCATTGAAGGGCCCCCCCATCTGGAGCCGAAAAGTGTGCTCACCACAATGTCCCTACATGTGTGTGTCTCCTGAAAATGTTATAAGTGGGAGTGTCAAAGTTGCATAATAAAATTGAGACCCGGGCTGCCACCGGACTGGGAAGATGGAAATCCCTCCCCGCACCCCAGTGACGTGCCCACGTCCCAACCCCCTACATAAGTGGTACAGTGATGGAGCAGGTGGACAGGAGCGTTTGGGGATGGGGAGGAAATGTCTGGCGGACAGAATGCCTTCTCTCAACCTTGTCTCCTATAGGCACCCTCATTCGCTTCAATCCACCAGGGGAGGGGGGTCTTGGCATGTCCAATCCAGAGCCCATGGGCGCAGCACCCCCATGCCCTTTTCTACAGGGAGACCTAAAACTCAAATGTGGAAGAAGAGGTCATCTCAAGACCAATGTGGTCCGGCAGGAGACTTCTGTACTGAATAATATTTGGAGCATTTTTATTTTTGCAGTTCAGAGGATAGTTTTCTTAGCGATGCATAAAACAATGTGAACAAATTGTATTGACTTTGTGTTAGGGGTGCTCCGATTGATCAACCACAGATAATTATTGGCAGTGTTGTGCCAGTTAATGCTTAAAAAGAACTAGCTCAAAGTTCAGTTCACCCAGATGATAATGAACTACCGTATTTTCCGGACTATAAGTCAGAAATCAAAGAGGAGTAAACCTTACCGTCTACAGCCGCGAGAGGGCGCTCTAAAACTGCTCACAGGCTTGTGACAACCAGAGGTTGTAACTGTGCAGGCCTACTGAAACACAACTGGACTTGACTGGATACAACCAAAATGCACCCCAAAAGAAAGTCATACTCTGCTGGTTACAAACTAGAGGTAGCAAAATATGCAGCCGAAAATGGTAATAGAGCAGCAGAAAGAAAATTTGGACTGAGTGAAAAACTTGTGAGAGACTGGCGAAAAGCAGAGGTTGCTCTTAGTGCAATGAAGAAAACTAAGAAGGCTAATCGTGGACTAAAAGCAAGATGGCGAGAGCTGGAGGAACGAGTCCAGAGATGGGTGCTTGAACAACGTGCTGCCGGGAGAGGGTTGTCAACGGTGCAGGTACGTCTCCACGCCCTGGCAGTTGCAAAGATGAGATGAATATATATGACTTTGCGGGCGGGCCATCTTGGCGTTACCGCTTTATGCAACGCAACCGCCTCTCTATCAGAGCACGGACCACAGTGTGTCAGAAACTGCCAGCAGACTTCCAAGCCAAAGTTGACAGTTTCCGCGAGTTTATTGAAAAGCAGGTAACCGAACACAACATTTCACCGGACCATATTATCAACATGGACGAGGTCCCCCTCACGTTTGACATCCCCATTGGCCGAAGTGTGGCAAAGAAAGGGGAGAAACGTGTGAATATAGTGGAAAATTGGGCATGAGAAATCACATTTCACAGTGGTGTTGGCATGTTGCAGGGATGGATCGAAATTGCCACCGATGGTCATTTTTAAACGGAAAACAATGACAAAAGATGAATTCCCACGCTCAGTTGTCGTGGCTGTGAATGAAAAAGGATGGATGGATCAAAAAATCATGAACGTTTGGCTTACACGTTACTACACAGTGTCCTGATGGCTTCTTTAAAACACGCAAAGCCTTGCTTGTGATGGATAGTATGCGAGCGCAGATAACGCCACAGTTTAAAAATAAAATAAAACCTTGCAACTCCATACCTGCCATCATCCCTGGAGGCTTAACGAAAGTACTCCAGCCACTCGACATATCAGTGATCCGGAGCTTTAAGGCAGTCTTGCGTCGCCTGTGGGAGGAGTGGATGGTGGATGGAGAGCACAGCTGCACGGCAACCGGGAGGATGTGCCATGCAACTTTCCAGCAAGTCATTGGATGGATCGACACAGCATGGACTTCAGTGACAACCGAAACCATCCTGTCGGGATTTAGAAAGGCCGGAATAACTGCAACTGACAACGAGTCTGATGACAGCCCTGCAGAAGAAGAGACAGCGCTTGGTCTTCCTCCGGAGTTGGCGGAGATGTTCAGAAGCGACACGGAGGACGAAGAATTTAATGGATGGTGAACTTGCTACCATAGCTTGTCTATTGGACTCAGTGGTGTTTTATGTTAACTTATTAATATTTTGATTTTATGTCTGTTCACATCGCCCAAAATGCTTGATTGCATTGTATTCTCCACATGTTTAGCTACCGTAAATGTTCGTGTAGCCTACCACATCAGCATTTTTGTTCACCAACTTTCATTAACATCTTCATTGACATTACTGTTTTGGGCCTCAATAGTCTTTTTAGCCTACATAGTCTCTGTTTTTGTGAAATACATTTCTAAATAAATGGGACTTATAAACCGGTTCGATTTATATATGTTTTTATCCTGTTCATGACGCATTTCTTGACTGATGCGCCTTATACTCAGGACCAACTTATAGCCCAGAAAATACGGTAGTTCATGTTCATAGTTCTTTTTTTAAAAATAACTAAGTTCACATATCTAAAAATGAACTAGTTCATGTTCGTTTGTTAAATTCTCTTTTAGAATCTTAATCAATAAAACCTCTTTACCATCCATCACCAGCTGCAAATCCCTGCCACTCCAAAACTAATCAAAATTACAGTACCAATGAAGAATCAGAGGCAAGAGACAAATAATGTTGAGATAGAGAACACATTTACACCTTAAATAATGTGTAATCATGATATGTAGATATTGGAAAATGCAAGGTGCAGTCAAGGTATACTGTATGTTCAGTGAAACTTTTATTTAGCCAGCATGAACCAAATTACCCAGGACTTGAAAAAAGGTACATTCAGGTTCATTGGGAAAAGATTAGTCCACTGACTAATCCAGCATATTCTGAACGGCAGTAACTATGTAAACCAGACAGAATTAGTCATGTAGTGCAATGTCAAATTAGCTTGGGCTTACCCTGCTCAATGTGCAATACTCAACCGACACATTTTCACACCTTCAAAAGGAAGTAAACAGTGAGTAAACAATGATAATGCCATTTACATTAATTTGTAATAAAAAAAATCTTCCTGATTAGATTTGTCTAAAGAAAATTAACAGCTAGCAGCTGAACAATTTAAGATTACCATACCCTGCTCAATGTGAAATATTGGACCAATACATTCTAGCATCTTCAAAAGACAGTAAAAGAGTAAACATTATTATTATTTTTTTAACTCTTCCTGACTTATGTGTCCAAATAACCTGAATAGCTCTGACAACTGAAAATTATACAGCATATAGCTCTAATAAACAAACTTAGCATTTGATTTCAGAAGCTGGATTTATCTGTACAGAAAGGAGTCATAGGCTTCAAAGTGCAATAGTCAAGCAGCATAACTTATTGAAAGTAAACATTTGAAGAAAAAAAAGAAAGGTTGTTTCCTGAGTTTTTGTCATGCTGGAACATCTTTACACAATGTCCCACTCTTATAGCACCACAAAATAGTTACAGTGGATATTACTAGTCTAATAAATCAACCAAGAAGTTAAACTTCTTTTAGCTTTCTGTTTGCATTCAAAGTTTTCATCACCAAGCCTGTTTCTCCTGGGCCTGGATATTTTGTCTCCAATACTGAAAAGTCTCTCCCCTGGAGCGCTTGAAGGGAGTGCAGTGTTGTATTTAAGGAAGAGCTTTTTGAGCCTGGGCAGCAGCATGTACTCTGCAAAGCCATCTGTGTTTGGTTCATCCAAGTAAGTCTCTGCTTCACTTTTTTGGAGATTCTGAGGGTTTTGGTTAAACCTGAAGAAGGAAGCTGTTGGGTCTCTGTCAGTATCACCACTAGGCTCAGACTGATCAGAGTTTTGTGTTTCTGAGTCATCTGAGTTGCTAGTTAGAAGTTCTCGTTTCAGCATAACCGTGTAAAGCAGACGTTTTTCCTCATCCTCCATCCTGTTGAGCTTGAACTTTGGCAGCAGCATGGCTGACAATATGTGTTCAACCCTTGTTTTTAGTGACTGCAGGATGTTCAATATGAGAGGACCTTGTGCAGCAGTGGGCTTTGTGCTCTCCTCCAGCAGGTCATTCATATAATTTTGTAATTGGACAATGGTCGGAGCCAAATACCCGAGGAAGACATTTTTCTCTCCCTGCAGGATGTTCAGTGCAGATGCTAGGGGCCTCATTACATCCACAAACTTGTGTATGAAGCCGATTTCCTCTGCAGAGAATCGCCTAAAGCCAAACTCATCACAGACAGCATGCAGGATAAGGTTGTCATATGCAGCAGTGACAGTATCAGCAGCTTCATTGGTATCTGCCTTGGGAGTTAACATCGCTATGTGAGACAGTCGCTTCATAGCAAGATACAAAGAGTTCCACCGTGTATCATTTGGGAACACAAAACCAATCCCAAGCTTTCCCTCAACGAAATCTGATGCTTTGGGGCTTCTTTTAATCCGGTTCCACAAAGCCTTAGCCTTAGCAAAAACAGCCCTTGATGATGTTTTGTACTCTTTATCAGTTACCTTCTCTTTGTCTTTGGCAACAAGATTTAAGGTGTGAGCCATGCACCTTCTGTGAGGCGGGAGACGGGGGTCCTCCAATGCTGAGTGGCTGAGGCTCAGGTTCCATGTCATCCTCTTCATCTAAGCTCTTACAAGCAGCAGCAGGAGGTGAGGTAGATCCTGGTTCATTTTCATTTTCTGCATTATTACTGTCAACATCTGGATCTGGATCTTCATCAGCAGCGGGAAAATCTTCTGCAAAACAGTTGAATGCTTTCACAAAATTAGCAGCATTGTCTGTCACAGTGCACACAATTTTGTTTTGGATTCTGAACTCTTTATGCACCTCTGACAATACTTTGGCGAGAACATCATGTGTGTGTGCTCCTCGAACATGACGGCATGCAAGTACTGCAGAGCTTCTCTGAGATATTATTTTTGTTAAGCCAATGAACAGTAATGCCTAAAAACGCTTTATTCACTGTAGTCCAGCAATCTGCTGTTTTACATATGGCATCAACTTCAGAGAGTTCATTCTTTAAGTCAGAAATAATCTCCTGAAATACATTGTTCAGTAGTTTCTGTACCTGCTTTTTTGAAGGCACATGCCTCGATGGCTGCAAACCTGTCACTAATTTGATGAACGTTGGCTTCTCGACTTTACTCAAAGGCTGCAGATCTCCCACAATGTAATCCAATACAAGCTTGTCAACTTGTTGCTGGGAAACGAAGTAAACAGCAGGTCCGTTACTAAATGCAGTGATCTTAACTTGGGTGGGTGTGGTTGGCGGCGGTCCTCTCTTCGTTAATGATTTCTTGCGTTCAGCATTCAGTCACACATATTTGCCAAGATAGCTCAGATGCCTTAACTCGATGTGTCGCATCAAATTTGAGCCCGATGTGGCTGGCGTGAGTACTTGTGTGTTTAGTCCCGGTGGGCACAGTTTGCACAAAAGCGTAAGGTTTTTTCCGTCTGAGTCTTCCTTTGTACGTACATAAAACTCATGCCAAGTGCTCTTCAAAACTGACTTCAGCAGTAGCTAAATCTGAATAAGGTGAACTAGCACTAGCCATTGAAGTAAAAACAATCTTAAATGAGTACCAGGCTTTTACAACAGTCATAAATACCAAGTTGTGTTTAGGAAATTGCCCAGTTGTGTAGAAACAGGGAGAAGGATAGTTTAGGTTAGGACCCCCATAAAAGCGGGTGTCTGTAAATCATTTTGGGGGAAAAACAGACTTAGGGAAGTAGATGATAAGGGGCACACAATGAATGTTTATGTACTGGGAGTGACCATGTCATGTGATTCTTTTTGTCTTTGTGTTCAATAAAAAGAGATGAGGTCTGTGAGTCAGCGCGCACACTTGGTGAGCCGTCCTGCAGGTCAGTCTCATGACAAACAGATCTGTGTTGTTGTATTTTCTGCTTTTTTTTCTGGAACAGGAAATTACTCTGTCGACCCTGCGGAGGAAAGCTGGATCCTCAACCGTGAATAGAGCTAATTGACAGTTTTGGAGTTAATCCACAATAGAGGAACACTTTAATATAGAATTTACAATCCAGCAACTTGGTGGAGAACGCAGGCAGTGATTTTCCAGGAGCAAAGTAGAAAAGTAAGTTGATTGTTGATTAAATATTTTGAGGAAACACTGAAGTGAATTACTGATCTGAGTTTAACAGAATGGTGGGGAACTGAGGACTGACCATTGACAAAAGGACCCGGGTCATTTTCTCAGTAATCTGGCAAGCGCTACAACAAATTAATAGGTAAATGTTGGTCTGAAAATTCTCCATTTTAATGTTAACTCTGTCTCTTTAAAGGAAAAGAGGAACGTGCGAGACAAGTTCTGAGTCTGGGCTGCTCTCGCTGGGGAAAGACGTTTCCCCAGCGACAGGTCTAGTGGGAACAAAGGATTCCTAGACCAGCCTGGGTGACTGCACAGCCCGTGACCGAACATCACAAAGTGTGCATAGAAAAAGGTCTGCGTTCCTAAAGAGATAAGGTCAGTGTGTATGGATGACTAAGACTTAAAAGGAAATAAATTGCCATGGTAATATAAACATAGTTGTGGTGTGAATGGGTGCGTGTTTGGAGAGTAAAGATACAGATAAATAGTTTCCAGGAAACTATTTTGAAACTATCTGGATTCAAATAAACTCTCATTTAGAGGATAGTAGTTGGGTTGAATCTAAAACTCGGGTTGTCCGGTGAATCTTAAACACCTAGTGGATGTCAGCTCCCACAGAACTAGTCTGGGAAGTAGAAGATTGACATTCAGGGACAATCTGGGGTAATATCATTTTCACCTGACTCAATCCTACATACTATAAGGAAGAGAGCAGATTGACATAGTTGCTGAGAGCATGGACTATAAACCCCGCATTCCCCTGCCAGGGAACCGCTGGTGCACCTTAGGAAGACAATTAACACTGTATTTGGATAAAGTACTACCAATGATAGAGAATAGTCTCAGCAAGGCAGATAGAGATAAAGTAGAAAGGAGGGTCAGAAGTATGTGGAAAGATGAGGGACTAGACGCACAGGAGAGGAGATGTTTGTCCCAGTTGTGTTTCAAAGAAGCAGCGAAATGTGGAGATAAAGCAGAAAAGGCCAACGTGGTTATTGGAGGAAAGGCAAAATGGAAGAAAAGACAGGCAAAATGGAACCAGTTAGGTATATTAGGGCGAGGGACAGAACATCTTTGTCAGGAACCAGACTGTGACGAGGAAGACAGCTCGAGCCCTCCCCCTTATACAGGGATTTATCCCCCGATATCCCGGACAAACAATATGTATCCTGTAGTTAGAACTGCAGATGGGACTGAAATTCATTGGGAACTCACTAGGACAGATGCTACAGAAAGAGGTATCTATGAGGAATATGGCCCAGAACACAGATCACACCCACACCCCCAATGCACACCCTCTGCTCCTCCGGTAGCTCCCCCATCTTCTCAATACCCCGTCCACCCAGCTCTCGGGACGGAGCCACACAGTTGTGGCAAGTAATGAGCAAGAAGAAAGTAGGTCACTCAAACACTGGTCCAAAACCCCCTCAGGTTAATACACCACCTCAAGCATCTGACAGGACACCCCCTCAGGCGTCCGGCAGTCAATCAGGAGCCATAGAGATTAAAAATGAGGACCATGAACCCACACATGAAATTGTAATTGCTGTTAAGGCTCAGGGTACACTAGGACACACAAGTGATGAGGAGGATTATGTAGAAAAAGAAGTGAGGAAGAGAGTAAGAGAGGAGTTAGAAAAAAAACGAGAGGATGAGAACAGACGGGGGCCAATAGAGCCAGTGGAGGGCTTAAAGGGCACACCACCCCTGGGACAGACAGGAGTAAGGACTAGATTACAACTCAAACAGCAGAAAAAACATCAGGAGGAAGAGCCGGAGGGAGGTCAGTCACAAAACATAATGCCTTTAGTACAAGCACCAGGGGGAGGAGAACTGTACAAACCTCTAAAATTAGCAGACCTTAGAGGATTGATCCAATTTTTGCCATCTTTATCAGAAGGAGCTAATTTGTGGTTAAACAAGCTGTACCAGCTTACAGCTAATCAAACATTGGCCCTAGGAGATTTAAGGGGAGTAATGGGGTTAGTAATGACAGCTACAGATTTTAGAAATATGCAGGATGAAAATAATTTAGCTAACCTCCCAGATTCTACACCTTTAGCAGGATTAATTAATTGAATATCCACCTGGTTGAGACAGAAATATCCAGGAACCCATGCCTCAAAAGTGCCAAAATTCATGTGGAAACCTGAGGTGTCACCCATTGATTATTTATCACAAAGCAAGGACACCTGGGTGGGACAAACAGGGGAATATCCTGATCAGCAGGGAACAAACAGAACTTGGTTCAGGGAATCAGAATCAGAATTAGCTTTAATGACCAAGTATGACACATACAAGGAATTTGACTCCGGCAACTTTTCTCTCCAGTACAGAACTTAAATAAGTGAAATTAAAAAACGGAAAAAAAATAAAATAAATAAAAATAAAGGATAATATATACACCAAACCAGGGTTATTGTACAGTAAGTATATACAGTAAGTATATACAGCAGTGCAGAGTTTTAGTTTATTGATCATGTGAGTGGACACACACTCTGTGACTATTCAGAGTTCGTCAGAGCGACAGCCTGGGGGAAGAAACTGTTCTTGTGTCGGGTGGTTTTGGCGTACAGCGCTCTGTAACGCCGGCCTGAGGGGAGGAGCTTAAACAGATTGTGGCCAGGGTGTGAGGGGTCAGTGGTGATTTTTCTGGCCCGCTTCCTGAACCTGGCCCGGAAAAGGTCCTCAATGGAGGGAAGATCAGAACCTATGATCCTCTCTGAGGACCTGACTGTTCTCTGCAGTCTGTCCCTGTCTTGCCTGGTGGCGGATCCGAACCAGACAGAGATGGATGAGGTCAGGACAGACTGGACTATTGCTGTGTAGAATATGGTCAGCAGTTCCTGAGGCAGGTTGAACTTTCTGAGCTGACGCAGAAAGTACAGCCTTTGCTTGGCCTTCTTCCTTATAGAGTCAATGTGGGAGGTCCACTTCAGGTCCCGTGTGATGGTGGATCCTAGGAACCTGAAAGACTCTACTGTGGGGACTGGCCTGTTGGTGATTATGAGAGGAGATGTTGCAGGGGGTCTCTTCCTGAAGTCGACTATCATCTCCACAGTTTTGAGCGGGTTTAGCTCAAGGTGGTTCTGACTGCACCAGAGGACCAGCTGTTCCACCTCCCTTCTGTATGCAGACTCGTCGCCGTCACGGATGAGTCCAATGACGGTGGTGTCATCTGCAAACTTCAGGAGTTTCACAGAAGGGTCTCTTGACGTGCAATCAGTGGTGTAAAGGGAGAAAAGCAGTGGGGAGAGAACACATCCCTGGGGGGCGCCGATGCTGAGGGACCGGGTGCTGGATGTGAAGTTACCCCGTTTCACCTGCTGCCTCCTGTCAGTCAGGAAACTGGTAATCCACTGACAGGTGGAGGGAGGCACGGTGAGCTGGGACAGTTTTTGGTGGAGGAGCTCTGGGACGATGGTGTTAAATGCAGAGCTGAAGTATTGTGTTGTGTATTGTGAAGCGGTGTTAGCAGGGGTGCCGGAGACTGTACAACAGAAATTAAAAGAAAATCCGGATCTACTAAGTGCTGACCAGGGTAGATGGGACTTGCATTTAATTCATCATCTTCAGAAAGAGGCAGATCGGTATAAGAAAGGATCTGAGGAGACTGCTTTGTTAAAACTACAGTTAAAAGAAGCCCAATCTAAAATAGCTGAACAGAAAGCTGGTTCAAAGAAAGGGAAGCAAATGGTGGCAGAAATTGCCCCAGCTGCAGCCCTAGAGGCTCCTCCCCCTTCATTTCCCATAATGTATGCTGGAGCCCCCCCTAACCAGTCACCCGTTGCCCCCTATGGGCAGCAGTGGCAACGCCCCTGGAGAGCACATGGGAGGGGAAGGGCCCGTGGGTTCAGAGGTGCTGGGGGAAAGCAGCCAAGCACTAACGGTTGTCATCTGTGTGGCTCCATTGATCATTGGGTGAGAGAGTGTCCTTACCCACCAACCGGGAACCAACCACAATACCAGCCTTCTCACCACACAGCTCCAAATCATCACATGGCTCCTCCTCCATATGGCAGGGGAAGAGGAGGCCAGCACTATTGACAATGCCCACAGATTTCCCCAGTGGGCGGGACTAAGGGAGATCCCTTGCTCACATTGAACATTTCTGGACATTCCTTAGCTTTTTTGGTGGATACTGGGGCTACTTTCAGCACCATGGACAAATCATTACCACAAACAGTCTTGTCTGGAGAAAAAGTGTCAGTAATGGGAATTTCTGGGGCTCCTATGATTCTCCCGGTAACTCAACCTATGTCTGTGTCAGTGGGAATCCAAAGAGTGAACCATCCTTTTGTGATGGCACCCACCACTCCAGTGAATCTTCTTGGCAGGGATTTACTTATTAAGCTGGGAGCTACCATACTATGCACAGCTGATGGACTTGAAGTGACTTTTCCCAATGGACAGAAACACTGTTGTGGTTCCCTGAATGGATAATATCTGCTCAGAGATGACGCCTCACAAATGGCTGACATATTCTGGGGCAGGCTTGCCAAACCTCCTGAACATGAACACTCTGCAGCCACATTCTTGGCATGCTGGAGGCCTTGGCTGCTGGAACTACAACCCTTTGTCCCGCCGCCTGACCCTTTACATGTTACTCTCCTGTATGAAAGGGGCGATCCTACTATGTATCAGGAACAATTTGAGAAACAGCTTGAGGGCCACACGTGGTCTGTGACTTCCGGTCCATGCTTTGTGGGGAAAGAGGGAGTAGCACTGTTTGCTAATCTTACATCTGATCAACTGAAATGGTACATGATGGAGACTGAAGCTCTCCCACATGTGTCACTTTTACTACACCCCAAACATCAAGCCAAGGATCTGGGGGGAATGGTAAAGAGGGGGGTCACAATTACAGATTGGATTCCAACCCAGATACCTACAGTCTCCTTTTCTCCTTCTACTCAGATGTATAAAATAGACACGCAAGTAACAGATCAGACTCTGTTAGAACACCTCCAGTTGTCTAGAACTCATGGTAGAGAAAAAACAGACCACCCTAAGGCCATAGAGCTCTGACATCCCTGACACCTGATTTGAAATGGTTCACCTGTATTGATTTGGCTAATGCTTTTTTCTGTTTACCGCTTCACCCATCAGTGAGGGATGTGTTCTCTTTCACTTTCAGAGGTAGAAAACTGAGATATACCAGACTTCCCAGGGCTTTTCTCTATCCCCTGGCATTTTCAATCAGGTTCTTAAACAATCCTTAAGCACCTTACTCCTCCCACCAGGTTGTGTTCTGATTCAAAATGTGGATGATTTAATTTTAGCCACGCCCACTGCGGAAATATGCATTGAAGCCACATTGGCATTACTCTCTCATTTAGGAAAAGAGGGTTATAAAGTCTCACGTGACAAATTGCAACTAGTCAGACAAGAAGTCCAGTTTTTGGGGAGAAAAGTGACGGCACAGGTTCTGGTTTAACAGAGGCCCAAAAAAACTCCATATTGACACATCCAAAACCTCTTATTGTAAAGTCAATGCTGTCATTTCTGGGACTTACTAACTTCTCCAGACATTACATTCCAGGTTATACTAACCTCACTACACCATTGAGAGCATTGGTAAATGAAAATGGCATGAAGAATTTACAGGCACAGTTACAATGGAATTCCGCAGCAGAAGAGGCTTTCATTCAGCTCAAACAACTACTAGCTCAGGCAGCAGACTTAGCTACACCTGACTACAGCTGTACCTTTTTTCTAGATACATCAGAAACCGATGGAGTGGTCAATGGATATTCTTTTTCAGAAAAAAGGGGGGCAAAGACACATTCTTAGGTATCTTAGTGTCAGACTACAAGCCATAGAGAGGAGACAACCTCCATGCACTAGACATGCAGCAGGCATTGCACATCTAGTTGAGAAAACAGCACATATAGTCAGAGGATACCCACTCCACATCCTCACATCCCATGGTGTTATGGCTCTGATCAATTCTGAGGCCTTCACTTTGTCCACCCTGCGCCAGCAACGTCTCAGTAAAATCCTAGAAGCACCAAATCTGACTTTCATCCATGATGGCATAAACATGGCAGATCAGTTCAGCGACACTGGGGAACCTCATGACTGTGTTGCACTAAATTTTGTGACCCAAAAAATAAGACCAGACCTGTTGACAGAACCACTCCCCACAGGACTGACCCTGTACACAGATGGTTGTTGTTTTAGGGACAGTAAAGGTGGCTTACAATCAGGTTTTGCTGTGGTGTTGCAAGATAACAATACTGAACAGACAGTGGTGTCAGGAAAACTACATGGCAAACAGAGTGCACAGTGAGCTGAGATCAGGGCTCTGATTGAAGCCTGTAAGTGGGGAACAGGAAAAGAAGTTACCATTTGGACTGATTCTAATTATGGTTTCTCTGTTATTCATTATGAGCTACCACAGTGGAAAAGGGCAGGATTTGTCACCACCACAGGCAAGCCGTTTCAGCATCACTCAGGTATAATGGAGCTTTTAGAAGCAGTGCAGCTACCCTCTAAATTAGCCATTTTAAAGTGCAAGGGCCAAAGTAAGTTAAACACAGCTCAGGCTAGAGGTAATGAAGCTGCGGATCTGGCTACAAAAACTGCTGCAGGTTACCAGCCACAGACAAATACACAGGTAGTGGTTACAGATTTACAGGAAATATCAGACAGCTTTGCAGAGGAAGTGAAGCTAGCTCAGCAGAATGCACCCCCACAGGAGAAATCAGTTTGGAAAGACAGAGGTGCAGTTTTCTCAAATAACTACTGGAGAGGCCCAGATGGGAGACTTGTGTTGCCAGCCAGTTTGAAACCCACACTTTTCCAAGAAGCTCATGGACAGCCACATGTCTCTTTTAATCAGATGAAGAGGAACCTGTGTTTCTGGTGGCACCCATATTTATCAGACTGGGTAAAGAATTTTTTGAGTGAATGTACGGTTTGTGGGCAGTTTAATCCAAAACCCACTATCAAGCCAGAGATGGGAACTTTTCAGAACCTGTCTCGGCCAGGGGAGGAAGTGGTTATTGATTATACAGATATGGTAACTCCTATTAGGGGTTATAGGTATTTGTTGGTTTTGATAGACCCCCTGACATCATGGGTTGAAGCAGTTCCTGCTAGGAGCGAGGACTCTAAAATGGTGGTTAAGTGTTTAATTAACCACTGGATCCCGTTCCATGGTTTTCCCACCAGAGTGAGATCTGATAATGGCACTCACTTTAAGAATGAACATCTACAATGGGTTGAAAAGCATATGGGGATCACCCATAAATTTGGCACTGTGTATCACCCCCAATCGCAAGGGGTGATCGAGCGCTCAAACCTAAATTTAAAGTCAAAGCTAGCAAAAATATCAGCACAAACAGGGCTAAATTGGCTGGACGCCCTCCCTATTGCTCTAATGGCCATTAGATCATCAGTCTGCAGAACAAAAGGTCTTACTCCTTATGAGATCCTTACTGGCAGGATCTTCCCTGGTCCCTGGGCCAGCAGGGAGCCTCAAGTCTCTTCTCATCTTGCTCCCGACCCTCGTGGTGAACATCAACAGCTGAAATCTCTGGTGACCTCCTTCCTATCAGCTCCACACGTCACTCACGGTCCAGCTCCGGCACCCACAGAGGCTGAGTGGGTTTGGCTGAAGGTGTTCAAAAGAAAGTGGCAGGAACCTCGCTGGTCTGGTCCATTTCTGGTTTCTGCGCGCACCACCCACGCTGTCCAGCTTAAAGGCAAAGGATCCACCTGGTTTCATTGGTCACAGTGTGCCCTGTCTCCTGATCCATCCCGCACACTGCAGCAGATCTCTAATGATCTAAGGGAATCTATCTAAAGAGGGTGAGAAAGGTTTTGACCAAGCGGGAGCTTAAGCCACTGGAGGCGGGGCCTGACTCACCCAGAAGAAATTGGTTGTGGGGGGAAATGGTTAATTAATGAAGTAATTACCATTTCCAAAGAGGGAATATGTTATTTTAGCTGAAACAGCTGAAAAAATCTGTTACATCGCTCTCGCAGCTGCCAGGTGCCATTAGAGGGCTCTACAACGAGAGTGAAGAACGAAAAAAGAAGATTAAAATTATACTGAAGGACTAAAAGACTCGCTTAACCATTTATTGCATTTTACAGGGTTTTTTTTAACCATTTACTTAACCATTTCTATTCACAGGTGCAGTTTCTTAACACTGCCTAAGAGGGTTTATTAACACCCCAGTTAACTAATTTTTAATCATTTAATTTTCAGAATTTCTTAACATCCAAGTATTTTTAAGGTTTTCTTAATAAGCAAAAATGGTCCTTTAGATAGAAAGATAGACTAGCTGAGGTAAGGTTACCTGAGGTAAGTTTTCCTGAAGGCATTGTATGACCCAGTGTACAAGGTATTACAAGCCAGACCTAGGGAAAGGAAAGACTAGAGAGATTCCACACTGTTGAAAATGATTTGGGCTTTTAGTCAGAGGGACTATTGTTGTCAAGTTGAGAGAACTCATTGCCCATTACAACACAGCAAGAAGAGTTGCAACAACTTCAACTTGAAAAAAGCGCGGAAACTCATTAAAAACTCATAATAATCCGTTCAGTTCACTTCAGAAAATAGGTCAAGGTGGACATTTCAACCAACACGCATGCGCAAGCAGTGACGTCACGCGCCATGATCAACTCTGGAAAATCCGAGCTGACCGCCATCTTTTTTCCTCGGAGCCGAGCCGTCCAAGTAAGTACATTTAAAATTGTTTTAACTTAGTTCATCTGTTGGTAATGTGCATTCGTCGTCTAATGTCTCTCCGTCTCAAATGATCCGTAAACATAACCTGTGATGAATATTTCATGTTCGTTCGTTTTTTGGAAATACGTTGTCATGTTAGCGCCGGAGTGTCACAGCAAGTATTTAATGTAGGGTTGAGCCTCATATTCGACATTAACAAGTATTCGTCATCTTTTTTCCTCGGAGCCGAGCTGTCCAAGTAAGTACATTTAAAATTGTTTTAACTTAGTTCATCTGTTGGTAATGTGCATTCGTCGTCTAATGATCCGTAAACATAACCTGTGATGAATATTTCATGTTCATTTTTTGGAAATAATCTTTTTTCCTCGGAGCCGAGCTGTCCAAGTAAGTACATTTAAAATTGTTTTAACTTAGTTCATCTGTTGGTAATGTGCATTCGTCGTCTAATGATCCGTAAACATAACCTGTGATGAATATTTCATGTTCATTTTTTGGAAATACGTTGTCATGTTAGCGCCGGAGTGTCACAGGCTCACAGCAAGTATTTAATGTAGGGTTGAGCCTCATATTCGACATTAACAAGTATTCGGCACCGATAATATGCTCTTATACAAGTGAAACGGTGCTAAACCTGTCCTCATTATTATGGAAAAATGTGTGAACAGTGGGAACATTAAACGCGGGTCAACCCGCCAATTTACGTGACGTCGCGTCTCGTACAAGAAGCTTTGCTCGCACTCAATCAACCTGGCACAACCTTAACAGACAGCGAGATAGCAAAAAAAAACACTGACCACCGCCGTAGTGTATGGACTATATTTTTTATGTTGAGTTAGATGCGGTATAAACACGTAGTGATAGGTGATTGTTTTCAAGTGTAGTGATATGTGTGCCGTTACACTCTGTATCCATGGCAACATGCAGCAGTGGGGGTGGGGTGAACGGTCGCGCAGACTGCCGGTTGGAGATCAGACGTGGGTTTTTTGAAAGGGGGAAAGTATGAAGAGTTACAACAACTTCAACTTGAAAAAAGCGCGGAAACTCATTAAAAACTCACAATAATCCGTTCAGTTCAGCCGTCCAAGTAAATACATTTAAAATTGCCTTTCTCCACAACTCGTACCTCCTATGGCGCCATTTTGATGCTACCTGGCACTCACTCGCCGTTAGCATTCCATTGACTGCCATTCATTTTGACGTCACTTTGCGAATAACTTTACATCTGAAGCGTTTAAAGACTTTATTTGTCCATTATTTAATTCTAAAGAAACATCACGATGTATAAAAGGCTCCGTTACCTTGTATCTCACGTTATGGCTCCGTAGCAGATGTTTTTGTAAAAAAATGTAAAAAGACTTCACTGGTCTCCGTTGAAATCTACGACGTCACTCTGTCCATTTCTTTTACTGTCTATGTTTTTTTTGGGGCCAGTGGAAAAGGAGCCCTATGACGTTTAAAATCGGATCGACCCGCTTTAAATAGGAAAAAGTATTTCATACTACATGAAAAATAATTAACCCAATTTTGCTGATAACGATTGTATATGTTTTTTTCTTTCTTTCTTTGTATTTTTTCTGTACAGGGTTACTTCACTTCAGTGTAGCACTTCACTTCAGCACAGCGCTGTTTGGGGCAACTACCCTTCAATGAGGTGGTCCTGCAAGTGTTGCAATTTCTCCTCTCCGAACCAACGCACACTAATTGTCCATTATAAGCTGAAGCACTGTCATCAGGCAAGGAACTATCCTCTTCCCTGTGTCTATGCAGACTGTGTGTGCTCCTTTAGGACAGAATCATCTCTGAAAAAACATTTAACTAAAGACCATAGTCAAGCCCGTTCAAAGCAGGTGACTGCAAGGTTAAATTGTGAACTGTGCAATTTTTTAGAGACTTGTAGTGATACACAGTATTTTGCACATCTGAAAATACACCTACACAATAAGGAAACTGTTAAATGTCCCTTTAAAGACTGTAGTTTTCAGTCGAGAGTGTACAGTACTTTTCCTGCACATAAGAGTAAGAAACATCACCTCTGTACCGTTGACAATTTTCGAGAAAACCTGTATCAAACTTTTATTCAAGGCACTTTAAACTCTGAAAGTACAGACTTTGAGACACATTCAGACGATCTAGACTCAACAGATGATTTAATAGAGGATCAAGATCTGCATGATTTACTTGAACACAAAATTGCATCTCTCTTACTGCGTATGCAAACAAATTTGCATGTGTCTAAATCAACAACTCAGGAAATAATAAATGAGCTTTGTAGTATTAGCTCAGTTGTAGAAGAGTGCACACCAAAAATAATTGAAAGTGTACTGATCAAGCATAATTGTGCAGAAAACAGTGCAATCACTGCTGCTATAACGGAGATAGTTAAGAAAGTAAACCCCCTAAGTTTATTGTTAGAAGACGGGCCTTTTGGCTCTGAATACAAAAGAGAAACTTTTTACAAGAAAAAATTTAAAGTCATTGAGCCGATTGAATATCTTTTAGATGCATCTTCAAGACGGAAATTTGTTTATATTCCGGTTTTGAAAGTCCTGACAGAGCTGTTAAGTCGTAATGATGTGTTAGATAAAGTCTTGGAGACAGGACATATTGAAACAATTGAACACTTGTCTCAGTACAAAACATACAGAGATGGTCTATATTACAAAGACAATAATTTGCTCTCGTCAGAAGATCTTAGCATTGCCCTAGGACTGTATATAGACGACTTTGAAGTTTGCAACCCACTAGGTACATCAAAAAAAAAGCACAAGGTCTGTGCAGTCTATTGGGTGATTTCAAATTTACATATACGATATAGATCATCTGTACAGTCAATCTACCTCGCATGTCTGTGTCATAGCAATGATGTGAAGAAATATGGGTATGGAGCCATTCTTGAACCACTGCTAAAAGACCTTGAAGTACTTGAGCAGCAAGGATTGTATGTTCAGAAATTGGGAACAACTGTTAGAGGTACTGTGCTGTATGTGTCTGCAGACAACTTGGGGGCCCACTCACTTGCTGGGTTTCATGAGAGTTTTAATGTCGACAAATTTTGTCGGTTTTGTTTAGCTAGTCGGCAAGATATTGACATTCACGAGGTAAAGGAGAGAGTATTTCCACTCCGGACAGTTGAAGCTCACAAACAGGACCTTCTGGAATTAAACAGACATCAGTTAGTTTCCGTGAATGGAGTAAAGAGTGACTGTGTTCTCGATAGACTTTCTCATTTCCACACAATCCAGGGCTTCCCCCCAGATTTTATGCATGACCTTTTTGAAGGAATAGTGCCACGGGAATTAAGTCTATGCATAAAGTCTCTGATATCCAAACATTACTTTACAATAGATGAGCTGAATTCCATCATTGAATCCTTCCCTTTCAAATTTACAGATAAAACCAACAGACCTCATCCAATTTCAAAGTATTTTGCATCGAAAAAATCTATTGGTGGGAATTGCCACGAAAACTGGACACTATTGAGGCTTCTGCCTCTGATGATCGGTCACATTATACCAGAAGATGACAAAACTTGGGGGATTCTGTTAGATTTGAAAGAAATAGTAGAGCTTCTAGCTAGTGGACATTTTTCAGAAGAGACATTGGCATACTTGGAGTGTAAAATCTCCGATCACAGGTGCCTATTAAAAGAGGTGTTTCCTGATTTCCACCTCCTGCCCAAGCACCACTTCTTGGAACATTATCCTGAACTGATTCGGAGATTTGGTCCCCTGGTTGATTTCTGGACCATTAGATTTGAAGCTAAGCACAGCTTTTTTAAAAGGGTGGTGCATGATTCTCACAATTTCAGAAACATCTTGCTCACACTATCAACAAAACACCAGCTTTCTTTAGCTTACCATCTAGACTTGCCAAGTCTTTTCAGACCTGATCTGGAAGTTGGACACACTGCAATTGTTTCACCTGATGCACTCGAGCACTCCATGAGGCGGGCTGTAGAGCTGAAATATGGAAACATAAGTCTTGTGTCTCTTGCAACCCATGCCTGCCTTTATGGCACAAAGTATTCAGAGGGTATGTTTCTGTCAGTGGGGCACACCAGTGGCCTGCCTGACTTTGGGAAGCTGGTTAAAATTGTAGTTGTGTCCAGCAAAGTGTCTTTCCTCATAGAACCATATCATGCATGGTACATGGAGCACCTGCGGAGTTATGAGTTGATGAAAAAACAGTCTTCTGAACTGGTGATTGTGGAATTACACGAACTAAATGGATATCAACCCCTGTATCCATACACAAAAGCAGGCAAACTGATGGTGACATCAAAAGTTTTTTTGCTTCATTAAGGTATAGTTGGGCTGTTATTTTACTTTAAATGGTGTGTTCCTCTTCTTCCTCTGAAAAACATGCAGTATGTCCATAATTGTAAAAACAGGATTTAAACAGAATAAAATGTGTATGAATGTTCATGTTTATTAATGTTTCTTTATTGTTCATTTTGTCTTTTCTTACATTCTTTCTTTTTTTCTTCATCAGCAGAGAAGTCCTGAGAGTTTCTCAGTCGCAAGAAGATGCTGTTGCGTGTGATCATTTCAGCACAGGACATTAGAAAGCTCCGCTTGGACTCTGTTCCAGATTCGGTTGACGGCCTTAAACTGGTGTTGAAAAACAAACTGCAGTTACGCTCTTCATTTGACCTTCAATATGAAGATGAGGATTTCAAAGACTTCTGTAACCTCACGTGTGTTGATGATCTACCAAAGGACAAGGTGACATTGCAAGTCGTTTTCTTCCCTGTCTCTTCAGACTCAAGTTTGGACACTTCTAGCTCTGCTGTACCATCATCTCTGGCAGCATCATCTTTAGCTCATTTATCATCTCCGACGACATCCTCTTCATTGAGCAGCCAAACAGAGTGCTTTGTAGGTCGGCGTTCACAGCAATGGCCAGCTTATTTCCCCATTCCCACCTTCTCATATGATGTTGAGCTGAAGCTCAGGCAGGGCAATGATGCTTTTAGAGAAAGTGGAGCACTTCTATCCATTTCAAGGGACATAAAGTCTCAGATTCTGCTCAAACTTGCTGAAACAATATATTCATTCATCACCTACCCTACACTTGAACATTTTGGATGTGTAGCTAAGGCACTTGTTGAAAAACATCCTTGCCTTACAGAACCTGGCTCCACATCTGGATGGTATGGATGGAAACATAGCATAAAGTTCAAGATGGGCAATTACAGACAGAAATTGAAAGGTGTGGGCTGCCGAGAACTGGAGGTTAATTCTGAGAAAAGAGGTGCTGGGGACACGCGAGGGAAGAGAAACAAAGTGAAGAAACCTAGACGGTCTGAAACAAATTTTCTTCCAGATCTCCCCCAGGGAAGAGACAGCAGAAGTCTTGAAGAAGATCGAGAAAAGATGGTCCAGGAGATGAAAAAAACAACCCCAAACCTGGCCTACATCGATGATGCAATGAATGCCACATATGCACTGAGAAGACAGGAGATCGTTGAAGAGGAGCCACCTGTGGCCGAAATGAGAGTCAGATGGCCTGCCCTTTTTACTGAAAGACAGGTAAAATGTGTACATTTTTTCTTAGTCATAGCAAAGTAGTAATGTTGTATTGTGTATATTGCAGGGCTCTATGCTAACATTCCTCCCATTGAGCACATGTGCTCCTAAAGTGAAATATTTTGGAGTAAAATTAAAAATTGTTTAAGTAACATTTATGTAACGCTTAAATAATGTTGAGGGTCAAACCGACCCATTTATACATTTGATAACAGTAAAAACACCCTCAACAATTCAACTTATGACTAATTTGATGACTTCTGATGTGACCCGGAATATAAAAACATGGAAATATTTAATCTTTTTTTAATCTACAGACGCAAGCAATAACTTGCTCTGTTATGACTAACAGAATATTTGACACATTAAACATAAATTGATATTTCCTGTAGCCCACTCCTATATGTTATGATATGAAATAATGCTTGAACTGATATGAATTACATATTTTTATTTAACTACTTAAATCATAGTAGTACATACTGATTTGTTAAACTTACAGCCTTGTTACTTAGCATGTATGAATTATCATGACAACTTAACAAAGCACTGACATATCAGTCTGATGTAAACATTAATAAAACTCAATAACCTGTCACACAAGCCAATCTGCCCATCTGAGGACACAGATCGTTGAGGTTGAAGTTAATATTAATGAAATATGCACCTTGAGACAGGTCTCCGCTGTACGTCACATGTCTGACAACATGTCAGTTGTAGTGCTGAAATGTGAACATTTAGGTGACTTTTAACTTGAACTAAAACTGTAATGTTACTTCTCCACATAGATCGCCAAGGAATTCACCAGGCTCACTTCAATGGACATCAATAAATTCTATGAGGGTCTGGACAGCCATCTGCATAAACTTCTTCAGTTATTCCGGTTGAAGCGCTTCGAGGAAGTTCAAGACATGACATCCTTAATGGAGAGTCTCGACAAGGATGTAAGTGCATATTTGTTGTAGTTGTGGTCCACATTAATTGTGCAACCCCACTGAGGAGAGGGACCAGGATGTAGATTATGACAGACAGTAAACCTCCTCTAATTAATGTACTTGGATAGGCATTTGATACAGACTGAATAAATAAGAAAATGGCTCTGTAAGATGGAGTAGATGGAGAGAAGGCCAGAGTTCAAGTTACCTCTTTGAACTGAAAGCTCAGTTTCTGTCATTTGAGGGATGACAAAAATCAGAGTTCTGATATCAGCTGAATTCACGTATTGTGCTTTTGCAGGCATCAAACCAAAGGAAGAGAGCAGCAGCTTTGCAGGGACTGCCATGGTACATGAAGGAAAATCCTTCTACATTGATGAAGAGATGTGAGGTAAGCAGCAAAATGTTGTTTATTGATACAAAAACTAGTTCACAATGGGAATGGTTACACATCATTTCAGGCATCCTCTGTGTGGATACACTATATAGCCAAACATGTCTAAAGCACAGGCACCTTTTTGTTTTTTGTTTGTTTTTGCATGAAGCCAACAGACCCTGGGGAGGACTTCATCAAAGGAATGGTGATTGGAATCCTTTTGGTCATTGAAGATGTGAAAGAGCCCCTTCCAGTTTCCTACAACGATGTTGCCATTGTCATTGAGGAAAAGATTGTCATGCGTCATCTTGGTGATGTACCCAACGCTTTTGTGAACCTGATGGGCCTGCTGTACATGTTGAACCTTGACTATCCAAAAGAGATGAAATATACTTTTGAGGTGATTCAGCGCCTGTTCATGGGAATCGGGTCTGAGATGTGCACTCCCAGGGTCCACTCTCTAAAGAATAAACTGCTCAGTTAGAGGGATGGCTCAGGAGGATGTTTCTGCATTTGGCCATGAGGAATTAATTTTATAATTATTTTTTTTTTCTAATTTTCTTGCCATTTTCTAAAAAAGTTTGTCGAGACAACTTTAAGTTGGCTTGAGAAAGCCGGACCAGAAAGTTTAAAGAAGTTTATGTTAGTTTGAAGTTTAAATTAGTTTGAAGTAGATTAGATAAACGAGTTTGTAGTTTAAAATTTAGGCAACGACACAGAGAGCAAATCGTCGAGCACTAACCTCTCTCTCGTTCTCTCAGTCACACACAGCACATTAGAAGTTTCGCTCGTTAAGCTCACACACACACACACAGGTACCCGGCACACGCTTCCCTCAATCTTCACAAGCAGGCACACTCACTCACTAAGACATACATCACAGACACCACATGCACTAATTCTCACACACAATCATGGCATACATACACAGAATCACATGGCACACTTTCTTTCATAGCACATCACAAAGAACTTTCACACACTAGAGTATTTAATCACACTCACTTTGGATGGAATTTGCACCATACGACCTCACCATGCAAGCACGACACTCTAGGTCACTCTCACACACACGCACAAGACACAGGCACAAACACGCTTCACCATTACTCTCACGACACACACACACACATGTAACATCACGTCTCTTTAAACTCCTCTCTCACGACACACACGACACACACACACACACACAGCCATACTAGTACCAAATTACACTCACACAAGCAATACAAATTTTAAATAAATAGAATAA
The DNA here is from genome assembly GCA_028564705.1 of Apricaphanius iberus. Taxonomy (NCBI): domain Eukaryota; kingdom Metazoa; phylum Chordata; class Actinopteri; order Cyprinodontiformes; family Aphaniidae; genus Apricaphanius; species Apricaphanius iberus. The sequence continues at coordinate 219,983 of JAPXFQ010000396.1, read as the reverse complement.
ATGTAAAGTCCCATTCTGGTTGGGTGCACAACAGTTTGTTTTTATGTTCTTACGACAGATGTCTATTAGCTCTCTGTGGAGGAAAATTCCCACTTTGGCGAGGTACACTGAATGTTGTATTTTATGTTGTAGAGTCAATACATAGAAGGGCAGAGTTGTGAGAGGATTTCTGTAAATAGTTTGAATGTGTCAATTTTCCTGACTGACATTTGAAGCAAGGTTTCTCAGAGATACATTTTTTGTTCTTTGTTTTTACATAAATCTTTTCTGGCATTTACTGCAGGCAATAGCTCAGAACAATACGCACGAATGCAATTGACATCAGTGAATTTGTGGAGAGTATTGTTTTTTCTGTCCCTTCAAGACAAATGCTGGCTAGCTTATTTTTATGTATTATATTATTATTTGTGGAACAGTGTAATGTCGTGACTCATATTTTTTGGGGCTACTTTATATAACAGTCTCGTATTAAATATGTTTATATAATCTTTAGTTAGTATTCAGAAAGTAAAAGTCTGTTTTAATTAGCTTGCATGATGGTAAAGATATGTTTGTCAGTATTGTTTATGGGGCTAAGCTTTTAAGTCGTAAAACTTTTGGCTAAAGTTTATGGCATGTTGTAAAAGCAGGATGTTTAGATAAGAAACTGGGAGAAAAGTTTTAGAGAAGCAGATAGCCATTTAACCATAAATCTTTATAATGAACCTTTGACCCAGAACAGAGACGACCCATCTTCTGACTCCAGGATTCTCTGACAGCAAATCATGGCTCAGACACTGTTTGGAAATGATCGGATTGGAGTAAGATTTCGAGGAGAAGGAACGCCTACAACCCTGGCAGAATACTGGAGTCTATAAAAGTTTTGACATGAAAATCATTCAATGGTCAGATTCTTTAAATCTGCCCCAGAGAATTATCTTTGTTTTCTCTGTAAAACCCGCATATCTGTTAATCTGTTCAAAATAAATGTTAAGAACTGGAAATTGGTTCCTTGTCTCTGTTTTGAACATGCACAGAATTATTTGATAACTTTTAATTCAACAGTAATTTCAGTTAGTAAGCAGCCAAAAGCAAAAGTGTGTTAGAGAGTGTAAAGGCAAACTTTTGAACATGTCCCAAGGAAGGTCTTTTTTTGATGTCTCAATTTTAAAGCAAGGCTGGTTGAAGTTGGACTTGTTGGGGTTTTAATAAAGGTCCTTATTGAATTGGATTTCATCTTTCATCTCACTTTTTATATAATTTCATCTCTTACTTTTCAGCTATTTTTTCATGTGTTAATATTTAAGTTTGACTGGCCAATTCTCATGTAGATTTTTTGTAGATATTAGTTTGCTTAAATTTTTGAAATCTAGCAATTTCTGTAAACTCAAGTAAATTGGCAATAGAGCATGAGAAAAGATAATAATAATGTTGCCCTAACCTGATAAAACAAGTTAAACCAACATCTTTTTTAGTTATCTCAAGTAATGTTTTCCTGTCCACATTACTTGATACAGAAAGTTGAGTCAACAAATCGCGAGTTGTATCAATTATGTATTCCATGTTTAGCCAACTTGATTCACAGTTGTAGGAACTTGAGCAAATAAATTCAACAAACATCTCTTAAAGTTATCTCAAATAATATTTTAAAGTCCAACTTACTTGATACAGGAAGTTGAGTAAACAAACGGCATGTTGCATCAATTAGTGTTTTGAAGTGTAATAAACTTGACACTATAAGTTGACTCAAATTAACTCAGTGAAAGCAACAAAATGACTTGACTTAGTTAAGATGAGTCAACTAATCTTTTTTTACAGTGCAGAAGTTAAATAGGTTTCTTAAGATTTTATCAAGGTTTCTTAACAGTTACATTATTCTTTCAGTTTTATTTAGTTATTTACAGCACAATCATGTTAACTGATGGTCAATTGTGTTTTTTTATTACATTCTGGTCTTGTATTTGCATTATGGTTCTTTGAGATCTGCTTATCATTGCCAGGGTTTTCAGCTTTTAATAAAGTTCAAAAGTAACTTGTGCTTCTCACATTAAAACCTTAACAAAGTGAAGACTAAACTAAAATAGCACAACAAACATTGAAAACATGCAACTCTGGGGCAACACAAAGTTGCTGTGTGGCCTAGGACTACGCAGCATAATCATAGTTAACATCATTTTCTACTGCTGTGGGGATTGGCCCTATAACAGTTCCAAAAATCCGACACAGGTCTCTTTTAGCTCACTCCCACAAAGTATTAGGCCAAGGAGACATGTGGTTGCCAAACCATCCCCTAACTCTAAGTGTAGCTACACACAAGGACCATATTACGCACCAGGATGGTTTTCCACTTTCTGTATCCAAGAAGGAGGATTGGCAGTAATTACCATCCCACTTAACACTCTAACATGGAATGGAAAACAAGCAATTTGGTATAAGGATTATCCCTCCTGGTACATAACTAATGACCAAAAGGATACGAGTTGGTCCACTCTGATTGCTGACCCACCAGGATATGACTGGAGCAGTTACACCACATCAGCTTTTGCAAAACATATGCGCCCCCTGGTGAGGTTAGCTAAAGCTGCAGATAAATTACTCATCACTGTTAACCTAACTAAAAGAAATTATATTCACTATAATGTCCAGAAATTAGCAAATAACACTAGAGATGGATTTGAAGCCATACATGAGCAACTTAGCGCAACCTCCCTTATGGCCTTCCAAAACAGGATTGCAGTAGATATGTTATTAGCTGAAAAAGGTGGTGTATGCTCAATTTTCGGTGAGCAGTGCTGTACTTTTATCCCCAATAACACAGCCTCCGAAGGAAAACTAACTAAAGTAGTGGAAGGACTTAGAACACTCTCAAATAGGCTGAAAGAACAGTCTGGCGTTGACACCTCTATGTGGGATGATTTGCTAAACAACATGTTCGGTAAGTGGAAAACTCTGGCAATGTCCATAATGGTGTCATTAGCAGTTTTTGTGTCAATTATGGTTCTTTGTGGATGCTGCTGCATCCCCTGTCTCCGTTCCTTAGTTAGCAGGTGTATTGAGAAGGCAGTGGGTGATAATTTACAGGGTGAATACCTGTTGCTACCCCTCCAGGAACCTGTAGGAGACATTCACAGAAATTAATCCATTCGTGTTGGAACGAATGAAAAGAGGGATTTGAAGTAAAAACAATCTTAAATGAGTACCAGGCTTTTACAACAGTCATAAATACCAAGTTGTGTTTAGGAAATTGCCCAGTTGTGTAGAAACAGGAAGAAGGATAGTTTAGGTTAGGACTCCCATAAAAGCGGGTGTCTGTAAATCATTTTGGGGGAAAAACAGACTTAGGGAAGTAGATGATAAGGGGCACACAATGAATGTTTATGTACTGGGAGTGACCATGTCGTGTGATTCTTTTTGTCTTTGTGTTCAATAAAAAGAGATGAGGTCTGTGAGTCAACGCGCACACTTGGTGAGCCGTCCTGCAGGTCAGTCTCATGACAAACAGATCTGTGTTGTTGTATTTTCTGCTTTGTTTTCTGGAACAGGAAATCACTCTGTTGACCCTGCGGAGGAAAGCTAGATCCTCAACCGTGAATAGAGCTAATTGACAGTTTTGGAGTTAATCCACAATTGAGTTTGCGTCGTGCAAAACCTGCAACTAAAAAATAACCCGTGGAGGAAGCACGTCTAAAAGCTTCAACACAATGAATTTGATCCGACGTTTAAAGAATAAAAACTGACGAAACATGCCAAGTTTTCGAGGCTCATTGCAGAGAATGAAAAGAAGGGAGCTAATGCAGCAACAGTCAGACGGGAGCTAATGCAGCCTATGCTTGGAAACACTTGCCCATATGTCAGAAAGCTAAGCAAATTTCTTATAGATTGTGTTACTAATATTACATAATTTGAAGTGTTCTTCAGTTGACATTTGACTGAATTGTTGCTGCATTGTACTTTCAAGGTTTTATTGTTTTTTTTTCCTCTTGAAAAAGTAAAACCATGCTTTTTCTAAATTAATTTTTTGGTCAAAAATTACACAGAGGTTCTTTAAATTATTACCAGAGGCCAAATTAATGCCATCTAGATGAAGATATTGATTTAGCAGTTTCCTTTTTAAGGTTTAGGTGCAAAGACAACAACTTCTGTCTTATCTGAATTTAAAAGTTGAAAATTCAGTCATCCAGGTTTTTATGTTTTCCAGACATGCTTGTAATCTACCTAACTGATTGGTTTCATCAGGTTTTATGCATAAATATAATTGTGTATCATCAGCATAACTATGGAAATTCATTCCATGTCGTCTAATTATTTTACCAATTGGAAGCATATATATTGTAAAGAGAATCAGTCCAAGCACAGAACCCTGTGGTACTCCACAGGTAACCCTTGAGTGTGAAGAAGATTTATCATTGATATGAGCAAACTGGAATCTGTCGGACAGATATGATTTAAACCAGCCTAGTGGTGTTCCCTTGATCCCTTCATGTTCAAGCCCTTCTAAGAGAATATTATGATTGACTGTGTCAAAAGCAGCACTTAGATCTAACAAGACCAGAAAAGTCACGAATCCATTATCTGAGGCTATTAGAATATCATTAGTAACTTTTACCAGTGCTGTTTCAGTGCTATGATGAGCTCTAAAACCTGACTGAAATTCCTCAAACAGGTTGTTGCTGTTTAGATGCTCACATACTTGATTAGCAACTATTTTTTCAGGTTAAATATAGGTCTGTGGTTAGCTAAATGATCTTGATCCAGGGTGGGTTTCTTAAGTAAAGGGTTAACTACAGCAACCTTAAATTCCTGTGGCACATATCGAATTATTAAAGATTGATTCATCATGTCTAGGATAGGGCCAGTAACCAGAGGGAAAACTTCCTTAAATAATTTGGTTGGTATTGGGTCTAACATACAAGTTGAGGGTTTAGATGAAGCTAATATTAGTGATAATTCCGAAAGTTCCACAGAATCAAAACGGTACAGACATAGACATGGTTCTACAGTTCTCTCTGATACTGCCTCATTTACTTAACGAGAGTTAATCAAGTTTGGGAGAATGCCAATTATTTTATTTTTAATTGAATTTATTTTATTTATGAAGAATCACATAAACTCATCACTACTGAGAGAAGGGGGAATAGTTGGCTCAACAGAGCTATGACTCTGTGCAAGTTTGCAACTGTACTAAAAAGAAACCTATGATTGTTTTTATTTACCTCTGTTAATGACGAGAATTATGCTGTTCTAGCTTTTCGAACGTTTTTTTATAAAGTAGTGGACTATTTTTCCAGCTTTACAAAGGAATCATTGTGCTTTAAAGTACACAACTCTGCATTAAACCAGTGAGCCAGCCTCCTATGGCTGATTACCTTCTTCTTTAAGGGCTCTATACTGTCTACTGCCAAATGCAGTGAGGAAGTAATACTTTTAACCAGACCATACATTTCTGGAGAGTTGGTGTTGGAACTACTGCCATCCACTGTTGTATTCTGAGACGGATAGGGAAGCAAGACTGGAACAGATTCTTTAAAACTTGTTACAGCACTGTCTGATAAAGTTCTACTGTAATGAAATGTTCTTTCAGATTTTGGAACGTTGGGTAAAGTAAATTCAAAGGTTATTAAAAAATGGTCAGATAGAACTGGGTTATGTGGGAGGACTATTAGTTCATCACACTTAATGACGTATGTCAGTACAATATCAAAAGTGTGCTGAGCAGTGTGTGGGTCCCTTCACTTTCTGAGTAAAGCCAATTGAGTCTAAGATATTAAATGCCGCAGTTAGGCTATCACTTTCAATGTCCATGTGAATATTGAAATCCCCTATTATAATTACCTGATCCGTGTTTAAGACTAAATCAGATAAAAAATCTGAGATCTGGTCCAAAAATTGAGAGTATGGGCCTGGTGGACGATACAAAACCACAAACAACGGTGGTTTTAATGTTTTGCAGCTATGATGAGGAAAACTAAGGATTAGATGTTCAAAAGAGCTGTAGTTGATAATTGGTCTAGGGCGAATTTGCAAATCTGATTGAAAGATGGTTGCAATTCCTCCTCCATGCCAAGTACTTCTAGGAATTTGGAAATTTTGATAATTGGAAGGACTTGACTCATTTATAATTACAAAATCCTCCCGCAGCAACCAGGGTTCTGATAGGCAAAAAAGAACAATTTTATTATCACATATCAAGTCATTTACTAATAAAGTCTTTGAAGAGAGGGATCTTATGTTCAGTAAACCACATCTAATTGCCCTATTTCCTTCTTTGGTCTGAGTCGTATTTATTTTAATGAGATTTTCATAGTTTGCTTTTGTCAGGTTAACTTTTAGTCAATTTGATTTTAGCCGTGGACAAGACACTGTCTCAATTGGGTATTGAGTGGGTGTCAGTTTTTGGCCGGCGGAAGTACAATGTTTAAAGGAGAGGCAACAATAAAATTAGGTGGCTTTATTAAACAGTGTAGATCACCAACACACCAACCACTCTCCACTAGAAGAGCTGCTTTCTTTTTATACCTAGGTGAATAAACAGAAGAAACCAAGAGTAGGGGTAATCACAAACAACACAATATTTACAAATAAACCAAACCACCAAGAGAAAGAATAATTTGTTCAAATAAATATTTACATAAACAGAAAATTATAATTAAACAAATCTAAGTTCAATTAATGGAATAAGCTAAGTTTAACATTATGCCATCAAGCATAATCCCTCCTCAATCACATGGTATGCTCCAACAGCTTTAAAAGAGCTCATGGAGCATGTGTCTCCCTCTTTCTGCCCCACCCTGCTCAGGAGACAACAGAAGGAAGAGGTGAGTGATGAGATGTTAACATTTAAATGGTTAAACTTTGGTGTTTAACCAACTTAAACTAATTACATATAACTGAACATTTTACCTACATTCTTTCCACAGGTAGGGTGGCCAGTCCCTCTGCTTCTTATGAATGCATTTTCCACTGATCAAACAAAACTAAAATAAAGAACTGAAAATCATTGTCTGTAACTCAATCATCACTAACAGAAACTTAACCAGAATGAATGGAACCCCTGGTCTCCATTACAGTGGGTAACAGTACAGAAGCTGCAGAGAGGTGGGTTAAACTACGACTCTGCTTCCTGGTCTGGACCCTGGTTTGTCAGTGTTTTGAAGGACTAATAAATCTGTCCAGATTCCTAGAAAGAAGAGCTGCTCCATCAAAAGTGGGATGGATGCCATCTCTCTGGATCAGACGAGGTTTTCCCCCAAAAGTTTTCCAATTATCAATGTAGCCCACGTTGTTTGCTGGACACCACTCAGACAACAATCAATGAAATGACAGCATGCGGCTAAACATGTCGTCACTGGTCCGATCGGGCAGTCGACCAGAAAAGATTACACTGTCCGACATCTTTTTAGCAAACTTTTACTCCGATTGGCATAACCCGGGTATCATTACCCCCAGCGTGAATAACAATCTTACTGTATTTACGCTTATCCTTAGCCAGTAGTTTCAGGTGGGATTTTATGCCTGTTCTGGCCCATTGAAAACATTTTACTATGCTCGATGGGGTCTCTGAAACTAAGCTAACGAGCTAGCGAGATCTTAGAACACCAAGAACAACCGTGTGAAACACAAAGGATTCCCAAATCATAAAGTACACAAACTGGAAATAAGTGTAGTAGTGTGCTTGTGTGTTAAAATAATTTAGAAAGACCTCAACAAAGAGAAACATAGATCAATCGAAGAGAATATGAGCACAAAACACCAAGCAGGTCCGAGGAGCTCAGCTGTGACAATAATCGCAATGTCCACCAGCCAATGTCCATCATCTAATGTAGTTAATGTTGTGTACATTTTAGACAGCAGTTTGGGGGGATTGAGATTTAGAAAATCTAAAATGCTTACTAGAATTTGTAATTCAGCTGTACTAAGCCTAAATTTACCTTTTATAATCTATTTAATTTGTTGATGTTCTAAAATGTTTTCATGTTTTTTATGTTCCGTACTGTGTAAGCAATATATGAAAAGGGATAGAGTCTGTTCCATCAAATATGTGTTCCAGGTATTCAATTTCTGTAAAACTCCAGTCTGGGAAATTTATTTTTTGCAAGATGTCCGAGTTATTCCAGATAGGTATACACCTGCATGGGACTAGTGAGGACTCTGTCATTTTTTAGAAATTCACACTATGCTGATACTAATACTTTTAAAGTATTCATGATGTTTTATATTTGAGCTAAAAAATGGTAGGTCTGAAAGTTTTATCTTATTGCATAATGTCTGTTCAACATCCATCCAGGACTTCTCAAGGTAGCTATTTTTTAACCATCTTGATATGTTTTGGAGCCTGTTGGCTAAGAAATACTGATGAAGGTTAGGTAAGTCTAGACCTCCTTTATCTTTGGACTTCTGCAGTAATTTCATGCTGATACCTGGGGGTTATCTTTCCAAAGAAATTTAGAGAGAGAAGAGTCCAGAGATCTAAACCAATCCAATTGTGGTTTGCGTGGGATCACTCTGAATAAATATTTGATTCTAGGCAAAAACATAAATTTTATTGTAGCTACTCTTCCAATAAGTAATATGGGTCGGGATTTCCATCTAACCAGATCATCTTCCACTTTTTTAAAAGTAGGATAGTGTTTAGCTTTGATAAATCTGCCAGTCTTGGTGAGACATGGATACTGGAGTTGTATACCAATTGGGACTCTGCAAAGAACAATTGATTGGAAGGAATGTAGATTTGAACCAATTTATGGAAGAATTTGAGACTGTTAAGTAAGATTTTATCAACTCGATTACCTGAGAGAGAGAGAGAGCTGTTTGTGAATGCAGTAGAAAAAGTAATACATCATCTGCATACAGACTGATTTTATGTTCTATATTGTTGCATTTTATACCTTTATTATTATTAGTTTTCCTGATTGCTGCTGCTAATGGTTCAATAAAAATAACAAACGGAGGGAGAAAGTGGACATCCCTGCTTGGTACCTCTCTGAAGGTCCATCCATCCATTTTCTGAACCGTTTATTCCTCAAGGGGTTGCGGGGGGGCTGGTGCCTATCTCGAGCTGTCAACAGGCGAGAGGCGGGGTACAACCTGTACAGGTCGCCAGTTCATCACAGCTCTCTGAAGGTAAAACCTTGATTATGTTTGATTATTAGTCCTGAGATATGCAGTTGGGGAGCTGTTTAATGATTTCAACAATTTTATAAAAGAATTTCCTAACCCAAAAGTTGCCCAAAAAAAATCCAGTTAACTCTATCAAATGCTTTTTCTGCATCCAAAGATAATATCTTATTTTGGATGTTTTTACAGTAAAAATAATCTATTAAATCTATTAATATAATTGAATTTGTGGAGGAAAGCCTCCCTTTATAAAACCAGTTTGATCAGGATGGACAGAGGTATTTCGGACATAAACTGTCTTTTTACATCCACAGCAATCCAGTTTTTTTTAAAGATAGTCCACAAAAAGTATTATATCCAAACTCCAACATCCTCTGCTGCTCAAAACCTTGATAATTCCCTTCCCTGTGTTTAATGTCTCACATAGTTTTCATCAGAACGTTCGTTAGCATGCAAGTTAGCCTAACAACTCACTGCTTCCCCATTGTGTAGCCTGCAAACAACAAATTGGTGCATACCACCACCACCTGGTATGGAGAGTGTACCAGAGTCATTACATTGCATTGTTAGAACTTTGGGTTTCATAATAAGTGTATCTCATATGGAATATTGTGTGCCTTAGGACAGAAACACCAAAATTGCATATTCATCAAGGACAAAGACACTAAATGGCCTGCATTTGTATAGCGCTTTACTCAGTCCCTAAAGACCCTTAAGCGCTTTACACTACATTCAGTCATCCACCCATTCAAGCACACATTCACACACTGATGATGGCAAGCTACGTTGTAGCCACAGCTGCCATGGGGCACACTGACAGAGGCGAGGCTGCTGGACACTGGGGCCACTGGGCCCTCTGACCACCACCAGTAGGCAACGGGTGAAGTGTCTTGCCCAAGGACACAACGACTGAGACCATCAGAGCCGGGGCTTGAACCGGCAACCTTCCAATTACAAGGCAAACATCGAACTCCTGAGCCTAAAGGGATCTTGCTCATCTTGCTGCGTGTTTAACAGGCAGGCCTACCTGCGCTTGCTTATTAAATCACCTGCTCCATGTTTATGCACCTGCTGTGAGCCTTGCACACGTTTTAACAAGCACAAACCTTTGATAAAATAGACCCTATGGATTATATGCTCAATTCCAACCGCAAGTCCTGATAACTCTTATGTGGGAAGGTGCAGTCCAGGGTCTGGACAGCACCTTCCTAAAGCACATGGTAACCCGGGTGGAGCTGCAGTTAAATCGTTTTCAAAATGGAGAATCTGTGGACAGGGAAAAAAATGGTAATGAATCCAAGAATCTGAACTATATTAGAAAGTGGTTGTAGGGGGTTTATCAATTAAAAATTGATAAAGGTAAGTTATGGTCTATCTGGTTCATCTAAGGATATTAAATCAATAATTCATAAATTATTAATTTAATTATGTCTTCAAATTATTAACGAGGCACCATCCAGTTTGTCTATAAAAACCTGGCAAAAACATATATATCGAATTAATAGGAAGTTATCAACCAACGGTTTAGAACAATTACTGGTGATTTTACCCAAAGTGACCTTAGCTGAAGGAATTGAATTATTTGCAATAATTCACACACACACTCAGAATAAAAGAAACCAGAGATTTGATTTAATTTAACTAATTCTAACCACACCAAGACAAAGCAAATACTAACACACACAGAATGCTAAGGCTAACGGCTATGCTACAGGCTACGTAACAAGATGGCGAACAGTGCTGACATCACTTAGGCACGTCCGTACGCAGCTACTCGCGTGCATGCGTGGAAGCGCTGCATGGCCGTGAACGCGCAGCTTGCCGAATGGGGGGTTTATTACCTTTTATGACTAGGCGAGGTCTTTTGTTTAACAAAGAGACCACGTGGACTTGATCAATTATTTAGCTTTCTTCTAACCAAGACCCTGGTTTGAAATCACAGGATATCAAGAACATTGGTGAACTACACTCGGTGCTGCGTGTCTCTGGGAAACGCTCTGTGTGCCACAGAGCGCCTATGATGTACTATCAAAATAGCAGTGGAAAACCCAAAACCTTCTACAAACAAATAACTCTGCTTGTTAACAGAGGATGACAATACAGAAACTTACAATCAAACAACAAGGCTCACAATTTTACACGAGAATAGCATACACAGTACAGACATTTCACAATTGACTCATCACTGGGGCCACGTTGCTTGGCAACGCCTGTATATGGGTTATATTAAATAGTGTGTTCGACTTACGGAAAAAAACCTCACGATTTTAACTCTAAAACCCATTAAAGTATTATTAATTGATTAAATATTTCTTTCGTTCATAAATTACCATGAAATAATGCGGTTAATGCCCTTCAAGGTGTTCATTATCAGAAAATTACGGACTTCACGGAAGCAGCCGTCCTCCTCTTTGCATCGGAGGATTCACGCCTCCGCGTTGTACATTATTTTCTGATAATGGACACCTCGTCAGGCATTATCCCTTACTTAATTGTCTTTGAAGGGATGCCAAGCCACAGGACATCCCATCACACCACAGGACAAAATGAGGACTGTATGAACATTTATGGTGACATTTATTGAATACTTTTGTAACAAACAAATTCATTAGCATTTCTATTTGAACATTAATAAAAATGCAACATATCAGTACAATCTTATTATTATAGTGTAAGAATTTAAGCTAAAAAAATAGTGAACAAGACATACTAAATAATTAACATTTTAGAGATGTCAAATCAGACCCAGCCATAAACACCATTCATTTATATTTTTAACTTAAAAGACTAAACAGATATCTTGCTTCTAAGAAGAAAGTCATTAAAATCATGCTAAAATAAATAAAATCATGTTAAAATCATCAATTCAGCTCTTTGAACACAGATTCCAGTGAAGAGAAATCATGACATTCTACCTCCTTGTACTTCGTTTGCTCATGCCTATAAACAAATAAAAATCACTTTAAAAACAATGATCAGTGACTGTTAACATACACATACAACAAACAAATGAAGACAGATACATATCTATGTTTAATATATGTAAAATAAATGTATATTATGTATTATGAAGACAGATATATATTTTTGTTTAATATATGTATAATATCGTTATATTATCTATACTATTTACAATATTTCTTTAATATATATATACATACAGAGACAGAGATATATTTATTTTTATTTTGTTTATTAAACCTTTATTTAACCAGGAAAGTCCCATTGAGATTAAAAAAATATTTTTCAAGGGAGTCCTGACCAAGAGGCAGCAAGGGAGTTACAAATTTCATACCATTAAAATTATATTTATGTTTAATATTGCAAACATAATAGACGAGAATCTAGCTAGACATCTGACTTATTTATGTCACACTACAGGATGGGCTGTCACACCACAGGACTTTTTCATTTTAGATTTTTTTAGACTGACCTTGGGCATTACGGTAACTGAATAAGTTCTTTGTTTTAACCCTGAATATGATTTATTTTTTTTTCATCAGTCACAGCACAGGACTACCAAAAATGGACACGTTCATTGTTTGACAGACATGATGAAATTTGTCAAATAAATAAGAGATTAACACTCACATTTTAACCTCCTTAGCACATGCAAACATCATGGCTGTCCATGTAACTGTAACTAACATGTAACTAACACAAAGTTAGAGAACCTCCCCCCTAACGACTCTGCAAAAATACCTCTAAAACAATCTTAAAAGTATAATTAAATAGTATGGTAACTAAAACACCTTAATAAAACATTAATAAACGTTTAATATACTTCAGACGTCGGCCTGAAACAGCGGCCGCCCGACACACCAGCACACCCAGGACCAGCCAGGCATGTACGAGGACCAAGCCAGGTCGTATCCGGGCCCCCAGCCCCAGGCATTGAGCACCACCATTGACCAGCGGGCAGGGCATCAGTCACCGACAGGGAGTGACGGAGGGGAAAATGATGCACCAGGCCAGAGGGCAACCAAACACCCAACCTGACAAGTAGACAGAGACATACAGAGACAATCACACGTACCCTCCCTCTTACGGGCACACCTTCTCACCAACACAGGACACCCGAAAAAGGAAGCTGTACACTCATTCATATGCCCCATACATACTCTATACTCCCAGGCCCAGTGACAGACACCCCAATAGAGCAACCTGCCCCTGCACCCGGGAGACGAACCCCTTGCCCACCAGGATGGGGACAAGCAGACCGCCAAGGCCCCCACCCCGGCAAGAGTAGCCCACCAGCCCAGGTCCCCGACCAGACGGCCTGATATGCCATCCGGGCTCCAACCCCTGATGGCCCAACAAACAGGGGTGTGAGAAGACCCCCAGCCTCTCTCCCCCCGCTCGATTGTGGTGCTGTTGCGTGTTGTTCAAATGTGCACTTAAAACAGACGGTGGGACATGGGAATGTTCCCGGGCACCCCCATCTCCCACCCCGGACCCTCAGTGTCTTGATGGAGTTAAGTGGTGGGCCGAGGCACATCCACCGCCAGGTCCCTATACGTGCGTGTGTCATGTAAATGTTGCAAGTGTAAGTGTCTAAGTTGTATAATAAAATTGGGACCCAGGCCACCACCGGGTAGCGAAGATGGAAACTCCATCCCGCACCCCAGTGACGTGCCCACCTCCCAAGGCCCTTGTGAATGATAGAATGAAGGAGCAGGTGGACAGAGGCATTCAGGGATGGGGAAGAAATGACTGGGGTGACACTATGTCATCCCTAGGGAGCCAGCTCCCCTGCTGACTACAATAGGCACCCCCGTTCTGCATGATCCACCAGGGGTGGGAGGCCCCAGCATGTCAAGTCGGAGCCCACGGCAGCGGCACCACCAAGCCCCATGGGGGCCCAGGCCATCCCATGGGGCTTCCCATCCAGGGACCCGTAGAGTGCTTGGGCCAAGACCCAGGAGCTACGTCCAGGACCAATATGGGTCACCGGGCCCAGAGGCCTTACCCACCTGCCAAGGCCACCCACCGATACCCCGACGAGCAGGCACGGCAAGGGGCCATCGGATAGCCAGTGACAAGAACCAGCCCAGGGAGATGGAAAAGGCAGCAACACCGGCCGATCACCAGCCGACCACAGCCCCTCCCCCAGCCAGCACCGGCTGCAGTGAATGCTTTTACAAACTCAAAATAACTTACATCTGAAAGACGTCCTGTTTTATTTTTTCCTCTCAGTTCTTCATTGCAATGTGCCTATTAGCCAGATGCCATGTATGTGGTGTATCATGTGGAAGATCTCTACTCAGCTGTTGTTGGCTTTATCAGCATCTCCATGCCAGTCTTCAGAGTGTGTTCCAGATCTCCAGTATTCAGATTGTGTTCACGAGCTCACCTCTTCAGAGTGTGTCCCTGAGTTCAAAGTCTACATGGTGTGTCCCTGATACCGAGCATCCAGGTTTTTCTAGCTCCACGTCTTCCAGGTGGCCTTCTGACGTGCTGTGTTTGCACAAGCTACGTCTCACCCACGGCCGGCCTCCAGAACTATCTGCATGGTTCCTGCAGCCCCACGGCCTGCCACCCGAGCCCCTCTTATAGAGGTTGATTTAATTTTTTTTTTTCTGGACATTTTAGTAATCATTGTGTTTTTTGGGGACTTTGTCAGTTTTGTCCTGGTTTTAAACCCTTTTTGAAAAGTTCTCTATAAATAAACTTTAGTTGAAACCGTCTTTTCATCATTCAGCTTTTTCATTTTTACTTCCGATTATCCGTTTTGTTTATGTTTGTCTCTCCTTTTTTCCTCTTCATTGTTTAGATGTCTGTGTTCATTCCAGAATAATTACTTGCTTTGGGGAAATTGTCCCCATTCATTTTTATGGTTGACATTTTTCATCATTCGCTTTACCGGCAGGTGGTAGGGGAATACAAACCAGTGTGGTTCAAACAAACTGCTCATCTAAATGTAAGTTTTGTGTCCCTAAAAAATGCATTATTATGTCACAAATAAAAACCAACACCTTTTTGTGTCTAGTAGTGTTATATCTACATTTTGAAAAAGTAACTTAGGCCTTGTTCACACAGCAGGATTCGTAGGGTGATTTGATCCCAATTCTCCCATTTTGACATGGCAAGATTATCGGGATACCTCTTAAAATAATCCTAATAGATATTCCTACCATATATGGTGAGTTCAGAGCATTCAGTTTGGGGCCAAGAGTATCTGGTCAATGACCAGCCTGTTTACTATTTCTAATATTCCAGGGTTCTATGAAGGTATCAGATGATAGATCCCTTAACGGTCTCATTCACTACGTTTTAGATATATTTGCTGTTGTCTCTAGTTTGAATAAATGCCTGGTGAGTCATTTTGTGGGGGGAAAAATGCTCTGGAACTCCTCTTTAAGAAGGCTGCAGTTTTTTGGATTTGTGGGGGGGGGACGTCAGTGTTACGAGTGTTAATAATATTCTTGATATTCAGACATCTCACCTCTGATTAGCTAACAGCAATACTACTGATTCTTATTTGCCCAGCCCAGATCCAGTTTTAAGAGGTGAGGACGTGCCTGGTAACATTAGGTGAAAGGATCAAAAAGTAACCTAAAGGAAGCATGTACCTGCGTTTTGAGGGTGGTCAATTAGGTTAAAGTCACCGTGCTGTTTCTTCATATCAAAGTAATGGAGCGGGGAAGGATCACCTGCAGCTGCAATATTTTCTCCCAACCTGTAGCGCATTGAGCAATTTTTTCCGACCTACAGCACCTTAACAAACTAAAAGTCTGAAATTTCTCTGCAGCCAATTTCTGGCCATAATTTGAAATACCAGTGGCCGTGCACATGTGAAATAATGTTTTGTTCATAGCTGTAAGGTGCACACACGTCATGCTCATTTCACTTCATGAGTCGCCAAAAAACTCCATGGCGATAGAGGGGGGATGCTTTGAGTCAACACCCCCATATTTATATCCCTGCAAGCAAGGAAGTGCCAGCCGCAGCTGAAGGGTATACCCATACCTGTCAACCATCAACCATGACTGCCCTTACTAACAATTTAAATTTCCCTTACTCAATGACCAAAAACTGTATTCGCGCCGTAAATGCCGTGTTTACCAAAGAACAACATGGAAAACTGCACCATCAATTTGCATTATTCAATTCTTTATTCAATACATCACTACCATATAATGATGTGTTCACATATCACACAATGCCCTTAAAAGCACTCTTTGAACTCTGTTATCCGTTTTGCACTATGTTTAAAGAAGTAGAATATGTCAACAAGCAAATCATCTACTTTCACTGGCAGAACTTTTAGTCCATCTTTGACACATAAATTTCCGAGATGGCAGATACAACCTACACTGAATACTCTAGGGTTTTTTTCAATAATCCGTGACAGCACTGAATTTTTCTTTCCGACCATTGTGTTGCAATTATCGCTTGCGAAACCGACAACGTTGAGCCAAGGAATATTGTTCTCTGTCATATATTTGTCTAAAACTTCAAATATACCAGCACTGGTTCCATCACTTAATTCGGGCAGGTCCAAGAGTCTAGTTTTTGCAACATCATCTTCCATGAAGTGGGCGAGAATAGCAAGACGCTTTTTGGTGCTCCGATCATTGCTCTCGTCGATCATCAATGTGAACGGTTGAGTCCTGCAGCGTGCTATGATAGGATCTGTGTAGGCTGGTGCGAGAGACTCCTTGATAATCATGGTTGCCTTTGTCCTTCTGCATGCAAAATCCTGCAACATAGAGATTATATTCGTTACATGTGGATGTTTGAAGAATCGATGTTCAGAGTATAATTTCATAGCATTAAAAACTTCAACGCATGTAAACATCTCTGAATATTTTTCATCAAACACACTTTGAATCATAATCTGTTGATGATATTATCAGTTTGCATTGAAGATTACAGTCTTTAATATAAATCATCTCGATCTACATTGTTTGCATTATTTTCAAAAAGATTAATTGCTTGAGTGACAAAGAAAATTTTAATCTGTCTTACATACCTTTGCAACTTGTGAATCGATGAACATTTCTGGTACCAACTTGGTGAATGTATCTGCAGCGGCGAGTGGAATGTTGTGCTCGGCAAAAAACTGGCACATGAGGATTTCTGCTTTGAGCACCTTGTTGCTTTGTGACGATGCAGGGTTCGCACTGGCAAACTGTTGACTCAAAGGAACGTATGTCTTACTTCTTGCGACACTATCCACGTGTGACGATGTTTTGAAATGGCTTTTCAAGTCATAAAAACCACTGGCAGCAACTTTCACGTCTTTCCTACACGGTACACAAAACGAATATTCCGGGCCTTTGGACGAAGATTTTATCCATCCACTATACTCTCCTTGCAGATGTTCCCACACTTTCTGATGCTTTCCAGTTGACTTAACTTTCCACTTCTTTTTCAAGGGTTCAGACATCTTCACTGGTGAGAGTTTCGTGTTTAAATGATATCGATTTCCTCGTGTTGTGTTGCAATCAAGAAGGAAGCGGAAGTTATAAAGCGACGCATGCGTGATGGAGCTTAATTCGGCAAAAATACCCCGTTTCGGTCTGGGTGTTTTCCCGTATTATATGTTGTAGTACGCCGTATCCATTTAAAAGATAGCAAAAAACGTATTAAATACGGGCAAACCGTATCAGTTGACAGGTATGTATACCTGTTGCGGCATGAGTGTGATATAGCGATTACAGATGGTCTGTGCATACTGGAGGATTTGAGGAGAAAACAAACAATATGTTTTCTATTTGAACTGCTTCTTATGTTGACATAACTTGGAACCTATGTAAGTTTCGTTTTTTAGTATGCTTTATAAAACCTATAAACTTCCAGAATAGTTTTTTTAATCATTTCTGATATTAATTTTTGCTTTTCACAATTTATGCTTTTTAGTGCTGCAAAAATCCACAGTAGATAAAACAGGAGCATGTCTTAAAGTTTATAATCCATCAAAGGCCCCCCAAGTGTTTGACACCAAAGCAATCAGCTCAAGAAGTGTTTCATCAGGTTCCTTAATGTGATTTGTCATGATCAATACTTTTATTAATATGAGGTTGCCAAGTTTTTGAATTATAGATTAAATCTCTCCAGGAGAATTTTTTAAGCCCATCTAATCTCCCTAAACAACTGCTTCAGCCTACAACTGTATTATTTCTCCTATGACTAAACTTCAGTAATTTAATGGAAAAAAATCATGCCCTTTTTAATTTCACTAAAATTATCCTAAAATTATAAACACTTCACTGGAAATTGTGTCAACATTTTTATCATCACCAAAGGAATTATAGGAGATATTATAATCCTATTTAATCTTGGAAAACAAGATTAAATAATTATAATTAAATATTTTAAAATAAATAGGCATGGCGCCTTGAGGGACCCCATGAGTAGTCTCTGACTGTCATCAGAAAGAGAAGTAAATCAGTTTAACTTCAGAAACTTTCTTCTGATGAATATTAAAAAGAGAGATCAAATTTGTCCTTTATTAGCTTCGCTCCATTGACTCCCTGTTCAATCCAGAATATAGCTTAAGTTCCTCCTCCTTACCATCTTCTTCTTTCTCTTTCGGCTGTCTCCTGCCTGGTGGCTCCATCCTCAGTATCCTCCTACCCATGTTTTACGTCGGACGCCCTTCCTAACACAATTAATTGTTCCGGACTTGGGACCGGCACAAGCATTTTCTGGCTTCTGACCCTTTATTCTTGCATTCTCCTCCTTATGTATAAAGCCCTTAATATTCAAGCTCCATCATACATCTGAGATCTGATTGTTCCATATGTCCCTAACAGAGCACTTCGCTCTCAGACTGCAGGTTTACTGGTAGTTCCTAGGATTTTTAAAAGTAGAATGGGAGGCACCAGCATCGATTCAGATGATGTGAACAGTGACAAAACATATTTTATGTCCTGTTGTCAACTTTTCACTTTCTTTAATATAGAAAATATTCTTACATGAGTTCTTGTTGTGTCACTTCACTGTTTCTTTAACCCCCAGACGGTCGTGTCAGATGACCACTTGTATTGAGCCAGGTTCTGCTCCCTTAAAGGGGAGTTTTTTCCTCTCCACTATCGCTATATGCTTGCTCAGTATGAGGGATTACTGAGGGGCTACTGTGGTTGGAGTCTGCATGTTCAGGGCACGACCTCAATGACTCAACGAGATCTGCTTGGATTCTTTACATCGAAAACGTTTAACTTTTAATTGGAATGTTTGTATAATTGTATTATAATTACTTTTTTTGTAATGTGCCTTCAGATGACATCTGTTGTGAATAAGAGCTATATAAATACATTTAATTTAATTTAAAATATGAGGAGTGACAGTTTAAGTTGAATGTATGTTTTAGTTTTAATGATTTTTTTCTCACAACAACATAAGTGCAATTTTATCCAATTATTACAACTTTAATAAATGTTTGACCAATGGCAATTCACCTTCACATCATTTTATATCTGCTGTCACAGATCATTTACACTTCCTGTTGTTTTTTTTTATGTGAGAGGAAGCAAGAATGAATTATGTGCATTTGCCAACAAAAATCTCTGCAGGAACATGCTAAAGGCTACAGTTTCCTAATTTTCCTCTTACAAGTGCAGGTCAATATTTTTTTTACCTCATGCAATATTGTGGTCAAACAAATGGAAATTATCAATTTGATTTGTCAATCTACCACAAAACAAGATTTTGACAGGTTAAACTACACATCATTCCCTGACCACTTCATGCAGACATTTTCAACTTTACACACGGAGTGCAATAATAATCATAACCAAAATTAAGATCTCCATACATGTATCTGACTGTTGTCTCAGAACTGGACAACAAACTCAATACATTTTGCTATCTGGGAGTTGACAAACACATCTTATTACGGTGCGGCCCTCCAAGGGGCCCGGTGTTGTGCCAACTATAGTGAAAAAGTGGAATGCTGCAGGTAGAAGGCTACTTCAAACTGAAGCGATAGCTTGCAGGTCAGGAAACATATCATTCAGAGAGTCTTTCTGACCTCTGATCTCTTCAGTTGGAGAATTGGTCCCTCACTTCAAAACTTTGGCGGAAATGGCGCTTGTAAGTCTCCAGTTTGGTAGCAGCGCATGGATTCAGACTCCCAATTCAGGCTACTGAATTCTAACAAACTGATGATCTTGAGAAGAGACCTGAGACTGCCGATTAATGTGAACAAATAGAAGTCTGATGACCACTTGTGAAACGGAATCTAGAATGAGCTGTCAGAGCTGGTTTGTAGCTGGAGCAGGAGGATCTCTGGGATGGAATCACAGAGGAGAAGACTAACTTGGGCAAGGCAACAAATGGGACGGAAAGCAAGGAATCATAGGGAGTCAGGAATTTGTCAAAGGACCTTTAGGGTTCCATCTATCCTCCATCCATCTTCTTCCGCTTATCCGGATTGGGTCACAGCTGCAGCAGTTTGAGTAGAAAACCAAGTCTTCCTCAGCCACTTGAGCAAGCGTCTCAGGAGAAATCCCAAGGCATTCCTGAGAGACATAGTCCCTCCAGCATGTCCTGGATCTTCCACTGGGCCTCCTCCTGGTGGGGCGTGCCCGGAATACTTTGCCAAGGAGGCGTCCAGGAGGCATCCTGACTAGATGCCTTTGCCACCTCACCCGGATCCTCCACGGAGGGCTAGAGGTACCAATTTGGTCAACACTAAGGCGTTTAATGACTGGTCTCCAGCTCCTCTCATGCTGCAGCCTGAAGTCCTGACAAGCAGGTGACCAGCTCCAGGAGAGGGAAACTGCTAGAACAGGGCTTCCGCTGCACTCTCCAGTGTAGAAACTGTAGAATGAAGAACTTAAACAACAACACAAATAACAACAAACCAGCCTCCTTGTCATTGATGAAAATCACTAAAATATTTGGTTTAACATTTTGTTAAAAAAGTTACACAAACGCTTTACCTTTCAATTCTTTCTCCCATTTATTATGACTACTGATATATTGAACAACAAATAATCTGTTTCTGCTGTTTATAATCAAATAGGTTGAATGAATATCTACAGTCTCTTCTCTTACGTAAAATCTCCCCTTGGTTCTGGTCCCGGTCCTCAGAAGCGAAAAAACGCTTAAAAAAACCCAAACAGGGGTTGGATAGACCTGTGACTAAGCTGCAGTGTTCTGGGCTCCATCAACACTCGTGAGAAGCTTGTTAGTTTTAGCTTTAGCCTACAGCTGAAGAGCTGAAGTGAATTTGAATAAGCTTTATTGACAAACTAAACCAAGAGTTTCATCCATTAATATTATAAACCCATAAAATGTTTAAAAGATTATAAAGCATAAAAATAAGCCGTTAATTTAAATTACTAACATGATTAAAAATATATATATAATCGTTAATAATATTACTTTTCTTTGTATTTACTGATGTTACTCAGGTCTCTTGGTTTGTTTCTGTGTCTTACAAACTTACTTATGAAAATGTAATTAATTTAATACGTAGTTAAAATTAGTTCATTGAAGAATAAAATGACTGGGGAGGCACTTAAAATATATTTTTTACATTATGTTATTTTTTTCATCGATATCGATCAATATGACTATTTTTTTAATCGATATGCTTTTTTTCTATATCGTCCAGCCCTAACCAGCACCCACATACTCACCCGGACAAAAGGTATGGTTCTCCGCTAAGGATTTTCCACTTAAGTCACAACCCAGAAAACTCGCTCCTCAGTTCCTTGGTCCATTTCCTATTAAGAAAGTCATCAGTCCATCCGCAGTTAAGCTCAAGGTTCCTTCCCATCGCCGCATCCACCCAGTTTTTCATGTCTCCCAAGTCAAACCTGTCACCTCCAGCTCTCTGTGCCCTCCAGCCGAACCCCCTCCACCCGCCCAGATCATTGACGGCCACCCTGCATATACGGTCCACCGCATCCTGGACGTGCGTCCTCAGGGCCGTGGTAAACAATACCTGGTGGAGTAGGAAGGCTATGGCCCCAAGGAGCGCCAATGGGTCCCAAGATCCTTTATTCTGGATGAGCAGCTCGTTGCTGATTTTCAGTCATCAGCTGCATCTTCATCTGTAAGGCCGCCAGGAGGCGTCCATTTGGGGGGGACTAAGCTCATTTGTGTCTTGACAGTCTAGGTGTCATGATTTAAATTATAGCAGGATGAATGTCTTTTGTAGGAACTAAATTGCCAGCTTATAACTCTGAACTCTACAGTTCCATGCATGATCAAATCAGAGATGACAGGAGAGGAATCCAGTTCTTTTGAGTTTATTCAAACAGGTCAAATATTCATTTTACAGAGGGATTGCTCTCACTGGGTCAGCTTTAATCAGTCTGACAGTTTCCCTCTTTGAACACCATATTTTTATAGCTTCCAACATGTTTACAATATCTTTGTCTCACATTCAACTAATCATCAACATTACCATACATGGTGTCTTCATAAAATTCAGTTTCATTGGTCCTTCACAAATTATGCATTCATGATATAACATAATGGGAGGTCTTTTTCTCCAACCAGATTGTGATAAGAAGCAGACCCTTTGAGATGAGGATTTTATTACCTTGAAAAAGTTAACAATAAGGTTTAAGGAGGACACTACTTATCTGCTACACCATAAACATGGCCTAAAAATGGAGTTAACATGTTGACTTAGGTTCAGGAGCGGGGACCACGTTTCAGATCCACTTCGTACACCCTAATTAGTCCTGATCCAACTCTTCCGGTACCCCGCACCTGTTCTACATCTCTAATCACTTCACGATACACTTATAAGCTCTGCCTGCTCTTTATCCCTCGTTTGGCTCGATCGTTTCGCGATCAGTTCAAACCTCGAAGAGTCAGTGCTCGCTTACCTCGCTTATTCCGGCTTTGACGTTCCCAGGATGGACGTCATATCGCTCAGCATCGATCCATCCGATTCGGACGACGAGCTCCTCGGCGGCCAGACTTCTCTCAAAACATCCCCACAGCGGGTGGTTCGACAAGTCTCACGCCGCGTTCG
This sequence comes from Apricaphanius iberus, assembly GCA_028564705.1. Classification (NCBI taxonomy): domain Eukaryota; kingdom Metazoa; phylum Chordata; class Actinopteri; order Cyprinodontiformes; family Aphaniidae; genus Apricaphanius; species Apricaphanius iberus. The sequence continues at coordinate 196,945 of JAPXFQ010000396.1, read as the reverse complement.
ACTCTCTTCGAGCCAGCCGGCATCCGGTCGGTCTTCCCCGGTTCCAGTTCCGTCACCCCAGATCTCACAACTCGATCTGTTTTCTACGCCGATCCCTCCGGCCGCTCGCGGTCACTCAGGCCGGCCTTCCTCCTCCCCCGTCTCGCCTCAGAGCCTCCGTCTCCGGCTCGAGCCGTCCCCCACGAGCCTTCGCGCCACTGCATCGGCTCACCCAAGCAGGGCTCCCCCTCCTTCATCCTCTCGTCGCCGTCGCCACGCTGCTGCACCTCGAGACGGAGCCTCTCCTCCCGCCCAGCGTTCCCTGGCCGCAGCTCAGAGCCGCCCCGACATCTCCGGCTGGACAGTCGCACGGCTCCAGCGCTGGCTTCGGGACAAGGGCATCCCTTTTAGTCGCTCCGCCAACAAGGCCCATCTCTTTAGGCTCATTTTTCCGTCCCCTCCTCCCCGTTCATCCCCATGCCGCTCCGGGCCTCCCGCTTCCTCATCGGGCGGGACTTCCGGTGACGTCATTCCTCTCCCAGTTGTCTCGGGCCCTACACCCACGCCCCCCCCCCCCCCCCCCCCCCCCCCCTCCTCCTTCTTCAGCGACCCCCCTCCTTTTTTTTCTAATATAGTACGCTTCCATTTATCATGCCATCAGCCTTATCCAGCTGGCGGGCAGGGGTTCCTGGCTCGCCAAGGCGGATATTACTAGCGCATTTAAGGTTCTCCCCCTTCACGCGGACTTTTGCCGTTTTTTTTTCCGCCGTCCGTTGGAAGGGGACTTATTACTTTGCGGTTCGGCTCACCTTCGGCTGCCGAAGCTGTCCCAGAATATTTGATTCACTCTCTGAAGCCCTCTGCTGGGTACTGCTTAATTCATACGTCTACCGTACATCCTTCACCTCCTGGACGACTTCTTGGTCATCATCCCTGCTTCCTCTCCGCTCCATTCAGGGCTTCGCGCTCTTACCACAGCCTTCTCTGACATAGGAGTCCCTCTCTCCAACGAGAAGACGGTGGGCCCCCTTACTTCTCTGGAATTCCTGGGCATTACCCTCGACTCTGTCTCTTTTCAAACGTCTCTGCCACTCGAGAAGGTCCATCGGATCTCCCTCATTATTTCAAACTTTATGCTCGCTAATGCTTGCTCAAAACAACAATTGCTTTCACTCTTGGGTCATCTTAACTACGCCGTCCGCGTCATTCCCCAGGGTAGGTCCTTCGTGTCTCACCTCCTGTCGACTGCCGCTAGCGTGCCATGTCTTCACGATCGGCTCGCCCTTACTGGGCCCTGTCGCACAGAGATGCGGCTCTGGCGTGATTTCCTCTCCTCCTGGAACGGTATCTCCTTCTTCTATAACGATTTTGTTTCCCTACCTGATATTCAGCTTTATACAGACGCCGCACCGTCCATCGGTTTCGGAGGCTACTACCAAGGGAGGTGGTTTACTTCAGTTTGGCCCCCGGAGTTTGATTCCATTCAGCCCCAGGCCACCCTTCCTTCCTCTGCTCTTCACGAGCTTTATCCAGTGATAATAGCAGCCCTTCTTTGGGGACACGAGTGGTTGCAGAAATCTATTCTCATCCACTCCGATAACGAAGCAGTAGTAGAAATCATTAATAAAAGTCGCTCTCATTCCCCAGCTATCATGCAATTCGTCCGCAGACTAACTCTCACATTAGCCCAACACCAGTTCATTCTTCGCGCTGCTCACATCCCTGGTCACTTAAACTCTATAGCTGATTCCCTTTCCCGTTTCTCTTTTCAGAAGTTCAGATCCTTGGCTCCCGCTGCGGACCTCAGTCCAACTCCCATCCCACCATTTTCAGCCACCATCTTCAACTGACATCACAACTCCGCAACCTCACCATAATCTCCCAGACCTCCATCATCGACAGCCTCTCACCCAGTTCCCTCTCAGTTTACCTGTCCGGCTGGACTGCTTTCAAAGCTTTTCACGTAACGCACGGTCACCCTTTTCCCTCTCTTATTCCTCTGTCTATCTGCCAATTCATCTCTCCCTCCCGTTCGATCCAGCAAATCCGTGTATCCACCATTAAATCATATCTGTCAGGGATCAGCTTCTTCATCAAATTGGCAACAGGTAGCCCCTGTCCAGCCCTCGACCACAGTCATATTCCGATGTTACTCGACCCGCTCTTCATTACCGAGTCTGGTAGCCCCGCTACCAGGTTCTGGTTTGCCAGTCACTTTCGCCAGATTCTCCACCGGTCCGGTATCTCCCCCGATCCGTTTTCTGTGCATTCGATCCGCATAGGTGCAGCTACCTCAGCCGCTAGGTCTGGGATATCGGACAACGTGATCCAAATCTTAGGCCGCTGGTCCTCTTCAGCCTTTCATTCGCGTCTTTGTTAATTACTCGAAATAATCTAAACCATCCACGTCATGCCCATTCACTACCGGGCTAATCTCTCCAGACTGACCTAAGCCCCTATAAGGGATCAGGGATTTGACAACATTAATCCAGATTCTAGCCTGCTGGCAGTCTACAGCATATCAATCCGCAATAATCTGATCTACACCACGTGCATTCGCTTCTCAGTTAATCACTTTATCAAGACTTTTTGGGGGTTCCGAGCAGGTTCGGAAAGACTATTTCTCGAACACACTGAGTCTTCCCCTGGGTCTCCGACGATGTCCCTCCTCAGACCATTCAATTCTCCACTCCTTCAATAAACTGTTAAAATTCTGAGAAATAATCTGATCTACGCCGCGTGCATTCACGTCTCTATTAATCACTTATATCAAGACCTTTTTGGGGGTTCTGAGCAGGTTTGGAAAGACGATTCCTCGAAGACTGCACCCCCACACTGAGTCTTCCCCTGGGTCTCCGACGATGTCCCTCCTCAGACCATTCAATTCTCCACTCCTTCAATAAACTGTTAAAATTCTCAATCTGTGGCGTGGTTCTTGCTAGTGAAATGGAGTTAACATGTTGACTTAGGTTCAGGAGCAGGGACCACGTTTCAGATCCACTTCGTACACCCTAATTAGTCCTGATCCAACTCTTCCGGTACCCCGCACCTGTTCTACATCTCTAATCACTTCACGATACACTTAAAAGCTCTGCCTGCTCTTCATCCCTCGTTTGGCTCGATCGTTTCGCCCCTCCCTTCCCCTCCCTTCCCCTCCCTCTAGGTTCCGGGTACATGCCGCTCTTCGCAGGGTCTTGCCGACCCGCTTCTTCTCTTCCGGGTAACTGCCGACCCGCTTCCCCTCTTTCGGGTACCTGCCGACCCGTCGCCGCTCTTTGCAGGGTCTTGCCGACCCGCTTCCCCTCTTTCGGGTACCTGCCGACCCGTCGCCGCTCTTCGCAGGGTCTTGCCAACCCGCTTCCTCTCTTCCGGGTACCTGCTGACCCACTTCGTCCGTTCCGGGTACCTGCCGACCCGCTCTTTCTCCTCCGGTTACCTGCCGACCTGTTTCTTCTCTTCCGGTTACCTGCCGACCTGCTTCTTCTCTTCCGGGTACCTGCTGACCCACCCCTTCGGCCCTTCCCCCCTTTTTCTTATCAGCGTCAATCGGACACAGCCCCCACGTTCCGTGCCCCTGTTCACTCCTGTACTACCTCTTCCAATCTCTTTTAGGTTCCGTTCCTGCAGAAGTTCCGTCGTGGGCTCGGAGTGTTGGAGAACGAAGCTCCATCTGGTCCGATGTCCTGCTTAACTACGATGCCCCCTGCCGTGTTGGGGGGGATTGGCCATGCTCCGGGTGACCAAGCATCCTCCATGCTCTCTTCTGTCTCCTTAGACCCCCAGACGGTCGCGGCCGACGACCGCTCGTTCTGAGCCAGGTTCTGCCAGAGTTTTCTTCCCGTTAAAGGGGAGTTTTTCCTCTCCACAGTCGCTACATGCTTGCTCAGTAAGAGGGATTGCTGAGGAACCGCTCAACCCCACATTGACGACTCGGCAATCTGCTGGGATTCCTTACTTAGACAAACTTTTATCTGATTGGATTGCAACAACTTGTCGTAAAGGTCCTCGATATAATTTTTCAGCGCCTTGTACATTGTATAGGCTTTTGTCTGAGGGGGGTTCTGAGCAGGTTTGGAAAGACGATTCCTCGAAGACTGCACCCCCACACTGAGTCTTCCCCTGGGTCTCTGATGATGTCCCTCCTCAGACCATTCAATTCTCCACTCCTTCAATAAACTGTTAAAATTCTCAATCTGTGGCGTGGTCCTTGCTAGTGAAATGCTTTTAACTAATCCCCCAGGCATCTGCAAGGGGTCTTGAAATATACCACAGAGGATCCTTCTGGCATGCTCCCACCAAGCCTGCAAGCTTCAGTTTAAGCAAAGACTTACTTTTCTTTCAACGCAGCATGTAAGAAAACATAATGTAATAAAATAAAGGAACCTTTAATAAACCAGAAATTAATTAAATAAATTATTTAAAAAGTAGTCCATGCCTTTTTTACTTCAAGGCTGGATTACTGTAACTCTTTATTATCAGGTAGTCCACAGAATACAATTAAAAGTCTTCAGTTAATCCAAAATAGTGCTGGTACGGTTCTAATGAATAAAAGAAGAAGAGATCACATTTTTCCTGTTTTAGCTTCTCTTCACTGGCTCCCAGTAAAATCTAGAATAGAATTCAAGATCCGTCTTCTGACATATAAAGCTCTTAATAATCAAGCTCTATCATACATGAAAGACCTGATTGTTCCATATGTTCCTAACAGAGCCCTTCGCTCTCAGACTGCAGATTTTCTGGTAGTTCCTAGGATTTCTTAAAGTAGAATGGGTGGCAGATCTTTCAGTTACCAGGCTCCCCTCCTTTGGAACCAGTTCCCAGGGTTGGTTTGTGAAGCAGACAACTTGTCTTTCTTTAAACTAAGCTTAAAACCTTCCTTGTTGACAAAGCTTACAATTAGAAACAGGTTAGACAGGTAGCTAGGAAGAGACAGGTTAATGTTAGTAGCCAGGTAGAGTGTCAAAAGCTATGAAGAGACCGGTTAATGTTAGTAGTCAGGTAGAGTAGATAGGTAGAGATAGATTAACGTAAGGCAGGTAGAGAGTGTTAATAGCTAGGTCTCCTAGTAGTTAGGAGACAGGTTAATGTTAGTAGCTATGCTGCTTTAGGCTAGGCTGCTGGAGGAAATTATTAGAGTAAGTCCCTACTCTCTTCAGAATTCACGACGCAATCTTCTGTGGTTCTCTATTTCCTAAATTAAACATTTTGTTGTAATAACTCTTCTTGTAAAGTGCCTTGAGATGACATCTGTTGTGAAACGGTGCTAAATAAATAAACTGAATTGAATTGAAAATCCACTCGGAGGAATCCTGCAGTCCAGGAACGAAAGTAAGTGGAGTCTGCGGCAAGAAAAGTTAAGGTGAGGATCTGTTGGCTGGGAGCGCCGGTGAATGAATACTGACATTTCTTGGTTTGTATTAAAGATGCTGACGGTGGACCGAGAAAGAATCCAGGAGAGGGAGAGTATGGTGAGCTAGAGAACCAGTTCATTAGTAGCAGGATGAATGCTCAGCTCTCAGCGAGGACAGTCGCTTTTTTTCTGTCCCTCCTCCTCCTGTGTCTTATCCCACAGCTCTCTGTCTCATGTGCCTCTATCTGGAGTATCTTTTGGCAATTTTCTCCGAAACCAAACTGAATAAGCGAAGATGGAAATGGTCAGCTGGTCTCTGAATGCTATTGATAAAATCTACTCAACTCTACGAAGCACCGGCAAGGGTCAACCGGGGTGTCTTGCGGAGACGTATCCGGCGGGCTACGTGCTGGACGCTTGGACAAAGTTTCAGCCGTTGTGTCTATCAATACTCTCCAAAGAGGATGCTGAAGATATATATCTATTCGCAATCATGGTGATCGGGTTTCTGCTGATTGGAATGGGCAGTTACTGGAACTACCGAAAAATGGAGCAACAAAGATGAACCACGGTCGAGATTGGTCACTGTTCTGGAAGCGATTGGACGGCTGAAGGAACAGCTGGATGCGTTGATTCGTACTGATGGGACTCAGAACCAAATGCTGGGGGAGCTGGGATGCAGAAAAGACGCTGTGAGAGGCGATCTGGCCGGCGTTCTGGGACTCATCCGCAATTTGTCATCGGACTTGGAGAAACTGTCGGTGCGGATTGGGGCAACTGGAAATTAATTGGAACTGGAACTATTAATCTGGAATTAATTTGGATTTGGAACTTTAATTTGAACAACAATTTGGCTGAATTAGACTAAAAAAGAAACCACTGACAGACTGAAGGGACAGAAAGGAATATTTGATCTCTCCCTGCTACCCAAATAATTTATATTTTGGCTGCCATGAAGACCTTCAACCTGGTCCTAATCAAATGTCCCTGAGAAGAATGTCAACAGAGTCTCCTCTCCCCCGTACACATGCATCTAATGATGCACACACTGACATGGTTACACACACTCACATTCACACACACCGTCTCGCTGTATCCTCAATTTCTCTCCTGCAACAGGAAGCTGGATAACAGCGCGCCTCGATGGCAGCGCGTTAACCTGTGGACTGGAGCTCATACCTGCCCATCCTTCCTGATGTGTCATTGTTATTGTCTGAATATGTGCTTAAATGTTTGTTGGTGTGGTTTTTTCTATTACCTGCGTTGTGAGTGCTGTACGGACCCACAACACAGTTGAGCGTTTTTTTCCCCTCACCGTGGAATCCTCCCCTACCCAGATGTGTATTTCTCTATGTTTCATAAACGGGAGCGCCGCTCGGTGGCTGCATGCCCAACAGTGACCTGGATCTGTTTGTTGTTGTTGTTGTTTGTAGTGGTCTTGGACAGGTTGCACTGTATCTGTAAATTCCTTGTATGCTTCATACTTGTATGTGTCTTACTTGGCCATTAAAGCTGATTCTGATTCTGATGTCTTAATTGGTGTGAAGGATGGCTTAGCAGAGGAACGGGCAGGTGAGCAACAGACCACCAGAGAGTATGGAGACGTTACCACCGGGAGGCCGCTGACCAGAGAAGGAGCTGCGAGGAAGGAGATCATCCAGCCGGAGGAATCAAGAAGTCCAAGAACGAAGCTAAGAGGAGTCTGCGGGAAGAAGGCTCTACTGAGGATCCAGGAAATCGCAAGGAAAGTCATCTTACTTGGTTTTCACACTTGGAGTTGGCTCAGTACCACACAGAGAGCGAGAACCATCTGGTGTTAGTCTGCTGGAGGAACCTCCCTTATAAAGCTGGTGGTAACGAGGGTGGATAAGGAACACCTGGTGCTGCTGCCTGCCATGCCCTAGAGGGAAGGTAGGAGAACAGGAAATGCACACACACACTCACAAACCACAGAATCCTAACATTTTGATTTTTTGTAATATGTAATGGGCTTTGTCCCACAGATTCTGGTGGACAATATTAAAGTCATTTTGACAAAATATAGTATAATCTGTGCTTTCACGTCCACAGGATCATCATTGAAAAGTTCACGCCACGCTCAGAACTTCCCTGGAACAAACTTACCCAGAACATAACCTGGTCTGGAGCAGGTTATGTTGAGAGATTAAGTTGCTATGGTTACTAACATACCTTGAAAGATACCTCCATTTTCGGAACCAAAAATTGAGGTTATCCACAAATGTACCCTCTAACTTAGCATGTCACATAACCTGCTATCTGGAGCGGACCTCAGGTCAGCAGGTCAGATGCTCCTGGACGTACCAAGGAAAGGGTGTCAACTCAGAGGGGACAGTGCTTTCGTTGTGGCCGCCCCGGGTTAATGGAACTCACTGCCACTGCAGATTAGTAAGGCTTCTTCACTGTCCAATTTTAAATCTATTCTTAAATCTAGGTTCGATTCCAGCTTCCTCCAGTCACATGTCGATGTGCCCCTGGGCAAGGCACTTAACCCACAAAATTCTACATCGTTCTACCGAGCTATGTTGGCTATCGGTGTATGAATGTGAGTGTGAATGGGTGAATGTGGCTTCAATGTAAAGCGCTTTGAGTGGTCAATATGACTAGAAAAGCGTTCAATCCATTTACCTAATAAGGGGGGTGTTTCTAACACTGACCTAAAGCCTGATTGGTCAGCTTCAAGTCTCGGTATGGGGAGCCTAAGTCCCGCCCTTCTACTTCTGGTCCATGGGTCCCCTACTGATAAAAAAAGTGACAAAAGTTATTTTCTGGACCAGTTTAAAATGTGCAGTGGACCGAACATATGATGTCCGTGAATTTTAAAAACTAATTTTGATGCAAAGAAAACTCTGAGAAAAGTTACTTTAGGTTTTGTGTAAAAACGTTTAGCAGACTACAACTGCAGCAAAAGAAGTAAAGCGAGGGTCTTAGCCTCCAGGACGAAGGAAGGAGCAGTAAACACAGAGAAAACCTCTATAAATCAGATCATGTGGAAAGTGGCAGCGATGCTAGGGGTAAAGCAGTCGGTGGAGTGAGAACCAGCATGCATTAGAAGCTGTACAAGCTCTTGATGAGTGTTTTACGTGCTTCTGACTTCTTATTTGTAGACATTTTAAATGTGAATTTTTACAATCAAATAATTCCCAAATCACTTGACAAACATAGTCGAAATGTACATCATTACTTATTATTTAAATAAAAGTACAACATATGTGTGATTCAGCACGTAACACAAAGTGGACCAAAAAGTATTTTTTATCACTCCATTGACTCTCATTCATTATTTCTTTGGCCAGGAAACCCACGGGCCAACCGGAAGGGGAGACTTAAGGCGTTTTTTACATGGTATGGGAGTCCGTACTCGGATACCGTATTTGGTCACAATCCACTTATTTCGTACCATGTGAACACACACTGGACCATGACAGGAAATGGCCAGAGAGACCTGCCTTAGAGGTAGTATCCGAGTCCAGGTACAAGCGGCCACGGATAATGTGAACACAACCCGTACTCTGGCCTTACTCAAGACAGTAGACGCGCTCCACGCGGAAATGACGACACCACCGGCCGAAATTACAGAATCACCTCGCGACCATAAAAATACCCTCCCTTGTTTGTTGGATAACTACAGACTTATTCGTATACTGCCACCTGCTGTTTAGGTGTAGTAAAACACTGGATTCAAGTACGTGTCAAATATGTGCCATCTGAACAGAAGAAATTTGCATTTTCTCTGGCCGTATTCTGGCACGGCCACACATGTGAAAACAGCCTTAGGCTCCCCATATACACTAAAGTGGTTGAGGACGGAGGAGCGTTTGCATAGGCTAGCTACTCTGTGTGTCTGTGACTGCACTCAGGACCGCGTCAAAGGAGCTTGGAAATAGGCAGTCTTTGCAGCTTTGATTGCTTATTTCCAAGTATCGGCTCCCTCGACCTTGGTCCTAAGGAGGGAATTCAACATGGGACATGGACAGGTGCTTGTGAACTGTTGTCAAAAACTTAAGACAAGATGACAAGGCGGACTAAGCGTTAGGTTATGAGTTGCTACTTGGGGGCATCCCGCTAGCTTAACAAGGAGCCTAACCGGGTTAGCCCTCAATTGTTAACCTTTGCACCCCAGCACCTAGGGGTTGGCGGTAGGGCAAAGTTTTCATATCACTTTATTTTTTTTAAAAACATATTGGTATTACGTTATTTAACAGTATTTTTTCCATTAAGACAGTTCATATCCACATTATTTTATAAGAATGAAGAATATAAAAATGTGATTTTAATAGCCCATTTTACTGCCATATGGACTGTATCGTATTGTTTTTCCAGACACAGGTGAATGATATGAAAATAATTAAAATGATTATGATTCTAGTAGACATTATTGTTGCTCTAAAGGTGAAAGTATATATTTTTTAAACCTCATGTTGGCGCAAGCAACAAATTACTAATTGCTTTGCATGTAGTACTGAAGAATCCCGCTAGGGGACAGAATATAGACTGACATCGGATTTTGCCAAAGAAGAAGCAAAATAAACATGCCAACCGTAGGTGATTATTAGCTGGTTAATATTCAGAAAACAACAGAAAAAAAGATGGCAGAAGTATCGTAGATATGTAAAACATATTTACCGCTATTAATGATTTCTTTCCTACTGGTTTTGCTGCCGTTGACCGCGTTTACCTACAGACGGTCAAATAGTGCTCAACGCTTCCCCCTACTGTTTACTCCTAATAGCGTTTGTAAAAGGTATGCCTTTGGTTCTAATCTGACCTTTTAAAGCCAATAAACTTTTTAAACTATAGACGAGGCTCCTCTTTTTTGGAATTACTTCATCAGAATTGTGTGCTTCACTCCTGCCAGCAGCTGTACTTAGTTAAAAACGAGTTATTTTCTACACTGTGGTGAAGAGCGTGTAGCAGTGAAATCGGTTCTGGCTGAAACACTTCCCCTCATTAAACATTCCGGAAGATGTCTGAGCTATTCACCGGTATAGGGGTATATTAAAATCTCATACCATATCGAAAATAAACAGCGGTTTTTGGTATGAACCGGTATACTGCCCAGGCCTACCAGCACCTCACCTTCCAAGGCACCTTCGTTTTTTTGTCTGTTGCTCACAGGAGCCCTCCATGTCATGGACAGACCTGTTGATAAACCAGCATTACTCTGTCAGTGAGAATCCAGCAGCCGAGTGTCTCAGTTCTGTCACAGACACAGAGAGAAGCTAGCAGATGCTAACGCTTCTCCTCAGCCACTTCAGTGTAAATACAGAGACCTGTAGCTGACCCATCAGGCTTTAGGTCAGTGTTAGAAACAACCCCCTTATTAGAATACACTTCTGGAAATCTGGAAATAAATGTGATCTAGAAATGTGTAAATAAATGTGATCTAGAAATTTGTATATAAACGTGATCTAGAAATGTGTAAATGTGATCTAGGAATGTGTAAATAAATGTGATTTAGAAATGTGGAAATAAATAAATATATATAAAATTAACTTTTTTTGTTTATTTATTTTCAATTGTACTTATTTATTTATTTATTTATATCCACATTTATTTATTTATTGTCAATTATGACAGAGTTGGTCCTCCATAGTCAGTTGCAGCTGTAGTGCTTTATGAATAAAGTTGGCTTGGCTGCCTAGTATTCCATTTATGGGTTCTGTTTATTATAAACGTGTAATGTATTTGATGGTTGTCATGTTGGTGACTCAGAGCTCAAAAAACCCAATAAAATCAAAACAAAGTTCTGAAAGCAATTATTGTAAACCAGAGTAATCTTCTTATAAATCACATGACCTATTAAAAGTAAAAGTGAAACAGTCCTATGAATACCTTTGTACCTGGCCTTTATTGCCAGCACAGCAGCCCACCTTCCCTGCAGCACACTCAAACAGTACTTACTAAATTTACTGTGATCCAGTGTTGTTGCCGTCGGTGTCTTTGCTCATTGTTCGTATACCGCTTTTATTCCATCTGTTTCTCTGCTGTCAGAATTTGTTTACTAGTGTGACGCTCTAGGCTAACCAGTAAAATCCCACGTGAAAGGGCACATGTAATATGCTTCCCTGGTTTAAAAAAGATGATTCCGATTATTGCAGTTCAGCAAAAACCTGTTAATCAGCCATTATCTGATAACAGGTATGCTGACACAGGGAAACACCTAAACATGCAAGGCAGTGTGCTTTGTGGACCAGGGTTAAAAAACACAGAGATAGACCACAGCAGATATGGGCATTAAGGACATCACCATGAGGCCAAAACATGCACCAAAAATACACAAAAGCAATCACTTTAGCTATTTTGACCTATAAATTTAAGACAGCTCCCTCTTCTATATGTGTTCAGTTGACCTGCAGACATCTAACACATTATAAATATTTATGGAGTAATGACCTAAATATATCTTAAAAACTATTTGGAATTCATGATTTCATACCCAGGTAGCACAGATTGAAATTATTTTAAAATAAGGCACGTTTAGTTTTTTTAACTACTTTATTTTCATGACTACTAAAAAATAAGCTTTGCTCGAGGGGAATCTCTCACTCACATTTGAGTGTGAATTTTGCTCAGACTCTTTATTATTCTGACATTGTTATACTCAGAAACCATGTCAAGACTTAATTTCTGCTGTGTGGAACTTTTCACACAGCTAATATGAATCCTAAAAGAAATCAGCCCTGCCAGTGCAGTGCCTAGAAGACATAAAGCTGGGACATTTAGGATATGCTTTATCAGCTTAATCCCATACTGTAAGGTATTAGTTTCAATAAGGCTACATGTGGTTGACACAGTTAAAATGCAAAGGAAGCTCATTTAAGCTTAAAATATTTTTCTCTAGGCTGCTTTTCTTTTTATACGTTTACGAACTTTAGAGCGTTTCAGTACAACCAATTTCTGGGGGGAAAATTATAGTATGTCTCTATTCACCAACAGCCACTCCCAACCCTGCCTACTTTATTGAGTAGGGCTGATCGGCCTTATCATGAGATAGTACTGACACAGACAGCAACAACAACACACCTTTTTTCTGCTCTGAAGCTTATCATAGTGAAACAGCTGAGCTGCTTCATGCTGCAGGAACTCCATTAATGTCTGCAAGCAGAGGGAGAAACTGGGCAAAACAGGAGAGGAGTGAATGTGCGACACAAATTAAGAGATGGAGAGTACATACTAAGCCTATATACATATCAGTATGAATTGATTGAAATTGCTTTTTTCATTTGTAATATTTCATCCATTTACATATTATAGACATTACAGAAATAATCATTACTATTGAATCCATTCATTTAAAAAAATAATATTTTTGATCATTTTAAATAGAGGACTTTAATTAATTAATATTTCACATTTATTTGCTTTTATGCTCATTAAAAAATATTCATTACAGAATCTTCAAATAGATTTTAAGATGCTCTGTCTTTGTATCCCAGCAAGGTCTAGCTCAAATACACTTTACTGTCCCCATTTGAGTAATTTTTGTAAAACATTTTTATAAAAACTACTTTAAAAATGTGTGGTTGTTCCTGAGAGCTACTCTAGGATCATTTTACAGGATGCTTATCTAATTTCACTCATCCCACTCAAACTGAACCCCGTAAAGGCAGATTGAGACTTCTGTCTGTCATAAATTTAGCTGTAGAGAGGTTTGGTTATGATCCAGCACAGATGTTCCTACTTCCACCCACAAACGTGCATCTCAGAAACTAAAAATGTTTAATCGAGGTTGCGATTCCAGCTTCTTCTCGGAGGCGAGAGCAGACTGTGTTCTCCTCACTGCTATACGTGATGGTCTGAGGTTTTTCTGAACTGACATAAATCAAACAAAAACCAGTGAAGGTTCAATGGTAAATTTAGTTGTGGCTTTGGCATGAGACAGCATTCTCCAATTTTATGCTCATGAATATTCAGGAACGACGGTGCTTTGCTAAAGCATTTTTCACATTTTGTCTTGGTACAACCACAATCAAATGGATTTCACTGGGTTGTTCTGCAATCCTGGAGAAAACCGTTAGAGGTTGCGAAAGACTTCTATCTTGAAAAATGCTAAATGTTTTCACATCTTTTTAACAATAACCAATCAGGTCATTGGTTATTGGTCATGCACCACACTAAATATAAGACCAGAGGTGATAGGTCCTTTTAGGCAGTGGCCCCCACGCCGTGGAATGCACCTTGCACTCTTTAATTTTTATAGTCTTTTATAAAAAGTTTAAACATTTGTTATTACAAACTTTGAAATAAATGTGGCTTTAGAGAGATGTGTTTTGTCCCCCTCATGTTTGAGTGGCAAGGTATGCAACAAGGGGTCAGATGGGATTTGATCCAAAGACTCTCAGGTGAGAGTCATGCATACTAACCAGTCAGTCAAAGGCATATCCTGGTGGCCTAGTAGCCAGGGTGCAATATTTATCTGAGGTATAGGGACAGGACCCCACACTGTCACATTTGTATTTGTGGACTTAATTATTGATAGTCTGGTTTATGACTTTATGTGTGCGCTTGTGTGTTTCTCTGTATTTTACTTTTTCTACATTTATTGTGAAGCACTCTATGATTCTTTCTAGTGCTATATTTATAAACAGTAGTTTTTTTTTTAATGGTTAATTTTGGGCATATTTCTTTTAATACTCTAATTTGATGGTAAATAGGACTGCAAAATATTCAACAAAATATACTCAAAAGCTGCCTTGGTCGCAGCTATTCTTTACACTTGGCTAAACATAGCAACTTGAACAAAGATTGTCCCATATCTAGTTCTTGTCGCTCTTTTTTGTGTAAAAAAAGAATATTCCTAGAAATAATGTAGGATATGTTATTCCTTTCCAAAGCATTTCAGCAAATGTATTTTATATTTGTGTATTTTTTAAAGTAGAAAAAATATATATTTTCATTTATAATAATTTCAGATGTTTTGTGGTCCTTCCATTTCTTTTCAACTTAAAAAGTTTGACCCATATGGTAAAGTATTTGGACACCTCCATTTAATGTGATTTAATGAGCTTTAACTGTTTTACAGAAAATAAACGGGCAGTAGTGTTTTCTTTAGATGTTTTTTTATATTTAAGGCTCTCACTACTTTATCACATAACATCCCAATAGAATATATTTTAGTTTTTGGTTCTAGCAAGATAAAATGTGGGAAAATGAAAACTGAATTGTCTTTGAAATGAAAAACATGCCTGGTGGAAAAAAGGAGAGGGAGAGAAAATGCCTTATGTAAAACCAGAATTTTCTCCTATCTTGTCCGGAAGGAGACACATGCCTGCTGCTGGAAATCACGGATTTGAAATGCTCTGGCAAATACTTCAAAGCAGAGCTTGACTGTTTTATTGGCCCTGCTTCATTTGGGTGTCACTGTGGACAATCTGGTCTCAAAGTATGACAGAAATGGCTTGCCGCTGGTTTATATTGTATTTCAGAACAGTCGTTGACTGTACATTTCAAATGTTCAAGCTTCAAATGGGAAATAACATCGTCTATCAACTGCTTATGAGATGAATGTACCCAGAGGCAGAACCCCAAATAAAGCAATTATAGAATTCACTTTGATATTCCTGTTAGTGCTCTAAAAACTGCCTTCTAAAAGGTTTGAAGTCTGGGGCAACACTGACATAACTGAGGTCAGCCTGGCTTTTTCCACATCCGGTACATAATTATGTACCAGGGTTCATTCTTGCTATTCTACTTTGAGACAAGTGCACCTTGTACAGGACCTGTAGCAGGCCATGTTGAACGCACATTTACAAAGAATACATTGTTGTGACTGCAGCCTGTCAGGCTTCATATGGACAAGCCCTATCCATTGTATTCACGTTCATACATTCAAGTCGTGTTTTTTGAGGCAATGTTAGAGAAACATCGATTCTCACAAAGCTAAGTACTTTAAGATAACCGAAAGAGTGTATTTGAGAGATTTCAAAGTCTGTATTCAAATCCTCAAAATAAATATAAAGGCTTCTTTATAAAAAAAAGTCCCCAACGTGTTTTTCTCCCATCACTGCTGAGAGGATGGATTTATCAAAGGTTGGCCGAGATTAACATTAGACAGTAAAGGAGACAGGTTCTCCCAATCAGAGTGAGTCCCAAATTGGAACTAGGTCCAAAGAGCCTTTAACGACTTTGTGGTTCGTCCAATGTCATTTATTTGTTGGTAAAGGCCTGCACATCAAGGAGCTAAGCAAGACCAGGATGCGAGTTATTCCACCCAAGTTGTGGACTCAATCCGAAGATTCAGTATCTGATAACTCTATTTAACTAATACAACAATTTATGGATGTTGGTTGCCTGATAATAGATGTGAATACTCCAAAAGAGATGTTCTTTTGTTAAAATGAGTCCAGGGCACAGCGGATGTTTTTCTTTCTCTTCAGCTGTTTCGTAAAAGTATATATTTTTAAGGCAGCAAGTTATTTGTTGTTTCCTCTGATGTCATGCATGTGCAAAGGAGTAAATTAGATGTTAACATTGCTGTTCTTTTAAAAATAAAAATCAACTGAAAATATAGATTAGTTAAGCCCTGTAATAAACCTGGGACCAGGGTGTAACTCACCTCTTATCCGTTGACCGCCCTTTTTTAATTGCCATGGAGGAATTTTCTTGGCTTATTTTATTTATGTGATATTGGAGGGTTTCCAAGTGTGAACAGCCTGTTTAAGCACCTCAGATTTCACTTCAGACTTTGACTAGGCCTCTCCAAAAACTTCCCTTTTGTTTCTGTTTTTTAGCTTTCCTGATCTGGACTTGCTGTTCTGCTTTAGATCATTATTCTATTGAATAAGCCAGGTGTGATTAAACTTAAGGTGATGAGCTCAATGTTGTACCTTGACCTTCAGAACTGTTAGGAGAGCAGAACTCATGGTTCAATCAATTACAGCAAGTTGTCCAAATCCTGAAATGGCAGCATAGCCCCCTACCATGACAACCCCAAAACCATTTATGACAGTCAATATGATGCTCTTTTTCTAAAATATGTTCCTTTTCACCATATCTCATGGGTTTCAGAAAAAAAAGTTCCACTTTATTCTCATCATTTCAAAGAAAATTATCATAAAAATCTTGAGGATAATAGAGATGAAAAACAGGTCTTGTGTTCATTTTGGTCAGTAGTGGTTTTCATCATGGATCTCTCCCATAGATGCCATTTAGGTGCTGTTCCTTTGTTATTGTTGAATCATGAATCATAACCTCATCTGAAGCCTACTGTACTTTAGATGAGTTCATTGATGTCACTGTTTTTGTGCAGTAAGTTTGCGTAGTCCACTTCTAAGACGGTTCACCACTGTTCCATGTTGACTCCAGGTGTGGATAATGGATCTCAAAGTACTTCTATTTCCAAACCTTTTTATAACCCTTTCAGTGATGGTGTTTGTCATCAGCTCTTGAATTTCTCTAGTCAAGATGTGTTGTTTTTTATCATTATTTAACTACTTCATACTTATTTATTGAAGTGATTTGTTGATTCCAAAGATCAGGCAGTAATGAGGCCTGGGTGTGGTAGAGACATTTAATTCATGTTTTAATAAGGAGTGCTGTTAGTAATTATTTTTAATCGGGTCAGATTTGTTTAAATAGCTGCTTTTCCCTCCTTGACACATTAAATCATCATTTGAAAGTAGAAGCTGGTGTAGAAAGTATCTTGTTTAATATAGGAATTAGTTGAATCTTGCAGGTGTGACAAAAGCAGAAGCAGAAGGAAAATGTAATTTTAAAATCAAAGCTAATGATAATCTAATGCAATCAGTTTTCCTACTTGTTTCACAGCTGTTTTTTTTTTTTTTAGAGACCTAATTGTATGTTAACTTCCAAAAGCAGAGTTTAACCCACTGTAACCAGACACCCAATCAGGTAATGAGACATTACAGCTGGTCTGCGTGACTAATTAAAGAACTTGGCATCAAACTGAGCTGCTTTTAGGTCTAGGTAAACTGCCTAGAATCTCTTCATACCAAGAGTATTCAGTTCATTCAGCGCTGCTGAGCATGCATCAGTCCTGTATTTTAATGGGGAACTGTTCCCTTGCTCCTTCATAACTGAATACTGTGTAATTTCCTACATTTATGATATTGCCGGTTAGAATGGTTGTGGTAATTTGCGTCACTTGTAAGTAATAAAATAGAATTGTGGATCACAAGTGTGTTTTAATTTACTTTAGCTACTGCTTTTTATTTTAAAGAAACTGCATGGTGGAGTTTTACCATTTTTAGACAATCTGATCTCCACTGGTGATGGAGCCAGTGTCACTGCCTGGAAAGGAGGCTGAGAAGCTGACAAGACAAGATAGACATAGCTAGACTCACAGGACAGACAGATTGGAGCTTCATCTGTAGTATCACAGATGCTGCTTGGGTATGTTGTGGAGAGCCAAAACTCAATATACCAGTCTATAGGTCATAAGCAAAAGAATCAAATCCTTGATACAAGTGGCTAAAATGAGCTTCCTCTGTAGGGTGGCTGAGCTCATCCTAAAAGACATTGTAAGAAATGGTATTATCCAGGTAGAGCTCAGATATGCTGCTCCTCTGCTTAAAAGGAGTCATGCTGCATTCCATTTCCGTCAGAAGTTGGAGCTGGGAATAACGCCAAACCCGAGTTTACAGTATTCCAGTTTACATAGTTGAAATTCTAATATGACAACGCCCAAGTAACTATTGTTTGTAGTACCTGTTTTAAAAACATACTTTTGACATGCAGACACCACTTTCAGTTTGTTCAGGTTAGAGTTACTGTTAATACATGCAACACTGGCTTTACATCCACTTCAAGTGTCTTGGGAAATAAACATGTTTCCACCACATCTCGCAATTACTGATGTGAGGCACTATCCTATTGGATCTCGAAGTCCATGCTTAAAAATTCCCAGACTCTCCAACTTCAAAGGAGTGTTCCTGTTGATTCCTCTGATTTGGAAGTTGGGATTTGCGAGTTCTGACTACAAGCGGAATGCACCATCAGTTGAGGTTGTGCATATGACTAATAAGGATGCCTACTGGATGATTTCCTTAGATTTTCCTCTCCACTGGGAGGGGATCCCAGGTGAACTTGTCCATGAAACATATCTCCTTTCTGATCTGGGGGCATCTTAAGATAACTCATCTGTAGGGAGAGGTACATCCAAATTTCCCTCCTGAAATGGTTACTCCTGAAAACCTGATATTAGGTCAGTGGATGAGTACATTACTCCAGATTGAAGTTGGAATCCAATATTTTATTTCCCTCTGGCCAGTCATTTATCTCAGCATGTATGAAACTACATCACCATGATAGATAGAAGCTTTTTCGGGCAAGAGCATGTCCTTTAATTATTTTTTAAATTTTACAATATAATATTTATAATTACAAGAAAACTATATGAACGATGAGCTACAACAGCGATTTTTGCATGGTCACCTAAAATATTCCAGGAAAGGTGACTTCTGAGATTTAGATAAATATCGGTATCCCTTGTCAGAAACACATTGTGTTTCAGTATATGTCTTTAAAATGGCTAAACTGTTCTGGCACTAAAAACAAAAAATATGCTTCCTTTATGTTTTAAAGAAAACATTTTGTATTCAAACCATAAAAAACATGGTATATAAGAAGAAATAACACAAAAATTTGCTGTTGTTCTCTGTATTTATTCTTTTCATTGTTGAACTCTTTCAGAGGATCATAAATATGTTACAGAGTGAGAACATCAGTTTAGTTATTTACAAGATAAAATAACGTACAACTCACAATGTCTGCTTGTGTTCGTGATGCTGAGGCAGGTAAGCAGAGGGGAAAACATAACGATAGAGAGAAAACAACTACAGTTGTTTCTTTGTTCATCTGAGGGGATTCAGACTAGCAAGACCCTGACCTTACCTACAGAAAGAAAAGGAACTCAAAAGAAGCAGCGGCTGGTTTGTGGTGTGATGGCAGAGAAAACCGAGGCAGCTCCTGTAGGGTTTCACATCGAAGGTGATAAAGCAATAATACAAAAGTTGAAGATTCCAGACGCAAACTTTTTTTCTAACCTAACATGCAGGAAAGGGAAAAAAAGAACTGCAGTGGTTTATTTAGACCTCATGAGTCAAACTGAACTGTAATGAATCAACATGTAGGAGGACAGAAGGTTTGAGCTTTAAAATGAAAACGCATATGAGAGACTCAGGATCATCAGCTTTTACTCCCTACTTCATCACCACTTCAGCCAATTTAAAAAAAAAAGTGAATATATATATATATAGTTCAAACTCTTTAGGAATCTATCAATTTTAATGTTTGAATTGTAAAAAAAAAGAAAAAAAAAGGAGAAAACTTGTTTCTTATAACACAGATACATGAGGTTAAGAACTTAGGACACAGTTAGAGAAACTGTTTGCCCCCCCCCCCCTTCCTGTCTGTCTGCTCCAGCCATGCTCATGTAGCCACAGATGTTTGGAGGTCCTTTTCAGAAAGCAGTCAAACCTTCAGGAATGACATTTTACAATGTTCAAAAACATGAGCTTATGAAGTAGGAGGCAAGTTATTCTGCACATTTCCTCTGCAAGCAACATAATAAAAAGCTCTTTGAAATACGTTATGATTTAACAACAAGCTACGTCAAAGCCTAACGTAACAGAGCTAACTTTAGCCTAGCACTTCAACAAACTAGACTATATGAAAACACCATCAGCAGGAGCAAAGTTGCAAGTTAACTAAACACTAAATATGTATCTAATTGTCTATCTGAATATATATTTCGAACACAAAGAAAAACTCTTTGTGAGGACAGTGAAGTAGCTTTAACACCAGTTACCCCGTTTTGTAGAAACTACAGTTGTAAAATAAATTCTCAGAAAACTTAACAGGCGAGACCACAGTATCCAGAACATCACTGGTGATTTAAGTGCTACACAATCAGAATACTGCTAGATAATGTATATACAAGCCACTGGTTTTGATGAAGTACCACACTGGGATTTAAGAAATGCAATGACATGGATCATACTGGAGACCAAAAATACTGATCAGAGCTTTTAACTCAGAAACTTGAAACTCTACCACAGACGAGTCCTCATACAGGAACTATTCAGGTATGTATCAGCACTGAAAGCAACTGAAAATGACCAGAATAGTTCAACATGAATAAACATGAGTAAATATTTACAGACCTCTTGTCTGTGAATGTAGTGATGACTAAAGGAATCAGGAAGCCTAAATCTGACTGTGTCAAAGTTAATTTTGAAACAACTCATTCTGCAATCTGCAGCCGATGCTACAGGGAAAAACAGTCTATTAAAAAAAAAAATAGCCCAAAGGTGTGTCTGCTTTCAAACTAATCATCACCTATATGTGGCCGGCAATGAACTAGTTGGTGGATAATATCATAGCCTGAAGCATGTGCTAGAATAACCCTAGGGAGCTCCTGGGTTGTTGAAATGAGGCGACTAAAAACCAATTATCTTTCACAAACTGAAAAAAATCTGAATCAGCTGCTGTTTTTCTTCTTTTTTTTTCAGTTTTTTTTTGCTGAGCAATTTAGGTAGTAAACTGACTGACTGATCGCGAGTCATTTTCTCAGGGTTGAAGAGAGGAAGGGGGTTGTGCGTCTCATCCGAAATTCATTACAACATTATTGGTTTGACTCTCAGATGGAGATGTGCTAACAAGAAAGAAAGTGAAGGAGAAAAAGGGAGAGCTGTTCACAGAGCCAGAAAGACAACGGTGATTAAGCTGAGCGCATCTTTTGGAGATGTCGGTCCTACTGTCGGTGAGTGGGGTCGAGGTGTGGGTAGCTGAGGTGGACCAGAGGAGGGTGTCCTAGATGGGCAGCTGGAAGGTGATGTCCACCTGAGCTTCTTTTGCCAAAGAAACGATTTCAGAAAGCCTTACAACCTGCAAAAAGAAGACAGAGGTGACCTTGTTATTTCAGCAGTTAACCATTTTAAACATCTACTGTTTTCATTGTTTTGTACTCAAGATAAGTAGCAGAAGATGGTGCAAAACAAAGTAAATCTATGTTTCTACCCAAGTTCACAACTTACATTATTTTTGTCTGTCATTATTACAGACAGGGTAAAAAAAGAAAGAAAGAAAATCAATTTAAAATCTATTTTTACTCAATTTTTACTCAATTTTGAAATCCTAAACGGGGTATAGGATCTGACAAGTTAATTCTATTCAAAAGTATTTCTTTAATACTCAATTACAAAAATATTCAATCTAAACTAAGGCTGAACGATTAATTGCATATGCAATTAAATCGCAATGTGACAAAATGAGATATTCTAATCGCAAAGGCTGCGATTGGACTTGACGTAAACATATCTGGTAAAGTCACGTGACTTGCAAACAGCTCAAACAATGCAGGGAGAGAAGGAAACACTGCACTTTAACCTGTTATAAAATGGCCTAAAGCTTAACAGAATCCAATGCTGCACAATATTTGGTACCAAAGAGGAACAGTATATCAGTTGTGGGAAATTATATCGGCTATGAAAACGTTAATGCTGCGCAACGCCAGGTATTATGCAGAACCCGCCTTGCTGCCTCACGAGGTACACTGCGAACCTTTATCAACAACTAAGAACATCACACCACCATATATGAGAGTTGCACGGCAAAAATGACCGCCACCAGTGTTTCAAATTCCAGTAAACAAACTTCCAGCCGACAGGGATCGCAGACCGAGCTGTTTGACAGAATCTTTCCTTACGGACATAAAAAAACGGCACACCAAAATAATTTGTGCTATATAGCTAAGGGTATGCTTTGATAAGCATGATGAATAACCTAGGATTTAATCTCACGAACACTTTTTAGCCACATTTAACCTGTGCTGTATAGATATGCTGACAGACAGTTAAACCCGCACCGAAAACAGCTGAGTATTTTGTAACAACTGGCCT
This sequence comes from Apricaphanius iberus, assembly GCA_028564705.1. NCBI lineage: Eukaryota > Metazoa > Chordata > Actinopteri > Cyprinodontiformes > Aphaniidae > Apricaphanius > Apricaphanius iberus. The sequence goes on along the minus strand of JAPXFQ010000396.1, from coordinate 174,736 downwards.
GTGATCAAACCGCACTACGGAGTCATACCAGAGTCTGAAAATGCATTAGATCGATGGAGAATAAAAAAATCAGAGCTTGTTGCTTCAAGCGTCCTACTTCCCAGATAACCCCACGGAGGAAAACATTGCAGCCGGCCTGAGAGGGGCTTACCAGCTGGGATCAATAGGAAGAAAACCTAAAAGTCTAGCCTATGGAATAGAATAAATTATGTATAAAAAAATCTGTTTATAATACATAATATTTTTGCTTGCATTAACTAAAAAATGCTTGAGAAAAGCCCCATAAAAAATTATTGCAAATTAAATCGCAATTGCAATATTGAACAAAAAAAAAAAAAAAAAAAATCGCAATTAGATTATTTTCCAAAATTGTTCAGATCTAATCTAAACAAGCTGAACAGAGAACTATGTATGAAAATCAAATTAAAACTATTGTACAAAAAATACAAATACCTGCTTCGGCCTGACGCTCCAAACTCTCAGTAACTTTTCAACGTGCAGTCAGCTCCTAGTCAGCGAGATGCATTGAATATAGTGTCTGAGAATCTTTTCTTTAATTGATTGATTTACCTGGACTCTGTGCGTCTAGTTGAAAATATCTATGCATTTGTACCAAGGGGTTAGAGGTCTGAATATCAATCTGTAAAATTGATGGACAGCCTTCAGGTGTTTCCCTTTACTATTCTAAAAACCGGTCAAATACAGAAAATATTTGTTTGTACCGTTTTCAAGCCTTGTGTATAGAAAGTTATCTTTTTACAAAACTAAATATAACGGATCCTGCATATAACACTTCTATAACCTATACTTTCATAGAAGGATTTTTGAGTTACGACTTTTTTCCTCGAAAACCACCTCCCTTCGTCAGGCAGCAACAGGTCAGCTATTTTTTCCTCTCTGTTTCTAGTTGGAATGTACTGAGATGAAGAAAAAAGAAGAAAAAAAAAAAAGAGTTCATTTTGTGTTTTTACCATTTTGGCTGCTTCGTCGAGGTCGTCACAGGCCAGGATTTTCAGAGGACTGGCAGCGATCAGAGCTTTGGCATCGTCCACTCTCGTCCCTGAAGACACCAAACACAGAAAAGCTCTTAAGGTCCCATAAGTGAACACCAAATATATAAACAATCAAATGTGGAATCCAGTTATAAATCAGCCTGTGAATATTCTCATTCATCCAGGTCATGGTTATCTCAAAGTTATAAATCACATGTGGGCTATCCAAAACAGTTGGAGGTGTAACCTGTTCTCACACTCAGAGGTGAATGGAGAAATTATCCAGTTACATTTCGGACAATTTTCAGCTTAAAAGGCCCGGACAACTGAAAAAACCCATCAAGAGTTGAGGACTCTGACCTATATCTGATCAGTGAATCCAGCATGTATAAGCCCTACAAGGTCACAACAACAACACTCTTTGGCGTGAATGATGCAGCTGACCAAATAGAGGCATCTCAGCCTACAAGAGCAGAGATCGAGACTTCAGAGCTTTTTTGCAATCTCCTGTTTTTACAGTTTTGCTAATTTTGTAACCAGAAAAACTTAATCTCTCTGCTCCTAACAGGTAACATCTAGGGATACACCGATACAGATACTGGTATCTGGGCTGATACCGTTCTTATGTACTGTATTGGTTAATGTTAACTGATACCATGAACCGATACCTAAAATGTGAAAACTGCGATAACTTCGCACAGAACGTTTAGTTTCCACTTATAATTTTACTTTTGCTGTCATTTTTTATTAATATTTTATATTTTTCTAATTCACCATCATTTTTTGTAACAAGCAGAGAAGAAAATAAAACCTATCCTCCAATTTATTGCAGATTTGTGTGTGTTAGAAGTATTGAGATTGGTACCTAGTACCAGTAAGTACTCAGATCCACGTATTGATATCATATCAGTTTGAAACAAATGGTATTGTTGCGTCCCTAGTGCCTTTTCTGCACGGCACACAGTTATGTAATTCAGCACTGTTTGGATCGGTATCAGCAGATTATGAACCTCGGGTTTCTGTAGCGGTACCAAAAACGACAAAAGTGGCTCGGCACATCCCTATTAACAACCACTCACATAGCAAGGCTAGAATAAAATATATTGAACACGTAATTATAGTTCTTGAAGGTAAATTAGAATGGACAAAAAAAATTAAAAAATTAAAATGAGTTTCAGCAAGTCTAACACAGAACTTGACCACAAATCTCTCATCTGAAGTCAGAATGAATTTTTTTTTTTTTTTTTTACACAATTTGCACATAAATAATGGAGTTGGAACCTTAGTTTTCAATAGATGGGCATTTAAAAAAAACATTTATACTTGGAAGAAAAGCCCAAATATGATAGCAACACTAAATTATCACACTGTTTTTTGCTAGAATGTTAAATAAAAATCTGATATACCACAAGTTCACACATCTAAGACAAATTTAAGATGACTTGTTCCCATGTTGGATAATGAAAATAACCTTTTTTTGTGTTGATCGACTTTTAAAACCCTTTTGGGTCAACTTTCTTGGGAGTTTGTGAGGAAGAGAAGTTTAGTTTTTTATTTAGGACAGAAGTTTTGTAATCTCACTTTAAAAAAATGCATTTATAAATGTGGGTTTTTTATATTTATTAAACTGCTCATGCTGATTTGATTATTAAACCCCAACATTTTATATATATATATATATATATATATATATATATACACTACCGTTCAAAAGTTTGGGGTCACCCAAACAATTTTGTGTTTTCCATGAAAAGTCACACTTATTCACCACCATACGTTGTGAAATGAATAAAAAATAGAGTCAAGACATTGACAAGGTTAGAAATAATGATTTTTATTTGAAATAAGATTGTTTTTACATCAAACTTTGCTTTCATCAAAGAATCCTCCATTTGCAGCAATTACAGCATTGCAGACCTTTGGCATTCTAGCTGTTAATTTGTTGAGGTAATCTGGAGAAATTGCACCCCACGCTTCTAGAAGCAGCTCCCACAATTTGGATTGGTTGGATGGGCACTTCTTGCGTACCATACGGTCAAGCTGCTCCCACAACAGCTCAACGGGGTTCAAATCTGGTGACTGCGCTGGCCACTCCATTACCGATAGAATACCAGCTGCCTGCTTCTTCTCTAAATAGTTCTTGCACAATTTCGAGGTGTGTTTTGGGTCATTGTCCTGTTGTAGGATGAAATTGGCTCCAATCAAGCGCTGTCCACTGGGTATGGCATGGCGTTGCAAAATGGAGTGATAGCCTTCCTTATTCAGAATCCCTTTTACCCTGTACAAATCTCCCACCTTACCAGCACCAAAGCAACCCCAGACCATCACATTACCTCCACCATGCTTAACAGATGGCGTCAGGCATTCTTCCAGCATCTTTTCAGTTGTTCTGCGTCTCACAAACGTTCTTCTTTGTGATCCAAACACCTCAAACTTGGATTCATCCGTCCACAGCACTTTTTTCCAGTCTTCCTCTGTCCAATGTCTGTGTTCTTTTGCCCATCTTAATCTTTTTCTTTTATTGGCCAGTCTCAGATATGGCTTTTTCTTTGCCACTCTGCCCTGAAGCCCAGAATCCCGCAGCCGCCTCTTCACTGTAGATGTTGACACTGGTGTTTTGCGGGTACTATTTAATGAAGATGCCAGTTGGGGACCTGTGAGGCGTCTGTTTCTCAAACTAGAGACTCTAATGTACTTATCTTCTTGCTCAGTTGTGCAACGCGGCCTCCCACTTCTTTTTCTACTCTGGTTAGAGCCTGTTTGTGCTGTCCTCTGAAGGGAGTAGTACACACCGTTGTAGGAAATCTTCAATTTCTTAGCAATTTCTCGCATGGAATAGCCTTCATTTCTAAGAACAAGAATAGACTGTCGAGTTTCAGATGAAAGTTCTCTTTTTCTGGCCATTTTGAGCGTTTAATTGACCCCACAAATGTGATGCTCCAGAAACTCAATCTGCTCAAAGGAAGGTCAGTTTTGTAGCTTCTGTACCGAGCTAAACTGTTTTCAGATGTGTGAACATGATTGCACAAGGGTTTTCTAATCATCAATTAGCCTTCTGAGCCAATGAGCAAACACATTGTACCATTAGAACACTGGAGTGATAGTTGCTGGAAATGGGCCTCTATACACCTATGTAGATATTGCACCAAAAACCAGACATTTGCAGCTAGAATAGTCATTTACCACATTAGCAATGTATAGCGTGTGTTTCTTTAAAGTTAAGACTAGTTTAAAGTTATCTTCATTGAAAAGTACAGTGCTTTTCCTTCAAAAATAAGGACATTTCAATGTGACCCCAAACTTTTGAACGGTAGTGTATATAAAATCTATAAACAGTGACTGTAAAAATTTAACTTTAAGATGATGGATATTTCCAATTTAAAGTTACATTTTTGTTGCTACTTCAAAATTTTCACTTAAAAATAAATACATAAATCCAATAGTTTAGCATATGACTTGTAAAACTTTGACATAGTGAGAGAAATCCTCTAAAGAACACAATGTACTAATTCAACATAATTAAACTTACACCAGCAAAATTATTTTAAAATCATGTTATCGACCTAATCATATATAAAAAAGGAAACATTTCAAAAATAAGCTTTAAATTTCAGTTCTAAAAAGGTAAGGAGCAATGAAAGCTGGAATCAAAGCAAACCAGCACAAGCTCATGTCTCTAGATATGGATACAATGAATTACAGATTCAGATCTTAAGAGATATTCACATCGCTATGACAAAATAAGCTAGATCTCTCCTCATCACGACGTAAAGATTAAGATTAAAGAAAAAGCTTGAATTTTATTATTAATGCTGATTTCTGCATAGTGATTTTCTTTAGAAAGTAACTTCAAATTAGTCATGAAAACAATTATCTATTCCAACAGGAATAGGAAGGGTTTTTGGAGAAGTCTGGCAGTGGAAATACTCTGACACTCAACAAAAGTATAAACGCAACACCTTTGTTTCTGCACCCATTTTTCATGAGATGGACTTAAAGATCTAAAATTCATTCCAGATACACAATATTACCATTTCTCTCAAACATTGTTCACAAATCCGTCTAAATGTGTGATAGTGAGCACTTCTGCTTTGCTGCGATAATCCCTCCCACCTCACAGGTGTGCCACATCAAGTTTGATCTGACTTCATGATTAGTGCACAGGTGTACCTTATACTGCCCACAATAAAAGGCCACCCTGGAATGTGCAGTTTTGTCTCACAGCAAAATGCCACAGATGCCACAAGCATTGAGGGAGCGTGTAATTGGCATGCGGACAGCAGGAATGTCAACCAGATCTGTTGCTCGTGCATTGAATGTTCATTTCTCCACCATAAGCTGTCTCCAAAGGCGTTTCAGAGAATATGGCAGTACATCCAACCGGCCTCACAACCGCAGACCACGTGTAACCACACCAGCCCAGGACCTCCACATCCAGCAGGTTCACCTCCAAGATCGTCTGAGACCAGACACTCAGACAGCTGATGAAACAATTGGTTTGCATAACCAAACAATTTCTGCACAAACTGTCAGAAACAGTCTCAGGGAAGCTCAACTGCATGCTCGTCGTCCTCATCGGGGTCTTGACCTTACTCCAGCTCGTCGCCGTAACAGACTTGAATGGGCAAATGCTCACATTCGATCTGACCATTAAGTAAAAGACGTTTCCAACATAAATGATAATCTTAATGGTTTGATATCTCCATTCTGCTGTTTAATCAACTTCACTGTGTCACGATCTTCCCATTCAGGATCAGACTCCATGCCCAACTCAAAATATTGCAGCAGCAACAATATAACACTTGTAGGTGTACATTAAAATGCCACCATTAAAATAAAAAAATCTGAAAATGTTTTGATTTGAACAATGAATGTCCCTTTTAGGATGAATACAGATTCTTAATACTACTCAGAAGCACTTAAACTGACCACTTTTTTTCTTTAAGAAGCCTTCCAGAGTCTGCTGATTGGATTTTCGAATCGCCATTGAAACTTTAAACGGGTCACAAGGCTTTAAACTATCTACGTATGATTCAGCTTTTTGCTATCTGCACCCTCCGTCCCAGCTCCACCGAGCGATAAGCATGTCGGTAAAGGCAGGAGAAAATCGTTCTCACACCTTTGGGCAGGAAGAAACCATGAACAGGATTACTAATACTTTTTATTATTATTATTACAACTACTACTATTATGTAACTATGACGGCTCCGACAGCCTGGTTTAATAACGCCGCCGTGAACGTAGCCTTTCTGCATCGTCCATTTAGCTAGACCTGAGTCAAGAGCCCCATGATAACACTGGGTACAACTTAAGCGGGCGAAAGGATATTAGTTCGGGGCGACTGGCCAAAAGTATATTAAAGGACCGGGCGGAGCAGCGGAGTTTGAAAGCTAGCCCAGTTCACATAGCATTCTGGCGGAGAATAGAGCCGTGTCACAGCGGGACTCGTGCTGAAGTATGAAAGGGAAAATACGATGGGCGTGCTAACGTCGTGCACAGCATTGCGCGGAATCACATCCTGGTCATAAATTAGTAGCCGGCTGGGCTTCATTGAGTGGTCGGCTATATAGCCGGCAGCTGGCGCTTGTGGAAAGACCTGGTATAAGGTACACCTGTGCACTAATCATGATGTCAGATAAGCATCTTGATGTGGCACACCTGTGAGATGGGATGGATTATCTCAGCAAAGCAGAAGTGCTCACTATCACACATTTAGACTGATTTGTGAACAATGTTTGAGAGAAATGGTAATATTGTGTATCTGGAATGAATTTTAGATCTTTAAGTCCATCTCGTGAAAAATGGGAGCAGAAACAAAGGTGTTGCGTTTATATTTTTGTTGAGTTTAGAAAGCAGAAGCAGAAATGCGTCCCTCAGGAAAGCTCGGCTCTGTTTGGGCTCCAAACACAAACATGTACATTCTCTGGTAGCTTGCATATCTCTCTGTTTTGCACTGCTGAATGAATAAAGGAAAGAAAATAAAAGAGGCAGAAGAATTTTCCACCAGCACTCCTTTAGGAAGACCAAGTGCCGACACAAAAACACCAGCAGCCACAGTTGGTCTCCCCTGATATAACCGCTACAACAACACAAAGCATATAAAACAAAATCTAATAGCTAATATTAGCTCAGCATGCACTACAAATAATCTTTTCTTTGTCCATCCACAGATAAGAATTTATGTGAATAAAAAAAAGATTACATTTTTAAATTACGCTTTTATTTAATTATGGTCTTTTCACTGCTAAGTATATAGTTTAACTGTATTTTCTTCCTGTGAGCTGACTGGCCAATGGGTCAATAACAAGTTTAACAATCCAGTTGGATTGCAGATGGATATAAACTCAAATGGTGCTGCATAACTTCTAACCCCTGACCACTTGGTGCGGATGCACAGACAATTTCAACTTTGTGTATGGAGTAAATGTAACTAAATGAAAAAATAAATAAAAAAGATTCCAAAGAGAGAATCTGATTTTATTTATATGTAGCTCTATGTTTAGCTTGTTCATTTTTAATATAATTTAAAATAAAAATACCATTGAATATGTTAAAAATTTAAAGACTGACAGGTAAAAATAGATCACAGCCGGACTTTGTTTACCCATTCGGTCAAAATAACGAAACCAAAAAATTATAGCGCGACCTCTGCTTCGTGGAATTTATTTTACCATTATCCTTTTAACTCGTTTCTTTTGACGCCCCATTCCTTAGGTTTTCATAAGCCACTCCAAAAGCGAGCAGTAATTTTCATCATAGGTACACTTCAACTGTGAGAGACAGAATTTGAAAAAAATATCCAGTAATTCACATTGTAGGATTTTTAAAGAATTTATTTGTAAATTATGGTGGAAAATAAGTATTTGGTCACTTCAAACAAGGAAGATCTCTGGCTCTCACAGACATGTAACTTCTTCTTTAAGAAGCTCTTCTGTCCTCCACACGTTACCGGTATTAATGGCACCTGTTTGAACTCGTTATCTGTATAAAAGACACCTGTCCACAGCCTCAAACAGTCAGACTCCAACCTCCACTATGGCCAAGACCAAAGAGCTTTCGAAGGACACCAGGAAAAAAATTGTAGACCTGCACCTGACTGGGAAGAGTGAATCTACAATAGGCAAGCAGCTTGGTGTGAAAAAATCAACTGTGGGAGCAATTATCAGAAAATGGAAGACATACAAGACCACTGATAATCTCCCTCGATCTGGGGCTCCACGCAAGATCTCATCCCGTGGGGTCAAAATGATCATGAGAACGGTGAGCAAAAATCCCAGAACCACACGGGGGGACCTGGTGAATGACCTGCAGAGAGCTGGGACCAAAGTAACAAAGGTTACCATCAGTAACACACTACAACGACAGGGAATCAAATCCTGCAGTGCCAGACGTGTCCCCCTGCTTAAGCCAGTGCATGTCCAGGCCCGTCTGAAGTTTGCCAGAGAGCACATGGATGATACAGCAGAGGATTGGGAGAATGTCATGTGGTCAGATGAAACCAAAGTAGAACTTTTTGGTATAAACTCAACTCGTCGTGTTTGGAGGAAGAAGAATACTGAGTTGCATCCCAAGAACACCATACCTACTGTGAAGCATGGGGGTGGAAACATCATGCTTTGGGGCTGTTTTTCTGCTAAGGGGACAGGACGACTGATCCGTGTTAAGGAAAGAATGAATGGGGCCATGTATCGTGAGATTTTGAGCCAAAACCTCCTTCCATCAGTGAGAGCTTTGAAGATGAAACGTGGCTGGGTCTTCCAACATGACAATGATCCCAAACACATCGCCCGGGCAACGAAGGAGTGGCTCCGTAAGAAGCATCTGAAAGTCCTGGAGTGGCCTAGCCAGTCTCCAGACCTCAACCCCATAGAAAATCTGTGGAGGGAGTTGAAAGTCCGTGTTGCTCGGCGACAGCCCCAAAACATCACTGTTCTCGAGAAGATCTGCATGGAGGAATGGGCCAAAATACCAGCTACTGTGTGTGCAAACCTGGTAAAGACCTATAGTAATCGTTTGACCTCTGTTATTGCCAACAAAGGTTATATTACAAAGTATTGAGTTGAATTTTTGTTATTGACCAAATACTTATTTTCCACCATAATTTACAAATAAATTCTTTAAAAATCCTACAATGTGAATTCCTGGATTTTTTTTCACATTCTGTCTCTCACAGTTGAAGTGTACCTATGATGAAAATTACTGACCTCTGTCATCATTTTAAGTGGGAGAACTTGCATAATCGGTGGCTGACTAAATACTTTTTTGCCTCACTGTACATTACAGAGTATCGTATTATGTAAGTTAACATAACATTTCTTTCACAGGTCTGAAAAGTGGCCAGCTACATAAAATCTAAGTCAACGGCAACTCAGAAAACTGTCTCCCGTTGCTACATGTTGCTCCAGGATGAGTGAATGCTCAAAGTGGATGACTTGATGAAATCTGCTGGGCATTTAGATAGAAAACCTTTAAACTGATTAAAATCATAATGAACAGAAAGACTAATTGGAATGTATGTATGATCACTGAATTCAAAGGACTTGTACAGTGCCTAGAGATGATGTTGTGAACTGATGCTGTATAAATAAACTGAAATGCATAAATTCAGATGCGGCTCTCAAAGGTTAGTGCTTCGTCACCCATTATGACGTCATTTAAGAGCAAATGGACATCTTTACAGGAATTCTATAAAGTGTATTCATTTCTGCCTGTTTTTAAAAAAAACTCCAGAGGAAGTCAGCCAAGAAGATCCTGATCACACGCCTAAACCAAGAATAAATTCCTTACCCTGTCTCCAAGGGTAGGTTAGACACACTAGAGAGGACTAAATTAGGGAGCTTCTATTTGCTTATTTATCTCAAAGCTCATGACAATAGATGAGGATTATAAGGAGATAAGCAAATGAAGATCTTCATTCCCTCTTCACCATAACAATCAAGGATGAGATCCCAGTCCCAGCTGATGGTACCACACTCTACCTGTCATGCTCTGATTATGGAAATATTAATTATCGATTAGATATTTTTAAGTTGTAGAAACTCTACAACGAGCTTCTGTCATGTGTGCTTGCTCAACATTATTAGCTTCCTCTTTCTTTAGCAGCAAAGTGTGTGTTTACTGTTGTTATGCGTGGTGTACCTTGTAACCGTACTACGATGGGGATTTTGAGATCCAGGTCTCTCACAGCCATAATGATTCCCTGGGCGATGACATCACACCTCATGATCCCTCCAAAGATGTTGACTAGGATGGCCTGAACCTAAGTTACATAAAACAAAAACATAATGAGGAATACTTATGGATGACACAAATGAAAGATTACAGCAAAAAAAAAAAAAAAACTAAAAGGCTTCTACAAAAGTGTTAAATTGTTTATTTTCTGTTTAGTCTTGATCTTGAACTCTTGGGGATTTCTTACCTTCCTGTCTGAAGTGATGAGTTTAAACGCCTCCGTCACCTGATGAGCTGTGGCCCCGCCTCCTACGTCCAAGAAGTTGGCTGGTGTGCCGCCGTGGAGCTTGATGATGTCCATGGTGGCCATAGCCAGACCTGCACCATTAACTAGAGACAATAAAGCCCGTTGGTCTCATTAATTGATGTAATAAAGATTAAATAGGACTAGAAAATTATTCCTTTAAAAGTTGTGTTTTTTACTATATTAGATATTTAACATCAAGTCAGAGGAAGAACAGACGTGAATAGCTATTTAAGGGAAAACATTTTTTGACATGTCAAGAGATTTCTACAGATTTATTTTGAGAGCGAGCGAGCAAGAGCGAGTGATAGAGAGCTCACCAGGAGGCCTAGAAACAACTTTGATTGTTGCCATCTTCTCCATTTTTGGACAAGAAGCTCTAAAAAAGAAACTCCTTTGTCAATAACTTCATCTGGCTGGCATAAAGTTAGGCTCCAGTACTAGAGTGAAGAACCTCTGGGGTTTTTTGACCAAAACATGACAATGAAATCTGATAGTAAACAGATTTCTAGAATTTCCTATTTTCACCTCCACAATATTGCTAAAATTAGAAACATCCAGTCCAGGAGTGGTGCTGAGAAACTAGTCTATGCATTTGTTACTTCAAGGCTGGACCACTGTAATTCTTGACCATTAGGAAGTCCATAAAATGCAATTAAAAGCCTTTATTTGATCTAAAATGCTGGAGCAAGAGTTCTTATGAAGATTAAAAAGAGAGATCATATGTATCCTGTTTTAGCTTCTCTTCATTGGCTCCCTGTTAAATCCAGGAAAGAATGTAAGCTTCTTTCTGTATAAAGCACCTAATAATCAAGCTCCATCATACATTAGAGATATGATTGTTCCCAACAGAGCACTATGTTCTCAAACTGAAGTATCTCTGTAGTTGTACTATAGGCTTACACCATTGAAGGACAGACTGACCATGTTTTCTTCACCCTGCCACTGTTCTCTTCTACTACTCTCAAGTTACATTATTTGCTGTTATTTCGATTGTTAACTATGTTTTTTTTTCTCACCATAGTAGCTACACCTAGTCTACACCTAGTCCTTCCACTGTGATGCCTTGTTTGAGGGGGGCATTGACTGAGATTATGCTCCTAGTAACTGCAAGTAATCCATTTCCTATTAGCAACTTTTTACTTTCTTTAATATAGGAGGTACTCTTACATATTTATTTTTTTTGTTCTGTGTCTCTGCTCTGTCTTCTCAAACTCCATAGACCTGCAAAATAGAAATTGTAATCGTCTATATTGAGTTTTCGCAGCCTGAAGCTGTACAGAAACCAGAGGATCACAAACTGATCACTGAAGTTAAGGACTTTCTCATTTGAAAAATGATCATGAATAGAAAAAAAGATGAAGGTCGACCATGAACAGATTGTGGTTTTAAAATGCATGAATTACTTCTCTTAATACGTTTGTTTACAATAACCTAAATTTACTCTGAAATATCTAGATAGAGAGATAAATGGTAAAAGATCCCTCCACCACCCTCCTGAAAGCACACTGACCCAGACAGCCGATGGTGCCATCCAGGCCAATATAATTGAGATCAGCCTTGGCGGCCTGTCGGTCCCGAGGGTCCTCCTGACTCCAGTCCCGCATATCAAACACCTTCTTCTGGCGATACGCTGCATTGGCGTCGAAGTTGATCTTGGCATCCATGCACATCACTGTTGACACAAACAGACAACATAAAAGAACAAGAAGACATGTGACGTTCATTTCATCCCTTAAAATGTACTTAAAATTATTCGATTACAAATTCTGACAAGTTATGTCTTTACGAAAGGTGATTTTAGGCTCTGAAATGAAGTTTAAAAATTAAAGATGCACCAATAAATAAGTCAATGTCAAAAATTTGACAATCTTGTTTGTTATCTGCTTCAATAGCCATTTTCTGTCCCTGATAACAATCAGGGTCATTAAAGATGATTGATACAGATACAGAGTTTCCTTTTACTACTTCCATAAAGTTAATGGAAAGATTTAAGTTTGCCTTATCTGGAGTTTCTGCAAAACCAACTTAGTATGTTGCAACAACACAGTATTAGTTATTAGTTTCAGAAAGCACCTTTAATGTAAGAATGTCCCACCTGTAATACATATAGCTTCATCATTTGTTTTCTAAGCCTATTTTTGTCTTGACACATAGAGCTTCTGTCTTCAATAAACTGATGCTATCACGTTGAATGGTTTGCTAACATGCTAGGCTACCATTAGCATAGATTATTCTCTGTTTTACTAATACTAATTGATAATTTGGCTCATAACACAAGTCAATGTAGTTCAAGTTAATCAGGTGCAGATTAAATTTACAAAAAGTAGTTCTCCTGTTTCATAAACAGCACTTTTTTCTTAATTTCCACATTTAAAGATAATGTCTGAGTTTCTGGCTTTACAGCTCACCATAACTGCAGGAAAGATGAGTCAGAAATGTGCAAGCAGCAGCAGCAAATATAATCTCTCCTGGGCTATGTTGATCATTGTAAAGCTAAAAGAGGTATTGACAGCGTCGAAAGCAAAAGTCAAAGTGAAAAACACTTGGATCAGTTCGAAAAAAAACGATTTTAACAGTTAATTATGCAGTTTTTGGTGCACCAAAAACAGGTTTCAGGAGGATAGTTATCTTAGATAGTCTGTTAGAGATCATTTAAAAAGCTCTGGTTCCGATAGAGCTAGAGTTCTAAGAAACAAAATCTCAATCAAGTCAAACCAATTTCCAGCAAGTTTTATTACCATCTACCCACCTCTGGGTCTCTGTTTTACAATTATGCAGTCCTTATAAATTATATATAGCTGGACAATTATTTGAGAGTAGTTAAAAGAATCTAGAGAAAAAATATCTTTACACTAAACTGCATTGAAATGAATGAAACCAAACTTCCTACCTTCCTTCCTTACCTTTACAATTAAAAGGAAAAGGGTTTTAAACAACAATTTGATGAGAAAGTTTTTAATACAGCTGTAATTCTAGACCAGCTTTCCCCAAGGCTAAACCAGTAAACCCACAACTGCTAGCCTGTATGATCAGCTGGTCGTCATGAAGGAATTACAGGGTGATCCATAGCGCTCCTTCCTCCTTATTCCTAAATGTGACACAATGCTTCAACAGATTTTGAAGCTGACTTTTTAAATCAGGCTATTCTGAGCACTACTTGTGTTCCCAGCATGACAGTAATTAGCTAAACTGGTACTTGTCATTTACCCCAAAGGTCACTGTACCCTATACATAAGAGTATTTAACTCAGAGGAGCCACAAATCAGGCTGAGCAGGTAGTTCTGTCATGCTGACCGAGCGCATATATGCAGAGTTCAAACAGAAGTCGATCTTTTGATCATTTGCACATTTCCATCGACTGACATTTCACCCTGCAGGAGGCCATTAGCTCAACTTCAATAAGACTGGCACCAAAAATAGCTACGACGTTCACCAAATGGCAATCCACGCATGTTGAAGGAAGCTTGCACTCATTTTAAAATATCCTAAATCAATCCTAACTTGATCCTTGACAACAAGGAGTGTCCTACACAGCATTCCCAAATCCTAGATAAGGATTAAAATAAACTCTATAGTAAAATTGATGTAATGATGAGCAAATAAGGATACAGCATTTTTTGCTACATGAGTCACTTAACGGTCTAGAATAGCACTGCTGGGTTATAGCAACATTCCTGAACAAATGTATTGACAACCAAGTAAGGATTTGTACAAACCCTTAAAATAAATGAAAATATAACTAAAAATACCTCAATGAAAAAATCCTCTTTTGATTGAGCAAAAATAACTTATAAAAAGTTAAAAAATAAAAAACTATAACCTTTAATTAATAAACATTTACTCAATGCAGAGCTAGATATACTGTACTCATTCTACAAGGCTGGAGCATACAAACAGATATCCCTCTATGCCAGGGGTGTTAAACTCATTTTTTATTTGGGCCATGTCAAGATCCTGAATGTCCTTAAAGGGCCAGTTGTGGCAGAAAATAAGGATAAAACTATCAAACTAACAAACACTTAAATATTAATAAAAAATATATATATATATATATATATATATGGATTCAAGAAGTACTTCTTGAAATTAAAATTAAACAATACTATTCAAATAAACACTGATTTGATTAATAAAATAGTATTTATGTGCACATGAATAAAACTTAAAGATTATATTTATATGTTCTTCTACGGTTTAGAGGACCACATAAATGGCTATGGCAGGCCAGATTTGGCCCCCAGGCTTTGAGTTTGACACCTGTGCTCTGTTCATATCTTCTTAAGATCCTGCAGGGCTCTAGGTCCTTCTCTTTACAATAGAACTTAAGTCTATGGAACTGAGATGACCACGGAAGAAGACTGACTTAGTTACTAGTGAATCAGTTTTGGGATGATTTACCAAGATGTTTTGCACTTTATCCTGTTGGAACACCTACTGATGACTCCTTTTTCAGTCTCTTGGTAGAAGGTACCAGATTTATGTTTAAAATGTCATTTTATTTAAAGTGGTAAATAGCCTGCACTTAATTGTGCATTTTCAGTCACAGGACCACAAAGCCCTTTACACTACATTCAGTCATTTATGCACACATTCACATACTGATGGTGGTGAGCTACAATGTAGCCAAAGGTGCCCGGGGGCATGCTGTCAGAAGCGAGGCTGTCAAACACAGGTGCCACAGGGCCCTCTGACCATTACCAGCAGGGAAGGAGGGTGAAGTGTCTTGCCCGAGGGCAATGCATTCCGACAAGGTTCCAAGAGCCTTTGGAAGAGGAACAGGCCCACAGAATCACATAAATATCTGCCACCGTGCTTAAATGCGTGCACCAGAAGATAGATTTAAACAAACTCAACATGTTTCCATGTGTAATGGTAGGACAGACAAGGTCTTTTTGCTGGCATACTTCGGAAACAAGTGTCCGCATGTACATTAAGCCCAACAGGATATATAAGGTTAATGGTCCCCAGATGCTGCAGTTCTCAATATTTGGATTTTTATACCACTGGAATAATAGATTCATCATTTTATGCACTTTAAAATATCTTTACCATGCGTGCCAATGGAAATTTCCACATCTGAGTAAAAAATTTTGTAAAACTAATACAATGAGATTCATCTGTGAGGAATGAATGGCCAGGCACAACCTCATGTAAATGACTTAACACAATCTGCTGCGATTACTTACATAGAAAACATTTTAACTGATTGGATTGGTTGTATAATTGTATTGAAATTACTTTTCTTGTAAAGTGCTTTGGGATTACATCTGTTGTGAATTGGCGCTATATAAATAAACTGAGTTGAATTTAAATAGGAAAACTGTGGAACATCTCATTAGGAAAATTAAAACAGCAATAGCTTAAAGCTTTAAGATTTAGGAGGAAAATCTGTCATACATCTAACAATATTCATATAAAATCGCCAGCTTTGCCCTCAACCTTCATGTATTCTGCAAGAAAATCTTATCCATTATCAGTAGTTATTGAGATTACATTTCTGAGAGCCCAGATCCTGGTTTTATGTATTTATTTTATATTATACCTTTATTTAACCAGACAAAACAAAAATACTGATTAAGATTGTGCTGCACATATCAAAGATCAAAAGGTAACTGATTAGGTATGATATGTAATAAAAGCCCTGAAAGTAAAGATGTGTTCACACCAACACCAGACGAGTCCTCCACCATGGGATTGATCTCCACCATGGAGGCGTCGTACTTGATGAAAACATTGTAGAGCTTGATCATGTTCTCCGCCGCTTCGTCCACCAGAGCTGCTGGGAAGCCCATCTTCTGAGCGACCTGAATTAACACAGAACAAATCACAGCAGATCATCACACCTAATGCAGATATGGGATGCAGTCCCTGCTGACATTTACAGCGGATAAGATCATTGCTTTGGGTTTCTGGTGTGAATTGCTATCTTCAGCCCCAGCTGGCAGGCGCTGAGCTGAGGGGGCTCACTGTTCAATAGATTTAAGATTAATCTTCATAGCAACTATGAAAAAAGGGGAATCTAAATGGTATGCATATAAAAATGCTTAGAGTAATGGTAAATTTAAAGCATGTTCTCCATCAAATACAGGACTTATGTTGGTTATCTGCTCTGTGTTAGGCTCTAAGGTTATGTACAAACAATGTCTTTATAACCTGTGGGGTTCCCCATGGTTCAGTCCTGGGCCCACTTGTCTTTTTAATTAGCTGGCATTAACTGATGCTCCACAAACATTTCCAGTCACTCCTTTGTTGATGTTTTTATGAAACTCCTAATCTGTCTTCTTCTTACAGCTTTGTTTAATTGTAGGGGTGTCACGATCTCGATTTTGTGTCAAAATCGATCGAAATTACATTATGAACTTGCGCATTGAAATCCAAAAGAGGATCGAGATCACCTCCTCCTCCTGTTTACTGTAAGTCCCACTAAGGACTCTGTAGCAACTGTTAGCAGGCTACCGTCTATTTACTCAGATTTCCTCATCACAAGGAACCACACATTACATTTTCACTAACAAGTAACTCTCACCAGTTGATCAGAGCGCACGTCTAGAGAGCACATTAACTGACGCTAGCAAGTAGCTAAAGTAAGCTACGGCTCGACCACGGCCATGACAGATGAAGCAGCGGGACCGGAGCTAAAGCCGCTCCGTGTACTCTCAAATCCTCAGTGAGGAAATTTTGAGTTCCTGCCGAGTTAAGTCCACATTCGCATTATAAACAAGAAAACCAATGTTAGCTGCATTTTACTCAGTGGAATAAACTATCTGGAGCACTGTATCCAATTGTTCTGCAGTAACTGAAAACAGTAACTAGATGGCCACTCTCTGTTAATCATTTGTTATTTAAACAAGACTGTTACACTTTATTTCAAATAAATTACATAAATTTGACCATTAATGGCAATCACAGTTGAAAATATAGCCTTACCTTTGCTTTATTGCAGTGTAAAAAATATTTATTTGGAAAATAAACGCTATTTTCTTATAATTCCATCACTTGTGCACCATTTAAAACTTTCCAGATGTTTCCTGTATAATTTTTGGTTCCTAGGAAGTGTTTGCAGTGAATTCACGGATGAGACTGGCTTTTCCCCTAGGTTCTGTTCTCGGCTCCCTGGTTGGGTGACTGTATTGTCAATCTTGTTTTGCAAGTTTTGGCGTTATTCTATAGGCTTCTTCGATTCCAATGAGGTGTCACTCATGCAAATTGACCAATCAGCTCCGGGGGAAAGTCTTATGCGTAAATTAAGATGGCGCAAGACGCACGGACATAACTTTGTTTTGCCCCTTTCACTGTTTATATCTGATAAATGTCACCAGAAAAATCCCCAAAAGTATTTATTTTAGGTCTGTGTGATATTAAAATGAAAACTATAACTTTTACATGACATTATTTGTGCCGGACAGTGGACACCCTGCCTGACTTGCCTCTACGAAAACCTCTCTAGTTTTGTCCTGCTTCACACAATCAGTTTCAAACGTTGCAGAGATGATGTCCACATGTTGTATGTACATTTTATTGAGTATCCCCTGCCATTCAATCCACATGTTTTCTTTTTAGGCGGAGCAAAAAAACCCCAC
The DNA here is from genome assembly GCA_028564705.1 of Apricaphanius iberus. Classification (NCBI taxonomy): domain Eukaryota; kingdom Metazoa; phylum Chordata; class Actinopteri; order Cyprinodontiformes; family Aphaniidae; genus Apricaphanius; species Apricaphanius iberus. The sequence continues at coordinate 156,686 of JAPXFQ010000396.1, read as the reverse complement.
ATTTCTGCTATGTTTCCTCTTCAGTTTCTCCAAACCTATAAAAGATAACTTCCATAATGACACATCTATCAGTTCTACTCGATGTCACATTTAAAATGACACCAAAATTGTTCAAATACTCCTTTTGGTTGCTAAAATATACACATTTTATCATGGGTAAGCGTTTTTTGAGAAATAAGCTTCAAAATTAGCCAAGGGTTTAAGGGCTTAAAAAAGATTTAATTAAGCAAAATTTTCAAGCTATTGTAATTATGTGGTGCTGCTTAGCAGGTTGATTGTTTTTGCAAAAAATGTAAAACTTGACTTTTAACTCTTTATAAAATGAGTTGCTGATGATATTTGGGAGATTTTGTCAGCTGTCAAATTGTTTCTATTCATTAGAGTAAGCTTCAACTGCTTAAGATTCAGGTTAGCTGCCTTTATTTAGATGGTGACCTCTTCTTTTAGCTTGTTGGGTGACGCAAAGGCAGTTTTTTAAAGTAAAAATGTAAAAAATCTGTCAACGTTGAGATTGTTAGGCATCAAAACATTATGAAATGGCAATTAATGTAATGAATGAAGATAATGTTATTTTCAGCTATTTAAAAGCAGTAATTATGTCCGTATCCAAGCAAACAAATGCTCTGGTTCAGACATATGATCGCCCACTGCAACAAGAATACCCACTCAGTAAGTCACCACCTCTAATGCTCTTCGATTTTTCAATTGAAACATCTTCAGGCAGCTTTGTGACTTGGAATTTTTGCTATTGATTGTACCTTAACAGCCTGCTCCTTCTTAATACCCTCCACGATGTCAATGGGCTCTTTCACAATGGCGTCTGGATTTTCTGCTGCAACGTCTTCAATGTTCACACCCCCCTGCGAACTACCAATTAGCACAGGACCCTGTGAGAAACAAAAGTAAGGTATGGAAAGTAAATTAATTGGTTTCAATCTCAGTATACATGGACAAAAGTTTAGAAAGGATTTGTTTCTCAACCTAAGATGTGGGAATTCAGCTCACCCACTGTTTTAGGAGTACATTTCTGTAGAAAGCCTTGCAAAAATACTCATATACCTTGTGTTTTTTTTTCACATTTTGGCACAATAGAAAGAAATTCAGGACTTTCTTTGGGTCATTGTAACAGAAAACAGTGCCTTAATTGTATTCCTGCCAACATATTCTCCACCTGAGAAGTTGATCTTGGCAGCTGCTCCAGAGTCCCCATGCCTTGGCTGCTCGTTTGATAAATGCTCTCCTTGTAGAGGTTAGATGGATGACCATCAGGGTAGCTCCAGGTTTAAGGTAAGGAAATTTAATACCTTTTTAAAGACTAGTCGGTAAAATGTTTATTGAACATTGCTTGCCAACCATCAAATATAAGTTTTTGGCTTATGGTATTATTTTCAGTGTTATTCATTATAAGATTTAAATGCCCCATGTTATTGAACTCTGACTTTTCGAATGCTCCTAAAATGCTTTACAGGTGTTCAGCTATAGCGTTATTACAGACACACTGCTGCCTGTTTTTTCGTTAAAAGGAGAGGTTTGAAAGATTAAGGTAAAAAACAATGTTTCTGTGGCTAATTAAAGATCAGTCATATTTGCAAGTTTCTTTTTTACATTTCAATTCATTTTGAAGATAAAACAACTTGGTTTGTGACGGAGTGAAATGTGGTGCCAAGTGAAATGAACAGAGAAAGGTTTGGGATGTGTGATCACACTTCATGCACATGTGCAGATCATCCCCTTGCTGAAGGACGGAGCAGATACAGAGCAAGTCGGGTTTATAATAAAAAAATAGCGTCAAAGCCGCTAAATTGCCAAAACAGCGTGTTGTAGTTAGAAGAGGGGAAACATTTCCCTACGAGTGTGTTCCTGCAGGTGCAGCTCTGGATAGGAGCTGTCACAAATCGTGGCTGGGAACCATAGCAACAGGTGCAGGGTCATAATGTGCACTTCGCCATAACCAAATCTAAACACTTAAATGTACAACAAATTATGCTTATTAATTATTTGAAAAATAAGATGCCAAATTTAAGACTATAGTAAAAAAAATAATCCCTTTTTACAGAAATGTAATGCTTTTAAGGCTTTAAATTAGCTCTACTGAATTCAATGCTTTTCTAATACTTTAATACCCCAGGGCTACCCTGGCCATATATTGGTGGTTTTGCAGTTGTACCATACTCTTTGCATTATCAGATGCATTGAAGAGTACTCAAACGTTTAGATGTTTAAAGCTAAACTGTTTCATAACCTAACCTGACCTGTGCTCCTGGTTCTTCATCATGATGTTTGTTCACTAATATTACTTACAAAACACATTTTTATTTTCTTTCCAGTGATTTATGAGCATGTTAATCTTTCACATTCAGCATTCGAGCTGTAGAGTGAAATTGTTAAAAGGGGTACTTTTAATGAATAAATAAATAAAATAAAATAACAGAAAACTAAACACACTCCTTGAGCTTAGTTGAATGTTTCTGGGTTAGTTACAACCAGCAGCCAAACAGCCACATTGTTCAGTAACCAAAGACACACAAAAAGAAGAGTAACAGCCAGTTGCTCAGTGTTGTTGTCACAAAACAACACATAAACAGCGTGTCTAAGCAAATGATTTGTCAATTAACTTCAGAGCATTCATCTGTTTCACAACACTCTAATCACTTCATCTCTGAAACAGGTTGATTGTGAATGCAAACTCACGGCTGCAGTGATGAGCTGTGTTTGATTTTAAAAAAGCAGCTGCGTCAATAAAAAATTTGTCGTCACAAGATTTTTTTTTTTTTTTTTTTTTTTTGCTAATGATCATGAAGAGAAGCTTTTCCAAGGTCCAAATGCCACTTCTCTGGGTGTCTCCTAAATTCAGTACTATGAAGAGTTTCAGCACTCCCCATTTCAACTGCAGTAGTTAAGATCAATAAGGCCAAGAGGACATCAAATGAGATGCATTAGAACTAGATTGTAGGACTAAATATAATAATAATAAACCCTTTATATAGTATTAAAATCTCATCTTAAGACTCACCTTTACTCTCTCACTTTTAACAAGAATTGTCAAATCTTACCGTTAGTACTGTGTCTTTTAGCACTAGTGTTATTTGTTTTAAGTTTGTATTTGCTGCACAGCACTTTGATTATCATGGTTGTTTTTTAGTACTTAGTAAATAAACTAGATTAGACTGGATTCCTCAATATGTTCTCCACATTACCAAATTAGATAAGTGTGTGAAGGACACTTGCTGAATGATTGGCAAAGAGAAAGATTAGACTGAGGTCATGATCTCAAAATTGCTTAATTAAAGATTTCCCATCCAGAATGTTTTAACTCGCTCCCTGTTGTGTCTAACCAATCTAAATCAGGGACACTTCTTCAGGGACTCCTCATGTGATAAACATATTCATGCATATGGATTACGCTTAATACAACAGTGCCCCCTAGTGGTGTTAATCTGTTTTAGGGTTGCACAGGGTTGGGGTGAACATTTCTGAATTCATAGAGTGTGGCATTTTACAAAAAAAAAAAAAAAGCCAAATCTAAACAACTTTATAAAAGATAATTCTCCTTATGGAACAATAGGAAAACAGCTCAGTCTGCCCACAAAATGTCACTGAGTTTTCTCACCTGGAAAGACCTCTCCATTGTGATGGCGAAGTAGTACTCTCTGCGTGGATACCGTCGCTCACAGATGAACACCTGGTTGCAGATTCGACCCGCCTCCCCGGTCTGTTTAGTGTACAGTTTTCGACCAATCATCTGAGAGGAAATGTCTCGGGCCTCCTCTGGGCTGCAGAGAAAACAAAGGAGGAGCATTTAAAGAGGCTGATGATTAGGCTCAATTAAAAGAGTCATTCAATAAACTTTTTCTAATATCTTTACATATTTGTTGCTAATACCAGCAGAAATAAGTTCAATATGTTAGCTTAGTTAGTAAGATGACTCTTTCATAGGGACTCAGGTGGAAAAACAACCCTAAATAAAAGTCTAGTTAGGCACATAGATTTTTTGTGCTTGCCAGTAAATTAGGATCCAGTGATAGGAAGATGGAGCACACATAACCAAATTGTGCCAGGGCTGGGTTGTAGTGGGAAACGGATAAGAGTAGAGAGTAAAGTCATTTTTCACCAAACAAGAAACCAAGCAAGAAGATGAAGTGTTAGCAGTAGCTCATTTGGGTTTGTAATTTCTAAAGTTCAGAGTTTTACTCACCACATGCCACTCCTGGAGTAATTCATTATTTAAACATTTTTTAAATAAAAATATATAACACCTATTAAAGAAATACCTTGTAAGGGACATTTTACATGCACTTTTTGTCATCTGTGACTTGACTACAATGTCAACTATTTATTCTACCAAATATTTTTTCACTTTCATGTTAATACTATAGAAACAAACATCCACAGTGTCCTGCTCAGTCAGTGTTGTAATACAACCCCTTAAATATGGTTTAAGATTAGTTTATACTTTACCGCCTACGTCAAAATGGACAGATGCAATGCAATTATCCGTTGATGTTAGGGATATCCGTCACCTATGCAAGCACAGATGGGGTAGAGCCCAATTTTCTAACCATCTGTCTCGGTCAACGGAGAGCATATGACATCCCAGCTAACCTGAGCTATAACCAGCCTGGTCACCGCAGAAGCGAGAATAACAACACTGGTACAAGAAAAACGAGTGGAACACAATCAACCAGGACAGTACCTGCTGTCTTTCTTTGCCCATTGTGCATATTCTGCTTTTACTCTGTCTGCTTTACTGCTGCCAGCATTTGTTTACCATTTCTTTAACACCATAGGCTAAGTGGAAGAATACCAAAATATAAGAGTATGTCACCACCTACATTCAAAGAATGTAACACACTTGTGACTATTTTCAATTTGGCTCACATCGCTAAAGGTTTGGACACGTTTTAAACGCCCAGAGTTGACCATTTTAAAAAGTGGATGCAGTTAAAAGCAATCATTAATACAAATGTTGAATATTCTCAGTTTGACTGTAGTTTTTGTTGCTCCGTGACTGTACTTACGAGTAGACGATCCGCACTCCTCCCTTCAGACCACCCTCAAATGTCCCCTTCCCCCTGCCTCCAGCCAGCACCTGAGCTTTCACCACCAGGTCCTTGGAACCTAGCACAGAAAATCCCACACAAGATCAGAATACCATAATGACAGAATGGAGGAAGCTGACGTAACAAAAACAACAAAAACCTATAAAATAATATTTCCTGAAAAAAATGCTAAGGTAAATGAAAAAGGTTATACATTTTGCCCTTTTGTCATGGGGGATATCTTTATTAACTAACCTGACTGTTTAACATAATTGTCTGAAAACAGCAACAACCTCAAAACGACTGAAAGGAACGTTTAACTTGACCAGTTTTTTATAAAAGGAATGTGTATTTATTTGTGAAATATGGCATTTAAGCCACCCAAAACTCTATGCTTATACAGTACTCTGATTCTATTCGTTATGATTCTTGAAAAAATTTACAATAGGGCACAGATGTGGACAGTAAGAATGTCAAATGCTACAAAGATTGAATTTATTTTTCAAAGGGAAATTCAGCTGATAGCGTTTTGGCTGTGATTTATCCTTGTCTGGATAGAAGGATGGTGTGTATGGAAAGAAAACTACATGTAAGGATTTTGAAAATACAATGAATACACAAACAAATATTTTAAAAGTTATATTAAAAGATGCACCTACCAGAATTTTGTAGCCAATTTTTGGAAAACAGAAAATGCAAGATAACATTTTACTTTTATAAAAGCAAGATAAAAGGGTTATAGAGTTAACGTCATAGTGATTAGCACAGTTAGCATTAACAAAAAAATAAAAAAGGCGTTCACTGTGTATATGTTCCAGACGAAAGGATTATTTTTATTTATTTTTTCCATTTTAGTGGCAGGTCACCGGTCAAGGTTGATCAAGCTGAAAATCCGGTATATTCCGGTTACCATCTACTTTTCAGTTAATCTCAAATTTTCATATCTTAATAAAATGTTTAAAAACAGCAGGTTGGTTTAAAAGCGCAGTTCCAGAAAGCCTCAAATATTATACAAAAAACAGCTGCTTTCATTCATCCTTTTGTCCTCATCTTCCCAGAACTGAATGAAAATAATTCAGCAAGGCTTCATACGACAGCCGTACAGAACTGTAGGAAAAAATCCCTGTCCTTCCTTTTATGAACAGAGTTTTTCTACCTGCAGCTTGAACATATTTATTTATTAATGATTGAAGAAATCATTAACTGCACCTTCACCAAATGCTGCTTTTCCTTAAATCCATTTGGAGCCTCAGAATGTCTGACAAATTGGCACATTTCATTTCATTTTAAGCCAACATTCATGCGAAACTGTGTTTGGATTCTTGGTTTCCTACCAATCTGCTTAGCCACAGTGTACGCCTCTTCAGAGGAACTGGCCACCATTCCCACAGGTACAGAGATGCCGGCTTCTTTCAGAAGACCTATGCTCATGTACTCGTGTAGGGAGAGGTTCCTCTGCTGCTGCTGGTGGTGGGGAGGCTGCAGCTGGGACACACGGCTGCCAAACAGACCTGTGGCTCCACCAAGAACCTGAGAGACAAAGCAGAGGACACGAACTCATCCAACCAATAAGTAAAACACAAGTATGGAACTACTGAACACCCAGGTTTTCATCATTCTTGAGCATTGGGGGGGGGGGTAAGTTTGTGTAATTGAACAATGTGGAAAATTCTGATAAAGTGCTAAAAGAATCAAAATTAAACAGATATTAAGAAATATTTGTACCCAGCGTCTGTCTATAAATAAATAACTACAAATAACCACATGCTATGACGGAATTTTTTTCCTCTGGTTTTTGATAGAGAAAAACAATCTCCACTGATGTGTGGAGAACACTGGCCACCAGCTCATGTCCATCAGCAACTACGATGGAGCCAGTCCAGCTGACCAAGCAAGGACTTGGCATCGTGTGGTGCACTATAGCTCATGTTAATTCAGTGAAGAGATTGAAGAAGATGATTACAGAAATGGTGGAACTCCTCCAATAATGGCCACACAGACCACTTCCATCTACCTTGTTTTACTTTTTTTGTCTCAGAATGAACATGATCAAGATTTCAACCATCTTCACCATGTTTGCTTTCCTCCTCCCGGGAAGGAGCAACTTCCCATTTACTCCCATGATAAAAATGCCAACTTAACAGCAGAAATAAACAGGATTACAGCCTGGTTTTAGAAACCATTTTAAGTTTAATAGGTCAGGTTTACCATCAAGAAAACTCTTAGGGGTGTCATGTTTTTATAACTTCTCCATTAAGATGTAATTTAAGATTGAAATTATAAGTAATAAGGGGCATGTCTTTTTCATTGACAGGTCTCAGATACGCCATCAGCGCTAAGGCCACAGTCTCAGCTATTTTGTTTCTCTGACCATGGACATCGGTTATGTCTGCAATGTTTTTTCGTTTTCTAAGGATAATCGTGCACGAATTGGACAAAGATGGTTTGTTGTGGTATTGATTGTACTAACAGACCACCCAACAAGTGTCTGCTTCATTTTTTTCGTTAAGTAAAAGTGTATTTCTGCTGTGCATTAAAAATAACGCTGCTTGACCAAAAATAGGCTGAAATTATTACATTATTTCTTTACATAAACTTGTTTAACCTAAATTCACATAGCTTTAGTGAATGTTTGGACCAACAAAGGCTTCATGCTTTTATTTGACAAAATTATTGAATATACCTAGAAGACAGTGGGGTAGCAGCTCCACTGGCTAAAAGCGCTTGTTAACCTCCGTTAGCTTCTGTTAGCTCATAGCTGTTTCTGTTCAGAGTGTCAATCATCCACCCCTCACACCCCCACTCTTAGCTCCACCTCTTTGCCCATTTTTTGCATTTTTCCATGCATGACAAGATGCGTGTCTCAGCTAAAATAGCGGTGGTGGGAACCGCCCAGATGGCTTCAATTCAGGTCTTCAGATGACGTCACTGAGGCTTTGTCCCTCTATATAAATACAATCTATGGTACTAACCTAAAACCACACTCTAGTGACTACTCGAATAAACACAATGAAAGCATGAAGGCAGTCACATTTTACAGTGTTAGAAACACCTAATTCCATGTTTAAAATGCTGCATAATTAACCTTACTGATATCAAGAGTTACCGAGGTTTCTAATAATGCTTTGTAGACTGCTACTATGCTTAAACGTACTCTAAACAACACCAGAGAAAGCAGTGGAAGGACCAATTTGTTCTGAGTATGTTTAAATAATGCAGGATTCATGGATCCAGAGCAAAACCAAAGAGCAGAGAAGAGGAGGAAGATAAAACCTTTCTATTCCATCGATCATAATGGGGGGCATTGTAGCGCTGACGTCAACGTCTGTCTAGCTTTCTAACCATGCGGCAAGATTTAAAGAGGAGCACCAAAAGCAAATGAGGTGGATTAGCAGTTCTTGCCATCCAGTGATGTGGCATGTTATTAGAGAGTATCATATCTGCTCTTGCAATATTAAGCTTTTAGCATGTCATGTCACACAGTCTTTAGTTAGAGGCCTCCTTTGATTGGTTGCAAGACTGACTGCTACTGGAGATCCTTCCTGCCCAGAACAAACCATGATGAAAATACTTGCATGATGTCAGTTACAACATAAAATTTCCCTTTAAGGATTAATAAAGCCTTCTTGAATTTAATTTGTAACTTATCTATAAACTTGTTTCCCCCCCAGTGGCAGTCAGTTGGCCAACAGAAAATCTCAAAACGGTCACCCTCTTTAGGAAACTTTTGGTGCATGGAAATATTTCCAATCATGAAAAACAACGAAAACAAACAAACACAAAAACAGGATGTCATCCTGACTAACTGACCAGCTAACATGAGTTTGTCATACCTGTGTTCAGTCTATATAGGGTAAAATATTCTCAGCCCATCCTGTTAACAATGCAGTAGGTCCGCTGGTAATACTACATCCTGCTGCTGTGTGTAAAACCCAAAGCATTTCTTGAAGAAGCGGGAACAACCACCACCTGTTCGTACTGGGTGATATAAACAGTATAATGTAGAAATTTAGCTAGTGGTAAAAATTTTGAATATACCAGCCAACTGTGTTTGCACATGTTTATGATGTCACCCAGCTGTGGCTACTATGTACCAGGTACACAAGGATAAATACTGATGTTTAGCATTCGTATTTACAAAAGATATTGTACATTTTAAAAATAAAATCTATTCATGGAAAATAAACTTGTTGAACTCAGATTTTTTTGTTCAAATATGAGCTGCTTTATTTTTATGCAGTATTTTCACCTGTATTTATATTACGATAATTGTATTGTGTATTCTTTGGCAAAAGATTTGTAACACTTTAAAAATTACTTTTTAAGTAGAGTTTTGTATTTTTCCTAAAAAAAAAAAAATTTTTTATAATAAATGTTCTTTAAATTACATTCTATAATTTTTGAAGTTGTTCTGCTGTGATGTATCTGGTATATCAGAATGTTCAAAAACAGGCATTTTGACATCTATAAACATAAACATATATTGCAATAAATATTGTTACTGTACATGCTTCAGATTATATCTTCAGAATCAGAATCAGAATCAGAATCAGAATCGGTTTTATTGCCATTGTTTGAGAACAAGTTCACAAACTAGGAATTTTTTCCGGTACAGTTGTGCACATAAAACATTTAACATAAGTAAAAATAAAATAAAAAGAAATAAAATAAAAAGAATGAGCCATAAGGCTAAAGTCTTTATAAATATTATAATCTGTATGTAATATAAAAGAACTATGAAGAGATAAACATCCTTTTAACATAAGATCAGCAGCAGGGTTCCATTCACAGATGTGCAGGTGAATGACAGCAGCAGATCTAAGTGTGATCAGACCACACTTAATATAGAGTTTAGGTCATGTCACCCAGTCCTAGCCTCAGTTAGTCAGTACAGCATTTAGTTATAACAGAATCTTGATGCCTACTGGTGGACAGACATTTCTGACCAAACAATGCAATTCATTTCCTCGACAGCGCCCCCTGCTGACTCCCTCCTAATATTAAACCCCTTACTTCATCAAAATGGACAATCTATTTTTTAAACACCTAAACTATTTCTATTGTACTAACAAAGCAACTACAGGCAAAAAGTGGCCCTTAAACTTCTACACTGATAGATAATTTTGTTGCAACACAAGTGTTTGTTCCCAGCAGCATTGCACAGGCAACTCTGGAAACCGAGCTGAGGATGTGAAACAAGGAGTTTCTCAGACTGAGTCAGCAGAAAACAAAAAGGAACACAATCTACAAGGAGCAGTAATATAGGGATACGTTCTGGGCCCCTCACTACTTAAATACAATATGGTTTACAGATATTTATTAGTATCTAAATGTGAAAAACCTAATTTTTTGGAGTAATAAATTAGAGCCAAGCATAACACCATAAACTAACCATGGTAACGTTTATACTTAAAGCTAATCATCTTAACTATAGGTATAAAAAAATAAACAGTAGTACAAATAATACAGGAAGTACACAGCAAATATTTAATATGATTATGATAACGATTGTATCCTCTAATGTCTACACATGCACAAATCTTTGCTTTTAATTTTGTTTTTCTAAAACCAAAACACTTCCCTTCCATTTAGGGTTCCTTGCAACAGTATACCTGAAACATTTAACCATGTGTCATTAAGCAACCATACATTTCAATGTACTTTATGTAATAGAACAGAAGCTAGTGCATAACAATATAATATGAGGAAAATTTGACATATTTCACATAATTTACAAATAAAATATCTAAAGAATTAGCAATCGGGAACCCGTTACTCTGACAACCACAAATGCAGTGAAACCAACTGCCTTCAGAAATCGTCTTATTAATAAAGAGTGCATGTCTGTGCATTTTAATAATGTGCTCACTGAAGCATCATGGAGGCAGGGAAACACAGCAAATAGACTGGAGAGGAATTTGTGGGAAAGCTTAAAGTAAAGTTGCAACACAAAATCCCAAGCTTTGTTCAAACTCAATATCCAACAGAGCCAACACATGGCTGACAAGCCGGACAAGGATGCCCATGGTGGTGGCAGCATCACGCTGCTGGAATGATTCTGGTCAGCAGGGACAGGGGAGCTGCTCTGACTTGCAGAGACTATGGAGGGAGCTAATTACAGGGCGATCTGGGAAGAAAACCTGTTAAATATTTGAAAAGACTTGAAGCTGGGGCAGAGGTCCTAAACATGGAGCCAAAGCTACAATGGAGAGGAGAGGTCATCTGATCATCCCTCTCCTGGCCTAAACTGACATCCACTTAGACCAGCTTATACCAATTCTGTAGTTTGAAACCTAACATAAAGAGGTGATATCAGTGCAAAGTCCATGTCCCTAACCTTTATTTGATCAATATAACAGACCAAAGACAATTGGATTTCTTACTTTTGATGCATTTTTAAATAAATGCTTTTTCTGCAATTTAAGCTACAAATTAAAAGGCCTAATCAAGAAAGAACTGGCAGTTTTAATGCAAAAAAAATCTTCATATGAGTTTATAAGTGGTGATATGAAAATAAAAAATACATTCTTACTTAAATGTGAGAACTACATTTTCCATTTCAAGATCTCTCTCTCCCCCCTTCTCTCTCTAGCTTTTTTCAGGCCGTGTCGGCGCTGTGTCCAGCAAGCCAGTCTGTCTTTCTGTCTGTCTGTCTGTCTGTCCAGTGAAAGATGCAGTCTCTCCACAGGGAGGCTGAGCGGCTTTATCCCGAGAACTTTCCCAAGACTCATCGGGACAAATGCAACGGTCCAGCTGGGGGGCAACGGCTGCCTCTATGAGGGTCACTGGCTTCTCCGCCTCCTGCTTAGTGACCTGCTATGTGTGATCGCTCATGTTCTTAACACTGACAGCTAGCCATGCTAAGACCGCATACCCGCTAGTTAGCATGTTAGCCCAAACAACGGAAACTCTATGGAGTTGTGCTAATGTCAGATTTGACCCCTTCAGCTATTTAGGAGGTTGCATTTGTCGCCTGGAGGCGCAAAGCAATAGATAACACATGTTCCTTAACCCAAAGGGATTTCCTTCCATCTCGTGACGTATTTACCTTTGAAGCGGAGCTGATAGTGCTCCTGGCGCCCGAAGATCTCAGGCTAGCCGTCAAACAGCCGCAAATCAGGGACGTCGCCATGTCTCCCGATACAGCGGAGAAGTCACTAACGCGCATGCGTAGCGCTGTTCAAAATTAGGCTTTCCCCCATGCCAACTATAGGTGCTGTAGGAAATAAGAAGATATTTTACTGTCCTTCGCCAAGTTGACCTCAGTTACATTTTTAAAGACTAAAACACTGCAACTATATGAAAAAATAGGATTTTAGAAGTAAACCTTTTTAAAATGACACACACGTGTCATTAAGAATGACACAAACCATCTTAAACTCATAACAAAATGTTTTGAATTAATTATTACCCTTTTGTTACCCTGCCCCCTTGCTCCCCCTCACGGAAATCAAAAGTTTTTAAATCACTTTGAAGCTATAGGCTACTCAAGATAACCACATGCTTTATCAGATTGATTTAGAGCACATGTAAAAAAAAAAAAACTATCCATCCTTTACGTAGAGCCATTGAAAGCATCATAGGCAAGGTCTTCAACGCGCTGTAAATATAGGCATATTTTCACCTTTAACCTACATTATAAGAGTGTGAAAACTATGATAATTAATATATGTGTTTATATAATCCATGATATTGATAATCAAAGAATACTTGTGAGGCACACAAATCGACAAATACCTGTATAGTTAAGGAACTAAGATATCATATATAACTAGAAAAATTTGCATTTCCTGCGAAAATGCAGTGTGAATGCTGTAAGCTGATTTTTTTTGCTGAAAATTGCTGAAGAATTTGAAGAAAACTGCAGAATATTTGCTGAATTGTAAAAAGCTGAATAACTGAAAAATGTTTCAAAATTGTCCTACGTAGAAAAACTATTAGCTAAAATCTAAAAGTTGACAAATTTTTATAACAAGCTCAAAATAGTATGTTGTGTAACTTTAAAAAGTAAAAATCAGCATAAAAAGGTGAGAGCCATGCAGTTATACTTAACTGCAAAACTATTGAAAAGCTAAAAGACCAGCTTTAGCTAAATTAAGGTAAAATACCAATGTTAGCTAAATTAAGCTAAACTACCAATGTTAGCTAAAATGCAACCTTTAACATGTTGCTGAAATGTAGTAAGCAAAGTTTGCTGAAAGAGAAAATCTCTGCAAATGCTTATTCAGAGAAAAGTTGGTAAATTGTACTACAGCTAGAATTAGGAAAGATTGTGCTATTAGCTGAAATGCAAGTTGTAACCCGTTTGAAACTGATGATGTTAGCTAAAATGCTAACAGTAGAATTTTGGGAAATACTAATATATTGGATATTAATGACTTGATCAATTCAGTATAATAAAAATGGCTACAAAGCCAATTCTTGCTAAAATTAGCTAAAAAAAACTCTTAGCTTAAATACTAGTTTGAATATAATGGATGTCAATATAAAGTTGTATAATAATATCATACTCCATGTACAATGCCCACAATAGCCTAAACATAAAAGTCTGCATAACTACCCTTTAAAAGTAATCACTGTTTCCCATTCATGGTAGCAGGCTACTTAATTGTAGACACTGCTTCCCTAGGTCACTGTGACAGGAGTGAGGCTAAAGGACGCAGCAACACTGGGCCCTCTTAATACCAGCAAGTAATGTGGGTGAAGTTTACAGCCCAAAGACAATGAATGAGATGGAAGAATCTGGGATTTGAACCAGCAACCCATTGATTCGTGGATTCCTACTACCTAGGTCACAGCCACACTATGTAGTGTCCATAGCGCATTGTAATTATATTGTCCACCACAAGAGGTGACTCCAACTGTAGCAATAGAATGGCCTTCCCTTACTCAGCCAATCAGAGACAGGCTGGCCCTGCAGGAGAGAAGCTGACAGGAGGCCAGCTGCAGCACCTCACTTTTGTGTCTCAATTCCTCAGCCGTTTAAACAGGGAATCCTTCTTCCAAACTACTCTTAATAACTCGGGAACCGTAAGGCGTATCGACGTGATCCATGTATCGTTTGTATTGGAACGGATACGGGAACAGTCTTAAACCACTCAATTTTTTGAAAATATAATATAAAAGCTATAAATTGATGTCAAACATGAGTATATTTTGGTAAAACCAGAAATCTGACTTGACTTGGTTCCGAACGATGTTATGTTATTCGGGAAGTATAAGGGCTATCGAAATAAGGATTTCACTTTGAGTATCAGGAGGCTTTGGTGATTAATACTTCTTTGTGTCATGTGTGTACCTTAATCTGTGTCCGCACAGCGATTTTGTAAAAATGGGCATAATTTTGAGATGCTGAAATTCGAGCAGGATCCACTCAGGGGTGGTTTTTCATCGCTTTGGGGCCATTTGTGGTAAATTTGTAAATGTCACTTCAATGAGGGTTACATTTCCTGAATCCCAACAATATTTCCTGCGTTTTAATATATAATATGTGTAGATTGTGTGAAATTTGTATGAACAGGAGTAATTTGTTTGTGAAAGTTCAGAAAAGGGCCAAAAACGGCAGTTGCTAGAGTGGACACTCTGCCAGTTGAAGAATTCCGTCATTGAAATACATTATAAATTTGAAAACCTGGAAATTTTTAAATGATTTTTAAATCGCGATTTTATGAAAACCGTAAGAGATAGCAAAAAGCTGAATCATACGAAGATAGTTTAAAGCCTTGTGACCCGTTTAAAGTTTGAATGGCGATTCTAGCTTAAATTTTGTGGAAGTAGTTAGCTGTGGAAAAGCCCAAAATTTTTCCGGAATTTTCATGAATTTCCATTCATTTCAAGGTAAGCGAAAATCGCATAAAAAGCTGAATATTTTAAAAAGTATGAAAAGCAGAAATACCAGAAGACATAGCCGGAAAGACCCGAAAAAGCTGAACGCGTGAATATTTGAAGTGCTGAAATCGCATGAAAATTGCAGAAGTAGTTGAATTTCAAAAAACGTACGGAAACGAGGAGAATAATAATAATCATAAAGAATAAAGGAGAATCAGGATCACAAATAGTATTGAATGCCTACAGCATTTACACGATAGTAATAACTAGAAAAATATACATATATATTTAAAGAGAGAGAGAGAGAGAGAGAGAGAGAGAGATTTCTCCTGGATCCTCTTTTGGAGTTTGATTTTCATTTAATCCTTATTTTCATTTAACCCTTCCACGGTTCACTGACCTGAAGGAATTGGAGCAACACTGGAGTAACCACTTATTGTTGATAGCACAGAAATTACTAGGCAGTACTTTACATATTCTCCACCAAGATTTTTGCAAGACACACAGGTAAGGCTTATCCCTTTTCTTTGTAGAATCACCCTCTATTTTACTACCTTGCAACTTTATTCAGATTTGTGTTACTTGTGGAAATAAGATCTGCAATAGGAAAAAGCTGTCAGCCTTTTGGTGGCCTACCTAACTTTGTCTTATCTTTTTTTAGACTTTGGAGAAATTTACTATTTTTATTTTAAGAACATTGGATATATATACACATACAAAACTGCAAATTTCCATCGGGGCACCGTCCTGGGATACTATTCTCCATGGAAAAACAAACAGTAACGGCTTCCTAAATGTCCATTTTAGGATTATCTCTGATTCAACAGATTTACTGTTCCTTGTGAGATTTTGATTTCCCTCTGAGAAAGTACGGGGTTAAAAAACCTATAAAGAGGATATTGCAGAAAGTAATGCGAATTGTCCCTGCAGGAGTCTTCTGTGAGGATTGAAATGGACCGTCCAGTAGTTTCCAGTTCCTGTAAGACTGTAAGAGTCTTGAATAGCTAAACTAGATTTCAAGTTTAAAGTTGTCTTCCAGACTGTCGGCAGTTTCTGGAAATGGCTTAAAGAGACATTCCCAACTTATGAAAACCTACATGTATTCTTCTAGGATTTGCTGATTATCTTTGTTTTTCCTATTACTCAGAGTTTATTTCAGTCTAATGAGCTTGTTGAAATATTTAATGGTACAAGACAATAATTCTTCCAATCAATCATCATCTCAACCAACCTTGTAAACACTATGACACTACAGCAGTAGTTCCCAACCTGGGGTGCAAGACCCCTAGGGGTGTCTAGAGTAGAGATCCCAGGGGGTCCACACAAAAACTTACAATTGTGTTTTACTTTTTGCAAATAAAAATGGTAATTATTCACTTTTATTGTGTATATGCAGGTAGAAGTTAGGGGATCCCAAACCGATTTTGACACCGGGAAAGGGGTCCTCAAGCGGGGGGAAAAAGGTTGGGAGCCACTGCTCTAGAGCCTTCATGCTTACTAGCCAAAGGTTTAAGGTAAATGTGTTTCTATAGAAGCATCCATGCTCAAATTTGACCTTTTGTTCTGGAAATATATTCCTGAAATTATCAGAGAAACATATTTTACAATCTATTATAAATCTCAAAACGTCAATTTATTTCTTTTAACAACTAGGTGATGATAGGCTGCTTTTTAAATGATTCTTATCGCTTTTATTTCCATATCAAATTTGGATTAATAGACACAACGTAGAATACACACAACATAGAAAATATTAAATGATGATGGACCAACTATTACACCCTGATGGACTCCAAATCTAATGATTTAATGAATTTCCTCATGTTTTGTGACCCATGTAAAGTTAGTTCCCGCACCAGGTTTGTGTTTCTCACAATTCTTGTCCAAGATGTTTTAGAAGTCAACAGTACAAGGAAAGGTTTTGGGTAATTCTGACCACTTAAGACAACAATTCTAAAACCAAATAAGACAATGAAATAATCAATACAGTATCAAGATTTATGCTATGTATATTTATTATTTGCTTTACATAAAGTTTATTTTTTTAACAGAAACTACAAACAGATAATAGCAATAGGTACAAAAATCTATTAAAAAAATATATTCAAAGACTATTCACAAGAAAAGTATTTGCAAACTTATTTACATATTGTTTGGCTATAATGTACGAAACACACACACACACGATAACAAGTTATGGCATGACAAGAATCAGAGTTATGCAAAACAAAAACTCAGTTCCACAGAGCAGGGAGGCAGGCCATTAAATAGTCAGATTGAGTTTGGATCAGTGTTGAATGCAGGAACACATTTTCAGATGTTACAAAAAGATCCCAAAAAATCTTCAACAGCATCTTATTTCAGGGGATTATCGCTGCTGGAGGTCCTTAGCTTAATTTAACCAGAACATAGGGAAACCTGATGCTTGACTGTAAGAAAACACTGGAGCACAACCCGCACTCTGGCAGGTATGGATGAAACAATACTCAGCCTACAGAATCTATCCTCACATTGGTTGAATTGAAGGGAAACTGCATCTACTTAACTGCCTAAATAAACCTGGAATGATGATATTGCAACAAGAGTCATTCAACAAAAGAAATGTCTACTTTATAACAAATTATCTACTTTATAACAAATTACCCTAAAGTAGTGTTTTGGAGTTTAGAAGGTACCCAACAGGTTGTTGAATGAAATAAAATTAAATAACTGCTAAGTGGAGTTTCTGTACTCCCTTTCTTTCAGGTTTTGTTTCAGTGGACATGTGTACTGACTACATTTTCATTTCTAAAAAAAACCTATTTCCACAACTTAAATCTTGTTTCTCAACAGAAAGTTTTATGTGTAATCAGAAGCAAAGTGAAAGGGACAGGTTACTAGACTTTTTAGGCCAGATGTACAGTTTAGGCTTTAAATGTTATGTAAACAAACACAACTGGCAGCATTTAGAATAAGGTCAATTTATCATTCTCTAAGGAGCTTTAATAAGACACTTAAACAGAAATACATTTAATATTTTCTCCATTCTCTTCATAAATGCTTTTTATCTCAAATGGAGAATTACTCCAGTTATATGCGGTATAAATTAGGCACTAGCTCGTCAATATACTCTCTTTTGAGAGTAGAAATTTAACTCTGAGAGGATTTGTCATAAGGAACACTACCTGGTTATAAAAAAAAATACTTTCAAGCATGGTGGAGGAGGAGTTATGATCTGGGCTTGTTTCGCTGGGTACGCTGAGTGGACCATGACCTCCTCTGTATACCAAAGAATTGTTGAGTCCAATGTGAGGCCATCAACTGTGTGGAACTGAAGTCCGGTTGGAAACTGGATCATCAGCAGGACAATGACTCTAAACGCAGCTACAACACACATTAGACTAGCTGAACAAAGATAAAATCAGTGTGCTACAATGGGCCCGTCAATGCAGAGACCTAAAGAAAGAAAGGAACAATAACTGATAACAGCTGAGCACACATGGAAAGCCAAGCGGGCCAAACTGAATCCAACGATGGAGAAGACTGATAAAGCCAAACAGAAAACTATATAAAATAATATAATCTGGAGATACTTAATATTTGAGATAGTAATCCCATCTCAACACTAGATGGCAGTGCCTATGTGTACAAGCAGGCTTTCTACCTCGATTCAACATAAAGACAAACATTGTTTAGCTTTTAAATAATATGCAAATTCCAATTATCTAGGATATAACAAAATAGAAAAACAGATTAAAAAGATGCAGTCAGTGTGTCTTACTTAAAACTCAAGAGCTTCAAAAATATATTGAGACATTTCTGGTTTGACCTATTATTAACTGAGTTTTAGAGTATGATTATCTTTTTAAACAGTTTTCAGCAGAGTGGTTTCAAAATTTATCCAAGCTCTGAGGTGATGCTAGCTTCCTTACAGCAGAGCAAGTCTGATAAGAATGCAAAAAAAATTATCTGCACATGTGCATAAAAAAGTACGTTGTCACTTGCGATGCACAAACAAATATTGCAAACGTAAACCTAAACTCATGAACTGAAACCAGCCTCACTGTCGCCAAAGAAACAATGTCGGTTAAAGGTTTTAACAGAGCAGAAACAATTATTTTGTAAAGAAAATGGGTGATTCTTCATGTCTTCACCTTTATAGAAATGATCCACACACTAGTGAGTCAAATTATAATAAACTTTATGTGAAAATGTTTGTACAAATGTTACGTGACACACACACAAATAGTGCCTGTCTTTCAGTCTGAGTCGCTGCTGCTGCTGGACGAGTCTGTGGACATGGCCTCGACGTCGTCCTCGTTCTCCTTATTATGACCTGGGGGCTCCAGGCCGAAGTCGTTTCCATGGTGAGGAGGGAGCATCCCTACTGAGACGTCTGAAGGCTGCCAGGGGTAGTGTGGTGTCAACACGTCTGAGGAAGAAGAACAGAACTGGTGTTCATTTTCTGAAAAAAAGTGTCCTTTCTCAAGAGATTTCACAAAACATGCAAAAAGTATTTTAATCTTTGTTATCCAATAAGCTTTAACTTGTGCTGCAACAAGAAAAAAATAAGGAAAACTACTGACAGGTTTCTTTGGCAGATACACGCCACAAGGAAAAAAACCCTCTGTGCAGTCAAAGCATAGGTTAGGAATTTGGCAAACAATTGTCAGACATGCTTATAATTTCACGATAGTAATACGATGAGAATTACAGAGGTCAGAAATGGCCATGAATCATACAAAACCATATTCTGATTGTAATTTCAGGAGATTGTGGACCCACAGCATGCAAAAAGAAACACTGGGTTCCTACACATTAACCATGGTAACACTCAAGACTAGGGATGCACCGAAAATTCGACCACAGAAAATTTTCGGCCGAAAATGACCCAAAAGTGCATTTTCGGTTTTCGGCCGAAAGACCTAAATCACTGAAACAACACAGCCGAAACTTTATTAATTTAATTTATGTTGTGCATTGTTGTTATGTCAGTGCTAAATAAATATCTTCATAGTTTTGTAACTGATTTATTGCAATGCCTAAATTTTAGTGAGGTTAGTACACATCATAGCCATAAATTCTATGGTTCTAATAATTGACAATCATTTCTTTCAGTGTTTCGGTTTTCGGCCTTAGTTTTCTTCATTTTCGGTTTCGGCCAAGAGTTTTCTTTTCGGTGCATCCCTACAAAGACGTCTCCAGATGCAGAGAAGGAAGTAATCTGCCAAGGAATGGAGGAAAGAAGTAAATATTCCGCTAAGGAAGGAAGGAAATATTCCGCTAAGAAAGGAAGGATAGAAGTAAATATTCCTCTAAGGAAGGAAGGAAAGAAGTAAATATTCGACTACGGAAGGAAGGAAAGAAGCAAATATTTCCAATAAGGAAAGGAGCAAAGAAGTAAATATTCCAGTAAGGACGGAAGGAAAGAAGTAAATACTCCAGCAAGGAAGGGAGGAAAGAAGTAAATACTCCGCTAAGGAAGGAAAGAAGGAAATATTCGGCTAAGGTAGGAAGGAAAGAAGCAGATATCTACGCTCAGTAAGTAACTAAGTATCTAAGTAAGGAAGGAAGGTTTAGACAATTAGATACTGAATAAAGATTGTTTTAATTTTTTAAAAATATATTTAGCCACGTCTGAATCCACCCTTTTACGGCCTACAGACTAACCCCATCATCACTGACCAATTTTGTCTGATTCTAATAGCAAACAACATCTTCACCTCTGTTAGTTTAAAGAAGTTCTGGTTCCTCCTTCCTAAACTGACCTGGTAACCGTCCCGCAGCCAGCGCGTCGCCTGGAAGATGTCCGTTCATTCCGTTGGTCGGCAGGTTAGCCATGTGTCCAAGCATGCCGCTGCGCATCTCCAGGTCAGTGGGATAAGGTCTGCGCGGATCACCTGGGAGCAACATTCTGGTAAACAACTAAAGAAGCAGAGCCAAATATATTGTGGCAATCAGCGAGTGATTGCAACCGACTCGGTTACCTGGCACCCAGTTGAGCGGAGCGCACACAGCATTGCTGGCACTGATTCTGTGGGCGTACTTGATAATTTCTTCTGAAGATATACTTCCTGTGTTGAACAAAAACAGAATTTAGACTTCATGTAGAGGCAGCCAGAAAAAGAAACAAAGATCAACATGCTGAATAAGTAGTGGACAATATAAAATGTATAAATGATATCAATTTAGCCAAAGGATTTTGACTATACTGCCATACCGTGATCATGGATTTTGATGTCATCAAGCTGTGACTACATACTATGTACTAGGTACACAAGGATACTGATGTTCAGTGCTTGTCTTCATGCTAGATATTAAAAGTTTGTAGTTTTTCATTTAATAGAAAGGAAATCTGTTGAACTTGAAGCATTTTTTATTCAAATATATGTAGGTTTATGTTCATGTTATATTAAATGTATAAATCAGTAACCAGGAAAGCAGCCAATTGTAACTTTAAAAAAATTTTTTTTTTTTATTAAATTTTTATTTTCAAAATATTTAGCTTTTATTTTATTTTTCAAAATCTTCATCTTTATACACATACCATGATTTGAGAATTTTTGTGTTGCATTTTTTTTAATATAATTGATTTTTTTTAAAGAATTTTGTACAATAAATGTTCTTTAACTTGTATTTTAAACCATCTTGAAGTTGTTCTGCTGAAACATGTCTGGGAACTGGGAATTTTAACATGTATAAAGAAAAAGAAGAATATACCACAATACATATTGTTACTGCACATGCTTTAAATTATATCCCAATATGGATTTGAGGCCATATCGCCGAGCCCTACACTGAATTTTCACTAAGAGCTGCAACCTCACCTTTTTTGGCTTTCTCAATGGATTTCAGCTTCTCTTTTGCCTGGTAAACAGCCGTAGCCTAGAGGACACAGGAGAACTATTTTACATGAACTATAAGGTTTCAGCATGGAGAAATCACTGTTGGTTTAGTCATCTAGTGAAGTATTGCATAATACTGAGCCCCACTGGTTATTAGTGTTCAGTACAGAACTGCACCTCACCAGGATGTGCTCGGCTTCCTTCAGCTGCTTCTGCAGCTGTTGGATGTCGCTGTCTCTCTTCTCCACCTCCTTCTCCAGCAACTGCATCTCTTCGTGGACCTTCCCTTGCTGCTGGGCCACATCCATCAGCTCTTGGAATTCCCTGTCCCTCTGCACAAGCAGCTCCAAGATCTGTAGACAAAAACATTCCCTTCTTAACTATTCACAGAGGAAATGTAAGAATCCAGCACTAAACACCATGTGATCATCCCATTTTTTAGATCTGATCTACTGTAGAACGCCCTTTACCGCAAAACAAAAGGACAACTTTTAATAAACAAGAATTAGTCTAAGTTTATAAATAAAAACATTTAAAAATGGAACAAAGTTATAGAAAGTTATAGGAAAAAAACAGACTTCTTAAACAAACTTTTAATATAATACTGGAAGGCCCTACGATCTCCTAATTATAACTGATAGAAAGATATTCTCCACAAGCATTTTATCAAAACTGTCCATGTTTACAGAACAAAATGACATCAAACCTACCCCTAAAAGAACCACAGATA
The DNA here is from genome assembly GCA_028564705.1 of Apricaphanius iberus. Classification (NCBI taxonomy): domain Eukaryota; kingdom Metazoa; phylum Chordata; class Actinopteri; order Cyprinodontiformes; family Aphaniidae; genus Apricaphanius; species Apricaphanius iberus. The sequence goes on along the minus strand of JAPXFQ010000396.1, from coordinate 134,265 downwards.
TGTTTTGTTGTCCTTTCTAACTGGAAACTGCACCATATGTAAAAGTTAAAGACAGATTTAAAGTTGGAGGCATGTTCCATTCAGGCTAATGCTCCCAAAAGAGGGAGAGAAACATCAGCAAATACCAGCAAGCAGTGGGTAAGTTAGCATAGCTCATCTGTTTCATGTCCATGCCCATCTGTCATCAACAAGCGGACATGTTTGCTTTCTTTTGGACAGTTAAGGTCTACAGGAAATACACAGAGACTGGTGTTTACAGCAAGTAATGCTAACTACGCTAACAGCTAAAAAAATATATCAGTTCATTAATATAGCACCAGTATCACTACAAATACTAATACGGACAATAATAAATTCCTTTTTTTCAGCTGGCTTCACCCTTACTTACTGAGTGAATATTGTCAAGAAAATGTAACAATTGTCAGGATACTAAACATTCATATTACTACATGCCTTGTAACAATAAATGAAAAGATGATTCAACGATGGAACACATACCAAATATTAGTTTCTCTCTTTCATCTCATCTTCAAAAAGAATCAGAATGTTAACAGTCTTTGTTTGAAAATCAGACAAACCCTGTGCTCAGTGCATCACTAATATATATATGTGTATGTTTTATATATGTAATACTTATGCGTGTGTTATTGAGTTCCTCATTTGAAATGAAGAGTGTGGGCTATGAGGTTTGAAATAACTTGCTTCAAAACATTATAACACAATAAACGCAGACTTTGTTTCTTTAGTTTGGGGAACTGTTCCTGACAGTTTCCTAAAAAACGCTCTCCCATCCACAGATGTGTGAAACACGTCTTTGCCAAAGTGAGTTATCGGTTACCTGCGTGTCTTCTCCGGGCTGCGGGAGTTTCTGACTTCTGGAGAGAGCCAACATCTCTATCAGCTCCCTGGAACAACACCAGAAGAAAACCCAAAAACATGCCAATATTAGAAGCTGGGACTAGTCCACAGGTCTCAGTAAAAACCTTGTGCAGTTTATTGGCAGCATTTATGAAGCCTTGGGGTAAACCAGCCTACTATAAAGTAGACTGAAGTGTTTATATAAAGAGAAAAGATTAAATTGTCATTTTGTTCTCTTTTAAAACAGAAAGCACGCCGGTATAGCTGGTTCTGACCTGTCAAGCAAAAAGCTCTCAGCAGTTTCCCACGCTTTACAAGGAACAACATCAAAACTAAACTAGTGAAAAGCCAGAAAAAGTTCATACCGGGATAAAACCTCTAAGTCGTCCAACACAGACAGCAAACGTTCCTTCGTTGATTTTTCTGCTAGCGTCGCCATGTTTGCGTACGTCTCTGAGAATGACAGGATGTGACGTGTTTGGGCTTTCTGCTCAACCAGTGCCTCCTACCGTTAATACTAGGCTATTGCAGAAAATGGTTCCTCGCCATTGTTAGCTACAATAACCTTCAAACGGAGATTTATTTTCCCACTATTAGGAGTTATTTTGGCGACAAACACTGATGATACTGACATCCCAAATTTTAAATTACTGTCCATAATTTACAGATAGTATGTTTACGTATTTTATGGTAGAATCCTTCCTCTATGAAATGTTATTTAGCCAAACAATCTCTGCTGATATATTTAAAGGGAATGTTCCTAATTAATAATAGAATTACAGTTATCTAAAATTAGAGTTTCTTCCTAGTTACATAGTAAGTCTTGCTATTAAATATTGAAATGGCCAGCCATAGTGAGAGTTTGGTTTGGAGCAGAGAAATGACCAGGACCTGTTTCAGATTCTGATTGTTTCCAGGTCCTGCCATCATTGTTTTTAAAAAAGATCACAATTTCCTGGCTTCTGTTAATCCACCTGCTTTTTGAAAACACTGGCCACTGGTTTCAATTTGAGTAAGATTTGGTAGTATACCACCTGGTCAGTTTAACAAAATGTCAAGGTTGTGATCTCTGACATTCCATTTTTATAATAGCAGTGTTCTTGATTAGAATGGTGAGAAAGCCCACTTTATTATATGAGAAGCAACCTCACATATGGACTGGGTCTGGATGCTCCACTGCTGGCACCACATGGACCCATTGTAGCAAATAAGATAACCAGTGCTCTGCTGCTGTCCATCCCTCCCACAGAATTCTCACAGTGCTTTTCTTGGACTGTGGAGGCTTCTTTTTTGCTCTTTTTGTCACAAAGCTCATACCCACCCTGCTTTACAGTCAAGCAAGCTCTGCAGTTGAGGTTAGTTATATGGTTAAACAAGACATGTCCAGATTGCAATGACCAATTGGATCTGCAGAGAGAATCAACAGGGCTGACCTTCCCACCATCCAATACTTGAATACCTACGAAAAAAGCAGCTAATATCTCTGCAGACCACACACATCCCGGACACAAACTGTTTAGACTTTTACCTTCTAGTGGGAGCTACAGAGTGCCTTCTGCAAAAACAGCCTCCACATAGATAGTTTCCGCCCCGAGAATGTCTCCCTGATGAATAAAATTAATTCTTCACAGCCTGAGTAGTCAACCACTCTCCTGTGAAACAAACTGATCATATCTGTACTGTCACAACGAGCCTGTTTTTTTCTTCCAATTCCTTGCTTGTGCATACAATATTGGCTAATACATTCTAAACGCTTCTCTTAAAGCTATGATATTCTCAGCAGCTGTTCACTTACATCTGGGATCATCTAAATGCAACGAGATGATGAAATGCTTTCTTCACAGGTAATGAATTGCTAACAAAAAATATTATTTCAATTACATTTTCCCTATGAGTCTGCTAATTAAGACTCTTAAGTTTTTACAATGATTTATTATTTGTCTGCATATATTTTAAAGGAATATGAACTGTAACCACAAAAGTTGAAGTTGACAGCAAATCAGACCAGCACTGGTACTTTGTCACTGGAGCCAGATCTTTGCAAGTCAAATGAAGCTGTGCACCATCTGCTGACACACACACCTTCATAGAATGGTTATTTAATGGGTAATAGCACAGGTATTACCAGAATACATTACACTGGAGGGAGTTGCAGACATTCACATATTTTGTGTGTTTTGTCTGCTGTGGGTTGCAAACGGAGCATTCAAAATACCGATAGTTAAAAAAAATTTTAAAAGAGGGGCATATTTTTGCAATTTAAAATGTTAGGTAGCCTATACCACTATAGTATGCTTTTTATGTACTTTTTAATTTCATTTGAATTTCAATTGCCAATTTCTCATTCTCATTCTCTTCAGTCTGTTTTAAAAGAATCAATGGAATAAAATATACATTTTTTCTTGTCTTTTTTTGCTATTATACAAGAACTGTTCAGCAATATTTTGAATTAAAAATCTTCAGTTGAGTTTTATTATCATTAATAATATTTTATGTATTTGTTTATTTTATTTTGGAACAAACTAGTAAACAAACAAAAACTCAGCAAAAATACTTTATTTTGAAAAAAGCTTTTATTTTGAAATGCCCAGCGGACGTTGTGCATTAGCTCCGCTGGCTACCTTGATGACCTCGTTGCTATTATCACAACATACAAGACTTGGCCGAAAGGGGAGTGCGAAAACTTCACTTCGGAGCAACTTCTGTTTGTTTATCGTCCTTTCCACCATCTTCTGTGTCGTTTTACGCAGTTAGGAGTCTACCACTGACGGCTTTAGGATGGTGAAAGTGTCGTTTAACGCCGCTCTAGCTCAGAAAGACGTGAAGAAAGATGCTGAAACTCTGATCCCCGAGGACGAAACGGTGAGGAGAAAATGGCTTTTTTTTAGCTGAACGGGGGAGCCGAGCTCTAAGCTCGCAGGGAGGAGGAACAAGAAACAGTATTTTAACCTAATTGTGATATTCCGAAGCATTGTGAACTATTTAAAGTCAATGTAGATGTCTAAATTTTTGTGCAAATCTGTAGCTTATTGCGTGAAATGTATTAAAAACGTTGAAGAACTCGGATCTCGGCGGAAGTTACTTCCTGATTTGGCTTGTGTGTTTACTCATGTAGGACAATAAAAGCCACTAGTTACATTTTATTTGCTTGTAAGTTTCCCCCCCACTCCATTTAGTCGCTTTCCCAACCTTTAGATGGAAGAATTTTCTCCAAAAGTCGAATTATTTTGTTTTTAAATTGTTTCTTTAGTTTGGTTCTAGTCCGTTTAGGAGCGTAATACGAAGCGCAGTTCAAATGGGTTTCTCTATATTTATTTAATTATTAGATAAAATTAAGATATAACTTTTGCTTTGCTTCTAAAAATGTAATATAACAAAATAAAAAAAAATTGTTTTCCCAGTAGGCTGTTATTTTCGTGTGTAGTTTGGTTTATATATCGCAAATTTAAAGTAATCTGACTTTAAAAAGATTGAAAGCTAGGAAGTTGTAACATTCTCGAATGAATTTCAAATGGAGATATCTCAGCATTTTGTACTGTAGTTAAACCTCTTGAAATCCCAATTCTCTCCTATATTTATCCAATATTTATTTTGATAGTTGTTTTTTAGGGCTGTGTGGAGAATTGGCTTCCTTTTATAGCACCATTCTGCTCTAACATAGTGGGATTCATTAAAAGGGTCTATGAACATTAGGGATGGTATAATCACAACATAATAGTACAGATTAAACCTGTATAAGTACATCATAACTATGTAAACTTCGCTTTTAAAAGTAAGACCACTGTCTTTGTATCAACCAGTTCTTTTAAATCTAGCAGGAGACGCACCAGTCGGGATTTTTCTGTTTTCATGTTTTTCTCTGGTCCGACTTGCTGATTTAGATTTTCATAAATTTGTTTTTTTTTTACTTTAAGGACTTAAAAGGGTGGGTACATATTTTTTGAGACAGGCATCAGTTTTGAGAATCAGGAATAAGTATTACAGGCTTATCCTCCTTTATTCTCCCAATTATTCATTCTTAACCCTTTTCTCATTTTTAGCCGCACTCAAAACGAAGTCCATCTAAGAACTTGCTGACGGTCGATGCGTCTATAGTCCCCAAAATAGTAGGGGTTCTTTACTTTAAAGCTTTTAATGGATCATACAAATAATTCCTTTCCTCGGTATTTAACCTCATGGAACTGAGTGCTGACGTTTGGTTGTACGTTCTGTTTTGGACCCTGGTTGCTGTGTTAATTGTGTCACCACTCTAAAAGATAACAGATAAGCAGAGAACGTCCCTGTCATCACATGCCCACTCCCTGGACATCTCAGCTGGGCTTTCTAATCTTCTGGACCGACTGACTATCGCACACGACGACAGTTGATGAAAAGCATGAGAGCCATTGGTCTGATTATCAGCAGCAGCGTTTGGGAGTTCTGGACGGGTTTCTCTAGTTGGCTTTATGGGCTTATAAGTGAACTGGAGTCAGTTGGGGTCAGCAGCGTGTGACGGTTTCTCCTCAAGGTCTTTGCAGGTTCCTTTGTTGACATTCCAGCACTGAGGGGAGTGCTGTGTTGATGTAATACTGCAGCCCATGCAGTTGAATCATTCAGCTTCTCAGAACAGAGTGTGGTTTTACATGTTGGCTTCTGATTCATGTTAAATCTCTTGCGGAGAAGTTTATCAGAAACGTCTGCGCTGAGCCAATTTCCCACCCTGTTGTAAAACAAGTTTTTTTTGTTTTGTTCTTTTTTTAAATGCAGGCAAGAAGTTTTAGCTAAGCCTGCAAGAGGAGAAAGCAGAGTCTCAGCTCTGTGCAGATACAATATTTGCTTGATTGCAAAAGCATGTGTGTGTTTGTGTCAGTACAAGTCAGAGATAAAGTGAGAGACAACACTTTAGCAGATCTCTGTATTCAGTGCAGAACTTTCTGTGCCGCGTGAAAACTTTTTCATCTCGGTTTCAACAATGTGGCTTTGTTGTGTTTTGTGGCCCGCAGTCTGCTTCGTTTTCAATTTCACCCTGTCTAACCTTTATCCCGACAATCGGAGCTCAATGTTTCCCCGAGTGTGTACCGATCACAGCAGCTTCTTTGCTCGGTTTGGGTTGTTTCATACAAAAGACAAAAAAAGGTTGGACTTGTTTTTATCTGTCTAATCCAAATCCTTTTAAAATCAAGTGAATCCTAAAAAACGGGTTATGAATTAAATACTTTGGGATGCTATTATGGGAATGATGACGACACTAAAATGCAATAAATTGAAGCCAATCTGTGGATTCTGTCTTGTAAAATCATAACTTGAAACCATTTTGTAAATTGTAGTGCTGCATTATGCTTTTAAGTTTTTAATTGCTTCTTAGAATTGAAAAAAACAACAACAAAAAAACGTAGAAGTTAATGGGTGTTTTTTCTTTAATCTTGTGTGATGGTAGACTAATATTTAGTTTTGGACCGGTGTAGTTTGTTGCCTTATTCCCTTTATTGTGGGGATTTAAACTTTTAAGTGGAAGGTTTTATTTTTATGTTTCAAGAAGAAATTTACTTGCAGCAATGTACAACTTTTCTGTGTTTAAAACAAAGTAGTGTCTCATTTAAAAGCGTTTATAGCAAACATGACTTACCCTAAACATAATCTAGACCAGAGATTTGAGTTTTCTCTGGTTCTCTTTTTTGCTGCAAGCTGTTGATCATCTGGGATGGTTACGCCTTGTTCAGCCATAACTCACAAACTAACACTAACACAGATCCCCATGGTAGGTTCTTGTCCTCAGATGAACGAAAATCAAGCTAGATATAGATTTCTATTTTATTTTTTGTTCTTTTTCCAATCCTTTCATGGCTCCAGACACCAAACATGTTTCATTTCACAGCTTTATTAGAGCCCCGGCTGCTCTGGTGATATGACAGTCGCTCTGAGCAGTTTCTCAGTCCGGGTGTCACATCCTATATAAACAAGTAGTTTTCCTGCTGACGTTTCTTTGAAGGGACAATATCATGCTATTTTACAGCTTTCAACTTCTGGGAGATGATAACAAGTTACTGTTGGTGTTATACAATATTAATTTGTCCTAAGGTTTAACTTGTATCCTGTAGTTAATGTTGGACCACGAAGTAAAGCGGCTAGTTTCTCTATAATCCTAGCCGCAGGTACCCATTCCATTGCAGGACTCTGTTCTGTAAATTAAGTAGGAGTTTTTGTGCACAGAATGGACAAAAACAACAAAGGTTGCAAAGGTAACCCATTTTATTGTTACGCATATTCTTCTGGGGCGGATACGTATAAATTTGCCACCCTTTTGCTATATGTGGATTTTCAATGTCTGCCATTTGAGAAACAACACGTAATTCTTTGGCTTTCAACTGTTATTAATTGAATATAGATGTGTTTTTCAAAACCTGTTTATACCTTTAGTGCTTGTTGTGATGAAACGTGGAACGGAATAATAATAATAGGCTGTTAATAGTTAATACTTAAATAATTAAAGTTAATAATAATAGTTCATGTCTGGCTGCCAGATGTGTGGATAAATCTCTACAATTTAATGCACTTTCATTTTAAGGTTGGCTCCTTATTTTTGTATGTATATTGTTTTGAAAAAAGAATGCTTTAACAATTGATTAATTGTCATATTCTTATTAGAACACTGAACAAAAAATATGTTGCCTTTAAAAAAGTTAGTCAGTTGAATGCACAGAATACATGCATGTGTTGGCATATGGTCAGGATGGTACCACCTCTGCCTCAATTTGAGCCAGGAAAAACCCTGCATTATCATGTAACCACTCTCTGTTTATCAGACGTCTTTGATCCAGCTGCTGTTCTTTTGGAATGTAGAATAAAATCCTGTAATCCATGCAGCCAAACTGTCGTTTTCACAGAAAGAGTAAGAAATCCAACAAAAAGGTGTTTTAAGCTGCCAAAACCGAAGCGGTAATAAGCTGTGAGGAGGAGGGTGTGTTTGTAACTCTAGCAGAAGTAAGCCGCTCTGCCTGCAGGGGCGGTGCAGACACCTCTAGCAATCCCTTGTTTTCAACTAGTGATGTCACTAGATGGACACTCAGCCATTTTCTAGGAGAGAGAGGGGCAACTACTCAGAGAGCAGTATTCGTGAGGATTACTCCGACATGCATGAATTTAGCTAAAAAACCACTCTGGTGAGGTTATTTATGAGAAGATTCCCTTACCAGATGGTTGAAAACTCCAAAAACTTGATTTTGCATGATATATTGTCTGATAACTTACAGGGGGAATGAGTTCCCTGATTGGATCCAAACCTTTAAACATAAAACAGTTATGGTGTGTAGGAATGTGTGTGATGATGGTAAGAATCTGCCAATAGTCACATGAAGGCAGGAATCCTCTCTTCACTAGAAGAACATCCAAACATGCGCTAGAATAGGGAAAACAAATTCTTTTATCAGCAAAGTTGCTCCTAGGATTCGGCTGAAGACAACCGAACCACCCCCTTCATCACGCAACAAATGTCAGCAATGGAGAGCCTGGATGCTTGGTACTTAACTTTTTTAGTTCTTTAGATAGTGGATGGCTGTTTCCACTGTGACATGATCTTTCCTATTTAGTAATTGATAACTTTATCATCAGTTAGATTCACCCTCCGCCATACAATCTGTTGTCAAAAAAAAAAACAACTGCCTCCAGTTTTTTCATATTTTTTTATCACTTTTAGCACATATCTCAATAAACATCTTAGGATATAATGATAAGCTCTATATCCCCCATCTTTTATCTGCAGTATTTGATTAGAAAAAGTCACGAGTTTTGAGTTCTGCCTGCTATCGAATTTTTATTGCTACTAAAGTTTTTGCGGCGTAAATAAAAAACTAGGGCCCCTGCTTCATGATGAATATATTTAAATGGAATCATGATGATGATGGTGATGTGAACTGCTGCGGGTTGTTTTATAAGGAAATGGTCACCTAATAAACTTCCTCATCCTATGAATAGTCGTCCTTCACTGCTGGTGTCCCGTCCTCCAAGTTTTCATTAGGGCTGGGCGATATGGCCTATAAATAAAATCTCCGCTTTTTTTTATTTATTTATATTTTTTGTTGATTTGAAGATTTTTTATTTTTTCTTCCCTTTTCCCCCTACTTATTTAGAAAAGCCATTAGTACAAATGACGGACAGCTTGTGCAAAGGATTGAGCCACAGTTGGCTTGTTTTTAGCTAAGGTTTGTTGGTCACTGTGGTTTGTTCGTCTCGGAGAGACTGGCATTTTTCATATTCGCTGGATGCTTCTGTTTCAGGTGTTGGGATAGGCTTGTGGTCCTAATGCCTTTGACTGGGATGGGCTATAGGCAAATGTGACGGTGTGGGGTCTTTTGCGTCACGTCTATCGCATCAAACTCTTACCAGTTCCCCTACGGAAGCTCCGGGAAGCCAAAAATTTGCCATTACACAAAAACTCGATTTTCTTTTTTTTCCTCCAACAAAAAAATTCAAACTAATTCGTTCAATCGATTTTTTTTTTTTTGCCCAGGCTTATTTGCCTGTACGGAAAATGTTCCTGATACAGGAAGTGGCGCTGCTGGTCCGACGGCCCGCTGCTTCAAAATGGAGCCAGAGACTATCAGCTTGTGCTCTAACATTTACAGTAATCCTGTCGTCGTTTTATTCTCTTGTGTTATCTGATACCTGTACTGTGTAACCCGAGCTGCCCTCACCAGCACCTTGTTTTTTTGCGTCATGAATCACTTTTACTTTCAGGTGCAACAGCTGGGCTTTCACTTTCTCTGAGTTTGAGATCTTTCCAGTCCGCCAGCTTCATCACTTCCTCATCAGTTCAGAGTCGTGGGTTGGAAAGCGGGTGGTAGGATTCATCAGGCGGGGAGCCGGGTTAATTCGGTATAGTAGACGAGCTGTGTAACCAGAGTACCACGGTGTAAACCATCTGATGAGTTGGTGTGGAGTGACAGCAAAGTGGGTGATCGCCGCTCACTAGTGAATGTTGTTTTCTACCATTACCTGTTGCTTTTAATACATGCTGCTCCCTCTCCCTGCCAGGTGAACTCGGCCTCCTCTTCCTCTCATTTATCAAACCTTCTCTACATATTTAAAGGTTCAACAAATGACCAGAAACGCTTTGATGGAATATTTAGATTGGGCTATTGTTTTAGTTTCTGACTGCCTTCAGGATTCCACATCCTCTTGGTGTGCGTGAAGTCGTTCAGCCTATTAAAGACTCATTAGAAGTGTCTCCAGAGGATTTCAGATTGTTTAGGAGGTGCGTGCCAGATTAGAGGCGTTTACGGCAGCTTTGGAAGCCAAAGTCCCCTTCAGGACATGTCAGCCTTTATTCAGACTCCAGTAAAACGTTTAGTGTCTGCGCTGAAACTTTTCTTCCCTCTGTGTCCCAGAAGACAAAACCGTTTTTGAGCATGAAGAATATTTTAAAAAATCGTTAATCGAATAAGTATCAGCTCTTAGCTTTGATGTCATAAAGTCTGAGCTGGGGCTGGGTGGTATAGCGAAAATTTACAGATACTGAAATTTACGACTGTTGCTGATGTAATTTTGTCTGCGTTGGTAAATTCGGTATTTAATTTTTTTTTAAATGTTTTAGTTTAGTGGTGCTCCTGCCCCTTTAAAAAAGAGGTCTCTGCTTGAATCACGTGACTACTTAATGTCATGTGACTTCATCTCATCCTTAAGAGAACAGTGCTACAAACGTAGCAGCTGTCTCGCTATATTTAGCGAGTGTTTAGGCCCCTTTAGCTTCTCTTTTTCAAAAAGAGGCAACTAGCGACAAATTTATTGAGACTTTATGGTGCTTTGGATGCTTTTACTAAGCAGCAGAGCCGAAGTCGACACAATAAAGCGCTTCCAGCCCAGCAAGCTGTTGCTCCGCCCGCACAGGTACTGCCAGTCGGAGCAGATATTAACCCCGCTGAATGTTGATACACCGCTTGAAGCTGCCGCTTGCTGATCCTGTGCTCTGATGTAAATGCAAAATATAAAACCCACAGCCCCCATCACTTTCTCATCTGGACTGTGCGGTCACTTCTGAGTCTAAACTGGACTAAGAAATACAGAAAGGAGTTGGCATCAACCCCTGAATTAAAAGGCTGATTGAAGCTGTGCAATAGCAGGAACCCATCCCATTTTCAAGCAGATCACATAAATTAGGCCACTTCTGGACCTTGAGTATATGCGTTGTTGTTACAGTCCACTTACCGTTATTTAGGTGAACTGCTTAATATATCGCAATATTGATTTTAGGTCATACCACCCAGCCCTAGTCTGAGTATCCAGTTTATTTACTTTAGTTGGTGGAAAAGCAGATTTTTCAGAGTAAGATTAAAATATGTCTGACCCACAGACCTAACTTGATCTGCTGGTTTATCCTAAGGCTGGCAAGATGGAGCATCGGAGCTTATCCCCTCACAGGCTCAAGCATCACACTGCATGCTGGGCTGTCAGCCCCATGCAGCCAAGATATTATCTGAGCTGATTCTTGATTAGTCGGCATCAGCCGTGGCGTCTAGCCGCCTTTGGTCCACTGCTTTATCGGAGGTAGGTTAAGATGGTGTCTTTCACCTTCCCATACTGGTTCTTTAAGGAATTCCACTCAAATGTAGCGTTTAAATACGAGTTTGAAAGTCTCCGCTGTGATGTTTAGATACACGCAAAAATGACAATCGATCAAAAATCTGAACTTTTGGGGTGTTATCTTAAAGGAGTTAATAAAAAAAGGTGTTCAACAAATACGTTTTTTTTAATGATACTGAACAAAATATTTGGATGGAGTTCTAATCATCTTTGAGAGAAGCTGACATGATGTTTTTGAATAAACCTGTGACTAATCACAGAAAATAGGCTCAGTGTAATACATTTCTTTGCTGCAGAATGCAAAAATGTTACTACATCCTGTTCCAGTTGAAGATGCATAAAAAAAAAAAACTTGTCAATATGTGTAATCTATAGAAATTTGTGAATGTGTGTGCACATTCAATGCATGCTAAACTTGTAAGGGACAGTAGTTCCCCCAATCCTACCCACTCAAAATAACTTTCTAAATTTTATCATACAGGAGTAATAAGACCTGTCAGAACAAGCAAGCAGAAATCGCTTGGACAATCAATAATGCCAACTCAACTCTAAGGGTTTCCATGTTGTTTCTGAGTGAAAACACAGGTTGCACATGTGACGTCAGCGCAGTTTTCGCAGCCAGTGATGTTGCGAAACCTTAAACCCCCCTTATGATTGTTACAAAAACGTCACTTTGGTTGGAGTTTTAGAAAAGGGGAAAAAAGCATTTTTTGGATGCCCTGCTACACATGGACAAAGAAAATCAAAATGATTTTATTTGATGCAGTACATTGCTTATTTTGTGCTTTCCCTCTGCATTTCACAAGGGCAAAATATCTCCAGAAAATGGTTGTTAGGTATAAAGTACAGCGACCTGTAAAACTAGGTGCTCTCTGCTTGTTGTTATAATTCTGCCCTACTTTCACTTCCTTCTGCTTGTGTCTGTTGTAGCAGGTCTGACATGATGTGCTCAAAGGATAATCCAAAAGTATTTCTATTAAAAAAATGTAGAACTTGAATTTTGCTGTATTAAAAAAAACTTTTTTTAAACACTGTCATTTTTACTGGCTACCAGCCTCTGGAGGGCACTATAGCAGGAAGCGCAAACATGAGAAACAAACATGGAGTATAATTATGCACTAAAGAAGACATTGGTAGTTCTAATGCAAACTCCATCATGCACACAAGCACACACGTTAAATTCGCGAGAATGGTGGGCCCAGGAGATTTTTGGGAGGGGCACTGAAATTCGGGAGTGTCCCGGGAAAATCGTGAGGGTTGGCAAGTATTAGTGACCTTACTGTTTCTCTACTTTGGCAGCTTCTGAACTTTTTCTAATCCTTTAAATTTTAAGATGACTATAAACAATGACTAATTTGTTTATTTTAAGATAAATATCTTAATTTTGCCAGTAAATACTGGCAAAATGATACATAAATAAGACATGGAACCTCTGTGTGTTTCCGCTCTGGTTCGTATTACTCCTATTATTGACATTAAAATTGTAAAAAAAACACAGGTGTAAAGCTGCAAAGAGCTGACTGTAGGTTAGATACCAGAATCATTTCCAATTCATTACCATTTTTTTCCTTGTTTTGCTGTAAAAAAGCAGACTGGTAACAAGGTGAATATTTAACACAATAAGCATTTGAAAACTGCTCTAACTACAGTAGCTGAGCCTCTAAGGGATTTTATTGCTTAGTCCAAAAGAACAAATGAGTTCTGATGGCAAATGTGACTGTCAGACTTGACACATGTAATTATTATTATCTACAGGAATCATAGTACTTTTCAGTTTTAAGTACGCTTTATGTAGTTACTACTCAAAAACCATGTTATTTTACTAAAGGCTCTAATACCCACAAGAATTTGTTTATGGCTCGCATCTCCTTTTTAGCTGAACTAAACTATAAAAGTGGAGCCTATAAATACTAAGACAGTGTTAATAGCAACAGATATAAATGGAAGCAATGTGCTTATACTGCAGGAAGAAGCTTTATTCAGCATCCCTGTTTAGGAGCTGGTATGTTGCTGTCGTCAACGACGACAACAAGTTTGTGATGGAACAACGTTCATATTCAGGATCTGCATATATTCACTTGTTATTATATTTATTCCTCGAATGGCTTCCTTTAGACAAACATTACAGATGATCATTTGATCTAAATGGATCAAATCAAAAAAAATTAAAAGCAGTTTGATGTCTGGCGGTCAGAACACGTTGTTCAAGGAAAGAAAGACTTTTAACTGATCAAGAAATTAGTTCACAAGAAAAAGTCTGTTTTATTTTTCTATGTTAAGATCATAGTTTTATTCAAATCTACTTGAACATTAATATTTTAAGTTTACTTTAATGTTCAATGGACGCCTCTAAAAGATATGAAGGGCAAATATGCTTTAGCTAGGTGTGTTGTTGATCAGGATAGTAAAATAGTAAAATAAATGATAGTAATATCATTAGTAAAATAGGTATTAGGTACTATGGGCTTGTTTCTGTATGCCTGTAATGAAAGTGCTTGTGCAGGCTGGGGAGTTTCCTTCCCTTTCTGCCACTTCCTGTAAACACAAATCTTCTTCCTGTTTAGGAGGCGCTGTTCTAACCCACTGATCACTGCTGCCTTCACAGACATGTCACTGAGCAAACATCTTCCTGGCTCCACATGCAGTTTTCCAATCGTACGCTCCCTGGTTATCATCTCAGGCATGTGCGCTGCTTAAAAAGGATTAGAGCCTAATCAAGCTGAGAGCGATTCAGCCACAGAGCTTTGGCTGCCTCCCACCGAGCGCCGCCAGCCCACTAAACTCTAGAAAGGCGGGGGGGATTAAGCAGTCAGGGAGGAAGCAGCTCGGAGGTCGAGACAGCCTTCACCAAATCGCGTCCCCCTGTTATCCTGATGCTTACCGCTACTTCATAAGCCACTCATTAATGACGTCCTAATAACTGGCTCTGATCACTCTTCTTAATGTTTGTTGGGATTCCTAAGTCTCCCAGACTTTTTAAAGCCGTCCATTTTCTAATGGAGGAAAAGGATTTACCTGTTTGGAAATTCACTTAAACTAATCACAGAGCATCCGGTGAAGCTAACTAATAGCATTTGGAGCAGATGGATGTTAGCCTACAACCCCAAATCAGAATACATTTAGACAGCACAGAAAATGCAAATAAAAAAGAAAGTATTGGTTTTCTGAAGTTACTTTCACTTGTATTTTATTGAAGACTATATGAACACAAAATATTTCATATTTTGTCTGGTCAACTTAATTTCATTTGTAATTATACATCCTTTCCTGTCATCCATACCGGCAACACATTCAAGGGCTAATAATCAGGTAAATTTGTTAAATAATGATGTGGTGTGAAACGGATGATGTCAACAGGTTATTGTAATTATTATTTGGTACAAAAGTAGAATCCAATAAAGGTATAGTCCTTTAGGAGCAAAGATGGGCCAAGGATTGTCAGTTTGGCAACAAATACATAAGAAAATTATTGAAATGTTAAAAAAGAATGTTCCTCAAAGAAAGATAGGAAGATATTTGGATATTTCACCTTCAACATTGCATTAAATAATTAAAAGATTCAAGAAATCTGGAGAAATTTCAGTCTATAAAGGACAAGTGCGCGACTCTAAGCTTAACAATCGTGATCTCCGATCCTTCAGGTGGCACTTCATCAAGAATCGTCTTTTATCTATATGCACTATCATCACACAGGGTCAGGACTACTTTGGAAAAACCTTTTGCAAGTAGTGCAGTACGTAGTTACATACACAAATGCCAGTTAAAACTGTACCATGCCAAAAGGAAGCCCTGTGTTAAAAGTGTGCAGAAGCGCCATTGACTTGTTTGGATTCTGAGGCATCTGGGATGGACCATCACACAATGAAACGTGTTCTTTGGTCAGATAAATCAGTAGTTCAGGTATTTTTTTTGGAGAGGGGGAGACGCCCTGTGCTCCGGACAAAGGAAAAAAAGGATAATCCAGACTGTTGGCAGCAACAAGTCCAAAGCCAGGGTCTGTCATGGTATGGGGCTGTGTCAGTGCCCTTAGCAAAGGTAACTTGACCTTCTGTATTGAAACCATTAATGCTGAAAAGTACATCAAAATATGTTGCCTTCAGGAAGATATCTTTTCCAGGGACGCCAATACATATTAAATGCAAAACCATGTTCTGCACACATTATGAAGTCCTGGCTGTGGAGGGAGAGCATACTGTACAGGTACTTGACTGGCCTGCCTTCAGTCCGACTTGTATCCAAAGAGAATGTGTGTCGCTTCTTAAAGCCCAAAACAAAGAACCCGTACTGTTGCTCAACTTAACTCGTTTGCAGGAAGAATGGGACAAAATGACACCTGGAACACTTAATCACTTGGTGTTTTCAGCCCCTAAACGTCTAAGTGTTGTGAAAAGAAACGGCAATATTACAAATCGCTAAATGCTTCACTGTTCCAACAACCAAAATTGGAATTTTTTTATTTTTTTAAAGCCCCTTTAACATTCAGGAGGAACACATAAAATAATGTGCTTTTGTATTGTTTTTGAAGTTATACTTTTGCAGAAGATAATGTCCCATCAGTAAAGGAACCGAACTCAACCCTCTCAACAGTGGACCTGCTGGCTTTTTGCATCTGAGGCTTTGAATTTCATGTGTCTCTGCTGTTCTGGTCACCGATACCCACCACAGCAACACAACCGTCTGTCGGTGGGAAAATTGTTTCGAGCCACCTAGCTATTTTTCTGTCAAATATACTCTCATTTATGCATCGATAAATAGATTTGGGAAGAACTGGATACATGAATATGGTTTTAAAATAAAGTCCTTTATGTTTATCTTTGTTTATTTAATTTAGATGAAGTAAACACAGCTTTTAGATCTGATTACATCTCATTATTTAGTGGTTTATTCCTTGCAAACACACTCCCTTACACAGTCACCTCGCTGAGACGCCTCCTAATGCAAAACAAGTTCACACTTTGGCTGGCTTGGTGTTTTTTTTTATGTTTTGTGGCTCTTCAGACCCTTTAAGTAACTTTATTTTGAGAAAATGCAGGGAAGTGGAAACTGTCGCATTGAGGCAGTCGTACTGCCATTTGCTCAACTTAATAAGGAAGTTGATTTTCTCTAGAGCTGATGTCAACTTGTAAGAGATGAAATTCACTCCCACATTGGTGTGTGTGTGTGTGTGAGTGTGAGTGTGTGTGAGAGAGAGAGAAATAAAGAGGGAAAGCAGATAAGACAGCTGTGGATCCAAGTTGAAGCAGGACTTCCTAATATTATCATTCAGCCTGGTGTAAGGCGCTGCCCCTCTCCTCTCGCTGCACTGCTTAAAACCAGCTGACCTCTAGCCGGCATTAAAATAAACCGTTGAAGGAAGCCTAGAAGGGCCAGCAGATATAGTGGGAGAATGAAAGTGAAGCTTCCTGAAACAGACTTGATTTTTGATAACAACATTCCAGTGTCTTTAAGCTTCAATAGTTGAGTTCTGAATAACAGACCCGTTTATAAAACATTTCTCACAGATAGCATCGTCCATGTGTAATCTTATAATCAATTCATAAACACTTTATTAATCCCAAAGGGAAATTGTTGATCTCAGAACTTGTTTCACAATTTTCTTCAGTTGTTGTAAATTCTGGAGAAAAAAAAAGTTAAAGAAGTTTATTAAGAGTTTGGACACATTGTTCCACTGCGTGAGGCATCAGCGAACTTGAATGTGCAGACAGAGGAGTGTGGTAATGAGGGCGTGTGTGTTGCAGTTGTGAAACGTTCATCTGCTGCCTGTTGGAGCCTGTTGGGGGAGCTTCTATGAAGTGGTTGTAAAACAGGAATACCGCAACGTCTGGATCCAGAAGTATCCTAACATGTGGACGGCCTGCTTGTTTTCTAGCATTTACACTGGACAGCAAAATAACAGAATAAACACTTCTATATTAATGAAACTGATGTAAGAATCTCTTACGACAATGTTTACCGGCCACACATTTCATTGCCTTTTTTTATTTATTTGTTGATAGAAACCGGTTTTCAGGTGTGGAGTTTGCATCACTCCCTTCCACTCCCTACAGCGTGTTGTTTCCTTCTAATGAGACCAGCCTTTAAATCTTTCACCTATATAAATTGGCTCCGTTACACACACAGAGCTTTGGAAAATGTAACATCTATTAGACAGTGCCTGGTTTAGTGGACACCTAGTGAAGAAGTTCATATTTTTTTGCATCAAGTAAAAGCTCTGTCAGACTTCTTGTCCTGTCAGACCTGTTACTGTAGCACAGATGGGAGTGGCTTCATATTTATGTAATAGATAAAACATTGGGAAACCAGTTAACAAAAAGCCCCACAGTATGTCTAAATCTCCTTTTTAGTAGCCAGACAGCTTTAGAAGTGACCTGCTTGATAGTTCTCTTTTTTTTATGTGATGGCTCCTCTTTCTCTTTTGGTTTTGTTTCATTTTTACTGGCCACATATTCAGACATGCAACGTCCTCAGCAGCTTTACAGCTGATGTAGGAGAGCCTCAGGAAATACCCCCGTTTTCCCACTAACTAACTGCTGGTCCATTGAACTGACCGCTTCTAACGCAGATGTTCGATGCCCACTCCTCCGGGGTTTTTTTTTGTGTGCCTTTCTCTTCTCTCAACAGTTGTTTTACCCTACCCATTAGTTTCCAGGAAGCTTCACTCCCGGGAGATACTCTTCTTTACGTTTCCTGCAAGCTGGAGGGAAGATTGAAAAGTGCTGACAGCCTTTTTTTTTTTTTAAGCTGTAGTTTTATTTTATCAGTGAAGTATTTCATGTCAGATGGTAGAGATGTGGCGTCTGCTAGACTCGGGTGGCTACAGGGGGCTTTGTCATGCTACAAAGAATGAAATTGGATGTAGAAGGAAATATATGCCTAGTTTTCAAACATTTTTACAAATAAAATTCCTAAAAGTGTGGGCTGTTCATGTATTCAGTTCTTCTCTGACTCAAAAAAACAAAGCAAAAAACTCAACCAATTACATACAGATGCTCATCTTTGTGAAACAAAGTGGTGGTGACATCATACTGTGGGATGATTCTCTTCAGCAGAGGGAGTGAAGCTGAACAGAGCTGGATAGTGGATGTGAATCTATACTGTAAGACCTGATAGGGACGTCAAACCTCCAACCATGTATGTATTGCGGTATATGCTTTTTTTCATATATATCAAAATGACTGCGTATGGAAATTGCCACATTCCAGATACATTGCAGCAGAACAACCTCAAAAAGGTTTAAAATGCCATTTAAAGAGCATTTATTGTGCGAAATTTATCTAAAAATTATTCCGTTTTTGGTTTTCAGTCATTTATCAATATTGCAACACAAAAAATCTCACAACATAAAGAAAGATAAAAGCTAAATATAAAGTTCAAAATTGTATGCTTTCCTGATTCCGTATTTTTACATTTAATATCGATTAAAAAGAAACCTGCTTATATTTGATTTAATATTGCTACAAATTCGACAGGTTTATTGTCCGTTAAATGAAAAACAACAAACTTTAAACTAAATATCTAGAGTAAACACAGAACATCAGTATCCAGTATCTGATACAAAGTATATAGGCACAGCTTGATGACCTCATCAAAATGCATCACCGCGGTCAAAATATCTACCATTGGCTAAATGTATATATTTTCTACCTTTTACCATTTATATTACCCACTACTAACTCCATTTAATGTGACTGAGCTTGAGTTCTTATCGGTATGACACCAACAGCTGGCTGGATGAAGTATTGAAAACAAGGGCCCACCACACTATTCATTTTTTTTTACTTACAAAAAAATGTATTCCATTTTCCGATTTTTCACTACTTTGTTTTTGTCTGTCACTAAGAAAATCCATTGAATTGTGGATTTTTAACATGAAAAGAAATGAAATACTTCAAGTAGTATGAATATATTTGAGACGTTGAAAAGAGCATCTTGTTAAAAATTTCATGTTACTTTGTGTTGATCTGAGTACCCTGGCAATAATCCTTGAGCTTTACAAAGAAAAAAATATTCCGTCTGTGATGGATACACTTATTATTATGAATCATCTGGTCGTATTATTAACACTGAGAACAGAGGGTGTGAAGAACAGAAGAGCAGATGGGCCAGAAAATAGGTGTTGAGTTCACATGGGAATCGAGGTTAGAGAAAACCTCACTGCCTGAGAAAATTGATTCTTCTTATATATTTAGTTTTGAGAGTTTCTCTTATTGTGTTACGATTTAGCCCAAGCTATTGCCACTGTTTTGTATCTGTCAAGATTCACTTATTCCCAGCTAAAGAGTCAGGTGCCTTCATCCTGAGAAATTCCCACCCTGAGAGAATAGTTTTGTCTTCAGAAGTCATAGAGGCAAGGTTGCTGAACTTTATAAATACTTATTTTCAGTTGAGCTGGGGGGAGGCATCATTCAGCATTCACTGTGATCTGTACTGTTCTCTATGATCAATTGGAATATAATTAAACCTCCAAGATAAAATGAAGGAATCTCTCTCACTTCTTTATTTAAAATGCCTTTTTCCCACAACACCGTCTTAAAAATTGGTAGTGTGAAAGTACTGGGAAGCTAAATACTAGAATTGGAAAATTTTCTTTAAAAATGAAAACTTGTTCCAGTCGAATGTTTTGTTTCTGTTTCTGCTTTGTGTCGGCGGTTGGCGTCCAGGGGAACAACAGCGGGAAATGTTTGAGACGGACTGGATGGTGCTACTGTAAACCTTGTCAGAGTGAAGCAGAACATACGAAGGCCGTTAGATGATCTGTAGTTTCACTTTTAGGTTTTAACATCTCAAAAGAGAAGTAAGACAGGTTACTATTTTAAAATCTACAGACTGATTTTGAACCTGTTGTTTTCTCATGCTGCTCTTGCTTATATCAGGATTTCCTCCAGTTGAAAAACATTTAAGTTTAAGTTTATTTTTTCTATTTTTCTTTGTTTTCAGTATGTGTTTGTGATCTGCCTTGTGGTGACTCACCCTATTCTCTGTAAAGAGATGTGAAACCTTCGTCTGCTCTCATAAAAAAGGGTTTGTTTTTGTAACAAAGATCCGCTCTCGCCTCCCATCGCACCCTGGCCTCTGGCTGGCTCCCCCTGGAGGCTTTCCAGACTCCCAAGACGTCTGCCTGCTATCAAGCTCTGATCTGTTTTGGTTTCCAGATCAGCAGCTGTGTCAGAAACTGGCAAAAACTCTTTAAAAATTTAAAAATAATTCAATCAAGTTTTTAAAATGTAATCTCAAATTATTATTTTTTGCTAAATATGTTTGATAGCAACACATATTTTGGGGGATTTTTCAAGATAGAATAATAAACTGCCATGTTGAACAACCCCTCAGTAGTCTTTTTATCTATAAAAAGTATATATAAGTAATCAAGGTAGAAGTGCATGGGCCAAAATGAATGCTTAAACTTATGATTTGTTTTCACAAAGATGTGTTGGAAACTATCAAAGCTGACGCGCTCTCCTTCTTTCCTGCAGGATGCCGAGGCGGCTCTGCTGGTGCGCCGTCAGTCTCGAACCTGGTGCTGGTGCATGTGCCTGGGTCTGGCCCTCATGCTGTCCGGAGTGGTCGCAGCAGGTGTCTACCTGTGCCGCCACTACCAGGAGGTGAACAAAAGTCCCTACAGCAGTGGGGAAGTCTGATGAGCTGCTTCATATTGCAACAAAATTCCCAAGACAGCTTTACTTATTCACCTGTCTTCAATGCCTCCGTTCCCAAATAGTCAAATTAGTGTAAAATTTAAAAAGTACTTTTAAAAAGACTGAAAAGTCTTGGTGGGACCAACTGGACAGTTCACCAGTCCATCTCAGTCTCACACAGAGACACACAGGACAAGCAACCATATGCACACACACACGCGCTTTCTGATTCCTCTGGGCGATTTAGACAGACAAAGTAACATAAATGTCATGTTTTTGGACTGTGGGTGGAAGCTGGAGTACCTGGAGAAAACCCCACACATGCAGGGTAGAACATGTAAACTCCAGGCTAGGATTTGAAGCCAGGACCTTCCTGTTGCAGGGCGACCTTGGTGTGTGAATGTTTGTTAGAGACACCAGCTCCTCTGATGACACTGTACAGACAAACGGCTATAACGAACAGATGGATGGATGGATGGCTGCTACACATTTCCTCACCAAAGCAGGAACCATCTCCTACCTATATGTCAAAGATCTCAATGTTTCTATAAATTCTGATATGGTTTTTTTTTCCCTTCTTACCAAAGGCGGAACATCCAGTCTACTATTGTGGGGTGAAATACAATGCAGATGACTACATGGTCCCTGAGGAGGAGGAGGTTTGTGAAACCTGGAGTTCCTCCTTGTCTGCTTAGTTACAGGCCCTGACGCTATTTAGGAATGGTTGTTGTTGATGTTTTTTTGGTTTTAAAGAAACAACTAAAATCAACGCTTAGTTCACTCCTGTGTAAAGTCATCCGGTGAACACGTGGATTCCTTTCCTTGTGTCGTCCACAGGTGGAGCTGCCTAGGACGCTCCTTCAGCGGCAGCTGGAAGAGCGAATCAGGGTGCTGGAGCAGGAAGAGGTGGAGCTCATCAGCGTGCCCGTTCCAGACTTTGATGATGGAGACCCTGCAGACATCGTCCATGACTTCCAGAGGGTAAGACAGCTCAGCACACAATAAAGCCAGGAGTCCAGGACCGCCAGGTCTGCTCCTAACGTGTGATACATGATGCTTATTTAGGATTTTAGAGCGCCACCTAATGTTAGTTCTCCTCAGTATCGCCACATCTTCAAAGCTGATGTTCGAACCACGTTTAACAATAATCTAACAGTCTGCCCTCATCATAAAAATGGCAGCTTCATCACTAGTATCCATAGTAGCTGGAATTATTGTCAACCATTACAAGTTTTTAGTTATGCTTTATGTTTTCATTATATCTCGCTGCTTAAAGTGCCTTTTCCTTCCACTCTTAGAGGTTGACAGCTTACTTGGATCTGAGTCTGAACAAATGCTACGTCATCTCACTCAACACCTCCATCGTCATGCCTCCCAGAGACCTTTTGGATCTGATCATCAATGTCAAGGTAACACGAGGTTTTCCTGCCAACCATCAATGATGCAAATCCAGGCTAATTTAATCTGAGGAAACTTGATATGTTTTTGTTGTGAGTTGCTCAGAATGAAACCCGATCCGATTATCTGTAAAAACTCAAGAGCTGGGACTAAAAGACGTTTTCGAACGTGTCAGAACAGATGTTCAAACGGCTTGTTTTTCAAATGAAGCAGTAAAGCCTGATGCAGCATGTGTGAGCCTAAAGGAATGCATATGTCATCATTTCTTATTTTTTCTCTGGAATTATATTATATTTTTTTTAGATTGGTAATTGCGTTGCTCAGCAGATTTTGAGCAGATTCATCTTATTTAGCCTCATGTCATAATGGATTAAAAGAAAAACAACTAAAGTTGAGCCCAAAATTTCATTTCACAGCTCTTTTGGTGGTACATTTTTTTTATTTATCTGTGAAAAGTTCACTTTGTTTTCATGTCCCTCTTCCCAGGCTGGCACCTACCTGCCTCAGACATACCTGATCCATGAAGAGATGGTGGTGACAGAGCGCCTTGAGCGGGTCGACCAGCTCGGGTACTTCATCTACAACCTCTGCCGTGGCAAAGAAACCTACAAACTGCAGCGCAGAGACAGAATTCTGGGTGTGTACCTTGTATAAATATGCGGCTACAGCTATCTCACAGTGCAAGCAACTCACACATACAGACAAAATACTCAACAAGTTATTGAACCGAAGGAAAGTGAAATAACGCTAGCTAGATCTTTCTGCAAATATAAAATCTGTTGTTTTGGCAAAATATTTACACCCCTTAGGTGTTGTCAAACCAGACAACTATAAATGGCAGTGTTTTTTGGGGGGTTCTTTGCCGTGTATCATTTTTAACTGGAAGGAAATAATACAGTTTCCAAAATGTTTTAAAACATAAAGACTGAAAAGCGAGTCATACTGTATTCAGGTTCAAGCCGTTTGATGATCTGCTCCACCAGAGGCTGATTTATTTATTTTCTTCCTGTCTGCTTTGATAAATAACTCATCCAGATTGGATAGAAAGCTTTTTTGAACATCCGTTTTCAAGTCCTGCTAACTTTTCTCAATTGCATTACAGTCCTTACTTTGACTAGGCCATTATAACACATGACTGCACTTTGGTCAAAACTATTCCATCTTCCATACTTCCCAACAACTTCTGTAGGTAATTAGCTGTGCTTTATCATTATTATTAAGGGGTAGCGTAAAAAAGGAGTGGAGTACCAATGGATGCCACCTCCCATTCTTTTTTTTATCGAATAAGTTTTGAAAACTTAACATAATTTTCCTTCCACTTAACAATTGTGCATTACCTGTTTTAGTTTGTCTCATAAAATCCAAATAAACAGTTTGAAAGTCACTTTGAAAGTTGAGGAACGTTTACAGAATGTGAATACTCCAAGTCAGATCAAAAGACCTGAGGTGCCGTTCTATAACATAATAACAAACTTTTTACTGTCTCACAGGTATCCAGAAGCGTGAGGCTCTCAACTGCCACAAGATTCGTCACTTCGAGAACAAGTTTGTGGTGGAAACTCTGATCTGCGAGCCTTAAAACGCCTCAGCGCAGCTCTTAAAGTCACTGGCGCCGAGTGAGATTGTA
The DNA here is from genome assembly GCA_028564705.1 of Apricaphanius iberus. Taxonomy (NCBI): domain Eukaryota; kingdom Metazoa; phylum Chordata; class Actinopteri; order Cyprinodontiformes; family Aphaniidae; genus Apricaphanius; species Apricaphanius iberus. The sequence goes on along the minus strand of JAPXFQ010000396.1, from coordinate 110,193 downwards.
TTCTTGATCCTCACCTATCTGTTTTCTGTTCTGCAATAAAGAGTTTGAGCAAGTGAGGGAAGTGAAATGTGAAGCTGTTTGGTAAATATCTACTGAATGTTAATTAATAATAAGGTAAAGCTTATTTTCTTATTTTTGCATGGGAATCATCTAGGAAGCTATTTCAGGAAAATACCTAGCTTAAAGTCAGCTGCATATCCAAGCATAAATTATTTTAATCAAAACAGCTGCAGAAGTAGCAAACATTTTCTTTCATAGATATGGGTAAATCTACTTTCTTTCAGTTATTTCTGTTTGACTATCAACCCTTAGGAGACAGGGCAACCTTTGTACCATTGATTCTGGTTTTTGAACCCCATCAGTCTAGGGAGAATTTTTTTTTTTTTATGTCTGCTGTAGGTAATAATATACTGCACCAGTTGTTTCCTAACTGGAAAATCTTCTTAATGTAATATTATAGAACGTTGCTTCTTTTTTCAACTTTTTAAAACAGGGATAAAAAAGTGGAAAAGAAAATCCAAAGGAGTAAGGGCTAACAGGAAGCACAATTATGTGTTTTTCAAATGGTTTTTCTCAAAGTTTCAGTTTTGATAACTTTTCTTGTACTAATTTGTGTATATAAATACTTCAAAGAACTAAACAGACCAACATAATAAATGAAAAATTGAAAACCAACCGGATTCTGCTGTCTGCTTTGTCTTTATTTTAAGGATTGAATCAGTTCCTGATGATTTCACTATGTTGCTTCGGTCTGCAGGGGGAATCATGAAGGACCTGTCACAGAGATCATTATAGTAGATGTATAGGTGCTGTCCCATTGCCTCCCCAGAGTACTGACACTGGATCAGCTGTCACAGTGGACTCCCAAGCCTCTGTCATCTGATCACAGTGGAAATTCATTTGTGATTAAAGTGCTAATCAGGGGGGCCCTCACAAAGATGGATCATGGGAAAAGGACCAGGGATTAAACTGGATTGATGGATGGGTCACCTTGAAAGTACAGAGTAGGGTTTTCACATCAGTGTGCTAATCTCACAGTTTGAGGCTGTTGGTACTGTCCCACCACGACAGTAGAAAGGCTTCATATGCTAAACGTAAGACGCCTGCATTTACCCCACCTCCTGCTCTGAATTTTATAACCCATAATTTAGTGTGCCACCTGTCACTGTACAGATCTTATCAGCTGGCTGAAGGAAGACTGCTACACTTTACTGTCGCTTTAAAAGGAAACTTCAGAAATCTGAATGCAAAACCCATGCTTGGCCCTCAAGGACTGGCAGCCATCTTTATTAAAAGCTAGCACTGCAGATGGTAAGCGACTAATGAGACAATTCTTAAAGAAGCATACTGCTGCCTCACTACCAGAGCAGATATCTCTTCTCCTGTTGTTACTGTTACTATAACATACACAATAGGCACATCAAAACTACTGCAACTTTAAGTGAGATATGTTTGTTGCAAAATAAGGAACACATAGCAATAAATGGTCCTATTCCTTTTTGGATAAAGATTTTGTGTTAATGCTTTAACGTGGTGGCATTTAAACTTATGGTAACTTTTTATATTCGGAAATTTCTTACCAACCTATTTTATCCTTTATAATATAATATAGTTTACAGCAAGGTAAGATGGAGAAACACACCTGCCTGATTTGAACAGGTATTTAGTTTAGTAATTGGTAAACTACTGTCAAAGCAATTAAACTTACCACAGTTCCTAAATACAGTGAATATTTTTTATATAGCTTTATATGATATTTGAGCATCAGCCTGTCTTTACAGTCTCAAAAGATTACTTCTAAAGGACTTTTTTGAGGTGTATAACACACCTTTTGAAGGACATGCTAACTTGAGAGTGGAACGTGATTACTTGAATGTGACAACAGCAATAATAGTGATAATTTTTTGGGCATAGTGTGAATTAAAACCCCCAAATCTCTGCTCTTGTTTTGAAGGTTTGAGTTTTGTTTTGTCCTTGCATGTTTATCCTGGCTAAAACCGGGAAGTAAATGAGAGGTCCATATTTCCACACAAGACTTCTGTGGATAGGACGCTAATGATTCTTTTCAATTGTGAATTTAAACCTTGTTAAAATTACCTGTCTTGAAATGCTGTTAAAATAATCTAAAATAAATATTTTTGATAAGAGGTTAGAATGCAAAATAATAAATCTTTTATTTGGCAACCAATAGTTATTGTTTACCTTTTTCAAGAGGAAACACTGAATAGATACGACCCAGTTCAGTGATATGCAGTATCTTATAAATGATAAAGAAAATTGTATTGTGTGCAGTACTTTTAGATATACCGGTAAGTTTGTCGCGTGTGATACTTGGGGTTACAAATTCTGGTGAAAAGTACTACAGCTCCCAGTGTTCTCTTCGCCAACTTCTCTAGCTTGCAGTTTTTTTTTTCAATAGAAAGACAGACATTACAGTGACGTCTCTCTACTTTTGAACATGTCGTTTCTGCTTTTTCTTTCGAGTATGTAACTACTGCTTCTCTGAAGTTCCGAAACCGTGAGTTAACTTATTTATCCAAAAATATTACAAAGAAGACAGTTTTATGTAGTATCTTGACAAAGTACACGTAGCTAACTTGCTAACTGTGTACCCGTATCCATGGTAACAGTCCTTGTACGTTGAGACAAACTAAGAAACTTTCGGTGCTCCATGTAATGTTGCTAATTTTGAACTTAATTTAAAGTTTAAGTATCATAATCATATCAATCATAATGCATACATACGCACATGTATAGGCAACATTTTCAACCTGACCCAGAAATGAAGGTCTTTGTCCATGTGTGGAATTGCAAACTGTAACGTTGCATTCCTTTTATATAAGTTTTGATGTGATGGCTACCTGGCATCATATATATATATATATAACATGAATGTCTATACAGTAGCCTTTCATAAAAGAACTTTTATTTCAAAATATAAATCAAACTGTTTTTCAGAAGTCAAAATGTTGTTACAGAAATGTTAATAAGAATATATATAATTGTCATGTTAAAATAGCAAAAGATGAAGATTATTTGACTTAAAAGGGACTTCCCAATGTGCAAACCTATCAAATGACATTACTGTAATTCCCAGAATGTCCTCTAAGAAGCACTTTAGGGATAATAGGATAACTCGAAATAGACAAAGAAAATAATGGTGAACAAAATTTTCATATTAAAAGATTAAGATATATTTTTTTAAATCAATTGATTGAAAAAAAATGTCTGTATTAGTTTTAAGAATGTGTATATTTCTACCACAGCTAATAGCTCCCTGATATCTCTATGCTCTTTGCATCTCAGCGTTTTCAGGTATAATGAATGAATATGAGGTTATCCAGCAGATTGGAGAAGGTGCGTTTGGGAGAGCCTTACTCGTCAGAGACAAAAGGGGAGATGGAGACAGGCACTGTGTTGTGAAGCAGATCAGTCTCAGGAAGGTACGGTAACTGCAGCTCAATGTCTGAAGGGTGCTTGGCTTGTGAAACAAGTAGTGCAAGTCAATATTAATTTTAACCACCATAATCCGGAGCTTTTCTTACACCGTGTAAATATTTTTATTCTTTCTCATCATTGTCATAAGCACATTTTATTTTAGGATAACAGTCATAAATTTAGTGTGTCTAAAATAAAACGGAATGATTAATCAAAATGTAAATAAAGTTTTCAGGTTCTTGAAAATAATAGAAAAAAATGGAAAATAAGACATGAATTTGCATCCTAAAAATCATCCATCCCTCCATCCATCCATTATCCTCCGGTTATCCAGGGTTGAGCCGTGGGGGCAGCAGCTTGAGCAGAGAGAGCCAGACTTCTTTCTCCCCAGCCACTTGGGCCAGCTCCTCGGGAAGAATCCCAAGGCGTTCCCAGGCCAGCCAGCCAGAGATATAGTATTCCAGCGTGTCCTTGGTCTGCTCCCAGTGGGACGTGCCCAGAACATTCTGACCAGATGCCCAGGCCAACTCAGCAGGCTCCTCTCAATGTGGAGGAGCAGCGGCTCTATTCCGAGCCCCTCGTGGATGACTTCTTACCCTTCTCTAAGGGAGCGCCCAGATACCCTGCGGAGGAAACTCATTTCAGCCACTTCTATCTGTGATCTCGTTCTTGCAGTCATTACCCAAAATTTGTGTGCATCGTAGACTGTACGGGTAAATCGAGTGCTTCACTTTTTCCACTCAGCTCTTTCTTCACCACGACAGACCGGCACAGCGCCTGCAACACAGCTGACGCCTTACCAATCCACCTATTGATCTCCCGCTCCATTTTTCCCTCATTCATGAACAAGATCCCAAGATACTTTAACTCCCCCAGTTGGGGAAGGACCTTGTCCACGACCCAGAAATGTCACTGTACCCTTTTCTGACTCAAGACCATGGTCTCAGATTTGGAGGTGCGGATTCTCATCCCAGCGTCTTCACACTCAGCTGAGCACTGCTCCAGTGAGAGCTATGGATCACTTTCTGATGAAGCCAACAGGACCACATCATCTGCACTAAACAGAGACCCAGTCCTGAGGCCACTGAAATGGATCTAATCAGCTCCTTGGCTGCGCTTACAGATCCAGTCCATAAATCTTATGAACAGGATCGGTGACAAAGGGCAGCCTTGGCGGAGTCCAACTCTCGCCGGAAATTAGCCCGACTTACTGTTTGCAATGCAAACCAAGCTCTGACTCTGGTCATACCGCATTAAAGGGCCTGTAACCCCGTACTCCCAGAGTACCCCACACAGGACTCCCCAAGGGATATGGTTGAACGCCTTTTCCAAGTCCATGAAACACATCTGAACCAGTTGGGCGAACTCCAATGCACCATCCAGGATCCTGCTGAGGGTGTAGAGCTGGTCCAGCATTCCACGGCCAGGACGAAAATCATATTGTTCCTCCTGAATCCGAGGTTCAAGTATCCATTAGACCCTCCTCTCCAGAACCCCTGAATTGACCTTACCAAGGAGGCTCAGAAGTGTGATTCCCCTGTAGTTGGAATATACTCTGCGGTCCCCCTTTTGAAATAGGGGGAACACCATCCCAGTCTGTCAAACCAAGGGATCTGCCCCCGATGTCCATGCAATGGTGCAGAGCAGCGTTAACCAACACAGCCCTGCAACATCCAGAACCTTTAGTAGCTCCGGGCAAATCTCATCCATCCCCAGTGCCTTGCCACGAAGGAGCTTTTTAACGACCTCAGTGACCTCAGCAACAGAGATTGGAGAGCCAAACCCAAAGTCCACAGGTTCTGTTTCCAGGCTGGAAGGTGTGTCAGTGGGATTGAGTAGGTCTTCAAAGGGTTCCATCCACTGATCCATAAACAAACTATTAATAATAAAATTGAAATTATTTAAAAATCACTCTCTTATCATAGTACTGTTCACTTTCAGGCTTTCACATTGACAATAATTTTTGTCTGTTGTTCAGATGTCAGCGAAAGAGAAGGAGGCCTCTAAGAAAGAAGTGATTCTACTGTCACAGATGAAACACCCCAACATTGTTTCTTTCATCGCTACATTTCAAGGTAAGAGATCCTCCTTCCAGAGCATTTTCTAGGCCTACTCATGAGCTTATCTACAAATCAACCCCAAATTATTCATTTGGTTGAATGAAAATTATTCAAAATGTAAATATGCAGGGCTATGAAATATTTGGGATTTAACAAAAGATTCTCTCTGCAGAGAAAGGCAGCCTATATATAGTGATGGAGTACTGCAATGGAGGAGATCTGCTGAAGAAGATCAGCATGCAAAGAGGAATTCCCTTCTCAGAGGAGCAGGTACTCTGTAATATGATCTTAACTTTGCCTATACTTGCTTGAATCTGAGTGTAACTAAAAGTTGACTTACCTGTGAAAAAGGAAGAAAATGGTTTTCTTTTTCTAACTAAAAAATTAACAGAGTAAAATTGAACTTTGTGTTTTGTTAGATTGTTGATTGGTTCATTCAGATCTGTCTTGGCCTCAAACACATCCACGACAGGAAGATTCTTCACAGAGACATCAAGTCTCAGGTATTCAACCAGGCTTACTGTCACTAACTCAATCACATAATTTATCATTAAAACCAAGTAATTCTGTCACCAAGACAGTTTGAAGTGAAACACACTTAAGAAAAAACTAAATAATATTATATTAGATAATGAATCATCCTTTTTATTAGAAGCAAACGGGAGTTTCAGTCTTTAAGTATAAAGTTAAAAACATATTTTTTCTGCTTCTGTTTAACTTGCATCACTCACAGTATGGCTTTTAAAATTTTGTAATGTAAATGGTATTTATATCTGTATTAATTCAATTTTCAATTCAGTTTATTTATATAGCACCATTTCACAACAGATGTCATCTCAAGGCACTTTACAAGAAAAATTATTACAATACAATTTTTAATTTAGGAATTAGAGAACCACAGAAGATTGCGTCATGAATTCTCAGCAATCCCTCACACTGAGCAAGCATGAAGCGACAGTGGAGAGGAAAAACTCAGTTTTAACAGGCTCAGCATAAGCGGTCATCTGGCGAGACCGTCTGGGGTTTGGAAAAGGCAGCAGAGACACAGAAAGAGCAACAGAACTGATGCAGAAGCAGAATATATAGTTAGTATATTTCTTCTGAATCTTATGTGATATATCAACACAAAATAGTTTGTAATTATACATTTAAAGGAAAATAAAACAGTTGTGGGAAAAGGTGTTTGCCCCCTTCTGGAATTCTCTTTGTTTTGCATATTTGTCACACTTAAATGTTTCACACCATCAAACCACCTTGAAAACAATCCAAACCTACCTTGCCCAGTGTGACAGTTTATCCCCTAAACCTAATATTACTAGTTGGGTCAACCTTAGCAGTAACAACTGCCATCAAGCATTTACAATAACTTACAATAACTTGAGTCCTTTCCAGCTGTGGAGGAATTTTGGGCTCACTCATCTTTGTAGTACTACAGACGTGGACAAAATTGTTGGTACCCTTCATTAAATCAAAGAAAAACTCATAATGGTCACAGAAATAACTTTAATCTGACAAAAGTAATAATAAATAAAAATTATATAAATGTTGACCAATGAAAGTCAGACATTGCTTTTCATCCATGCTTCAACGGAATTATTTAAAAAATAAATGCATGAAACAGGCCTGGACAAAAATGATGGTACCCACAACTTAATATTTGGTTGCACAACCTTTTGAGGCAATCACTGCAATCAAATGATTCCTGTAACTGTCAATGAGACTTCTGCACCTCTCAGCAGGTATTTTGGCCCACTCCTCATGAGCAAACTGTTCTAGTTGTTTCCGGTTTGAAGGGCGCCTTTTCCAGACAGCACGTTTCAGCTCCTTCCAAAGATGCTCAATAGGATTGAGATCAGGGCTCATAGAAGGCCAGTGTTTTCGTCTTAGCCCTTCTTGGGTGTTTTTAGCTGTGTGTTTTGGGTCATTTTCCTGTTGTAAGACCCGTGACCTGCGACTGAGACCATGCTTTCTGACACTGGCCAGCACATTTCTCTCTAGAATCCCCTGATAGTCTTGAGATTTCATTGTACCCTGCACAGATTCAAGACACCTGTGTCAGATGCAGCAAATCAGCCCCAGAACATAACCGAGCCTCCCCCATGTTTCACAGTAGGGACCGTGTTCTTTTCTAGATATGCTTCATTTTTCCGTCTGTGAACATAGAGCTGATGTGCCTTGGCAAAAAGTTAAATTTTTGTCTCATCTGTCCACAGGACATTCTCCCAGAAGCTTTGTGGCTCGTCAGCATGTAGTTTGGCATACTCCAGTCTGTTTTTTTTAATGATTTGTCCTCTGGCTCAAACAGCGAAGGATGTTCCGATCTGACACTGATGTTCCTTGAGCATAAAGTTCAGCTTGGATCTATTTTGAAGTCTTTCTAGCATTTGGATTATCCGTCTCTTTGATCTGTCATCAATTTTCCTCCTGCAGCCACGTCCAGGGAGGTTGGCTACAGTCCCATGGATCGTACATTACTGAATGACATGTGCAGCTGTAGTCACAGAAACATCTAGCTGCTTGGAGATGGTCTTATAGCCTTTACAGTTAACATGCTTGTCTATGATTTTCTTTCTCATCTCCTGAGACAACTCTTTCCTTTGCTTCCTCTGGTTTATATTGAGTGTGGTACACACCACGTCACCAAACAACACAGTGACTACCTGGAGTCCTATATATAGGCCCACTGAGTGATTACAGGATTGTAGACACATAGGATGCTGATTAGTGGACATACCTTGGATTAACATGTCCCTTTGGTCACATTATTTTCATTCTTTTCTAGGGGTACCATCATTTTTGTCCAGGCCTGTTTCATGCATTTATTTTTTGAATAATTCTGTTGAAGCATGGATGAAAAGCAATGTCTGACTTTCATTGGTCAACATTTATATAATTTTTATTTATTATTACTTTTGTCAGATTAAAGTTATTTCTGTGACCATTATGAGTTTTTCTTTTATTTAATGAAGGGTACCAACAATTTTGTCCACGTCTGTATTCCAAAGTTTCCATTTTGTTTTTCTTTAGCAAATCAGAGGTTGGCTTGCTGGTATGTTTTTATCACTATCCTGCTGTAAAACCCAAGTTTGTTTCAGCTTGTTCGTTCTATTTATCAGTTACTTTCTTTCTCATTTGTTCCTAAATTAATTTGGATCTCAACATGATGTTCTGCTTTTGTTTGGTCTACATAACTTTGTCTTGATTTCTTAAGTTATTCTAGTTATTCCAGGCCATGTAAGTTTGGATTGTTTTCTCTCTTAATAATGAAAACCTTAATTTAAAAGCTGCATTTGTGTTTACATGTATTTTCTTTGACAAATTTTAAATTTACTTGATTATCTGAAATATTTAAGTGTAACAAACATGAAAAAACAGTCATCCCACTGTACATGGATTTCAATTTTTATTCATGAATGATCATTTAAAAACCTTTCCTTGCATCTGCTTTCAGCCTGCTTTACTTCAACAACCCTAAAGAAAGTAAAGTGAAAGAAATTGCCTTAAATATTTTATATTACCCTAAATACACAATATTCATGTTAAAACATGGTAGTGGCAGTATCATGTTATGGGGTGCTGGTCAGAGTTGAGGGAAAAATGAATGAATTGAGTACTAGTTCTCTAACATAACTTGAAAAACGGCCTTCTGATCTGATCACATCATTTCATATTTTGTTTTGCGTTCTCATTGTGCCTATTCCATATGTTTCTGTGTTGCTACAAATTCTGAGCATCTTATCTATGGGGTTTAACTTTTTATTTTTGTAAGATTTATCATTACAGAGCTCTTTAATGCTATGGCTGATCTGTGCTGTAATCAGTTTTGCTCCAAACAAAGACCTTGTTCTGTGCCAGCTACTGGTACAACTCACCAATACTGACAACAGACTGCTATTCACAAATCCAAATCAAATCCAAACTAACTTTACTTCTGTTCTATTCAGACATCACTGTCTTTCATCAGTCATTTCAGTTTCCACAGACACAAACACACACCACACTAAGTGTGTCTTCATTCCTGTTCTTACTCCCTCTTGCCTAGAATATCTTCTTAACCAGTGGAGGGATGAAAGTAAAGCTGGGGGACTTTGGAATCGCAAGAATTTTGAATAAGTAAGTCAGTGTAATCCTCTCACACATAGACACACATGGTGCAGCTGCCTGTCGGTCAGTCCACTATAACTCATGGAGAAGCTCCAAACAACTGATTATCATTCCTCAAACTGTCAGCTCGGACATGTAAACACACGAGTGTAGAAATGGGAGCCGGCTGGTAGCATTTGTTTGAGACAGTCGGTTAAGTACTACAAAATGTGCAACACTTATATACTCTACAGGAGGACAAGTTTCTTTTACTTTTATTATTTTTTTACACATTAGGTAGTACAGAGAAAAATAAGATCAAAGGGGAGAATTTTGCAGAGGTACAAATACATAAAATGAAAGAAAGACATGGTAGCTAGCTTTCTTGCTAAGCTAGCTTCTCAAAATAAAGTTACCACTCAAAATATAAATTAAACAAATATTTTAGGGTCTTAAAGCCTTAACAATTCTTCCACCTTGTCTTTACATTGAGGTGCAACTGAGCATTCACGGATAGTTTTTTTTCTTACTCTGCAGCACTCTGGAGATGGCCAGGACTTGTGTTGGGACACCATACTACCTCTCACCAGAGATCTGTGAGAGTCGGCCCTACAACAACAAAACGTATGTACGTCTAGGCAACACAGTTTCCCTTATGATCATCTGTGAATGTGTATTTTCATCCTTATATTTATTTGTATTATCTTTAACTACCAGTTGTTTACATCATTGCTTTACTGTAAAATGTTTGTAACAGATTCTTTTTACATTGATGTTTAAAGTGCGACTCCCAAATCAGCTTTTTTTTTTGCTGAAAACTATATAAATGATTGTCTGATAGTGCTGTCTACATGTCTAGTCTTATTTTTGGTATTTCAGTCAATTTTACTAAAAATATTAATTTTTTATCAAAAAACATCATTGGACTTCTTTTGGATTGCTTGTGAACTTTGGCAATAATTGATTGTATTGACTCCTCTGAAAATAAACAGAGAATGACAAAAACAAAAAACAAAAACATCAGTAGAGGGCCTTCCTCATTTTAAAACTTTACACTGCACTTGAATTTAAATCGAACATTGCTACCTGCTCAGCCTTTATAGTCGACGTCCATCCTGCTTCTGTGGAGTATAAAGCAAGCCCAGTCTTGGCCACACCTGCGTAGCGAGTTGTTATTTGTTTTTGTTTTTTGTTTTTTTTTTGCATAAAATCACTCTACCATAAAGCGATCTCACCAGCTCAATTCTTGACAATTTCAGTACATTTCAGAATGAGCTATTTGAGGGCTCTGTGACGTTTATTTAAATTAGCACTGCAATTGTAGACCATGCCCAGCCATCTTGTTAACTTGGCTGTGTAGAAGCAGAAGATTTCTGAGAACAACATTTTTCACACCCCAAAAAAAGTTTCATTTTAATTAATGTTTGGAATGTTTGTGGAAGCAGCACAGACCCAAATGACATCAAAAAAGGATTAAAAAAGAGAAATTTGCATAATATATCCCCTTTAAAACATTGTGTTCTGTTAGCATAAAATTCCAGATAACACATCATATGGTTTTATAATGTTAATACATTAATTTCCTTTAGATGTAATCACTATATTATTGCAAACAAGAAATTAAAGGAGGAATTATGGACAAAAACAACAAGGAATTTTTCTGAAGGTAGAAGTCTGATCTTGCGCCTATAACTTTTCCTGATTGTAATAGGTGTGTCTATATGCTCCTTATAGAACACCTCATGTATCATCCTGTGTTGGATTAAGGTTTCTGGATTCAGAAGACACTGGAAAAGCCAGAAAGTTTAAAAAACTCTGCAGATTAAAAAGGACAAAACAGGGGGGAAAGCGATTCCGAATGCCACTCTACAGTGTTCAAAAGTTCAACTCAAACTGCCAGTAAATTGAAACAAAAATCCACGAATAACTAAAAATGTGACTATTTCAAAATGCACAGTTAGGATACAGTTGAATTTAAATTGGCTGCATATTCAGGTCGGCAGAGGCACTCCAATACGTTGAGGCAAACTGAAAATATTAGAGGAGAATTTGCAGTCAGTAGCCCGGAAACCATGCATTGAATGCAATTAGTTGTGCCAAATTTGCCTCTAAATTTGTCCTCACTGTACAGTCTCTTCTTCTTTTCCGTCTACAGTTCTGCTAGATATGGTTATTACAGCCAAGTCAATATCTGATAACACTGGTGAAAAAATACAGTCTCAGAAACATCCACATCATTCTTTTATATCAATGGCAACACAGTAGAAATATGTTGATGTGTGTGTGATATGTGATTTTCTTTGGCTACATTACGATAGAGCAGTCACTTTACGAAGGTGGAGTTTAATAAATTCAGTTTCAAATGAGGTCCGAGCCTATCTGAAAGTGTCAGTTTTCATGTCTGTCACTGTTGGTCTTCCATTAGTGGGTGTCATAATAAGCCACAGTTGTGTAACCATGTTGTTATGACTTAGCAAAGTTGAAATTCACACAGAGGGGGTTTCATTCTAACAGCATGTGCAGACACATTTGGTACACATTTCTTATTTTTGATTGCCAGATTTCCTCATCTTAACATCTAAAACTAATAATGCTGATTTTCTTTTCATTATTTAAACTGCTTATTTCTGTCATCATCAAATCTCCCTCAGCGTGCTTTTTAACAGGTAGCATGTCTCTTTATGCAAGATGAACAAAATGGGATGTTGACCTAAAATATCTTTTATAAGTAGAATAATTGTGAAACAGAAAGCCTTTCTATGATATCAATTGAGTTTGAGAAATATCTGCTTTTGTTTGTGTTTTTGGCTTCTGCAGAGATATCTGGTCTCTGGGTTGTGTCCTCTATGAACTCTGCAGCCTGAGGCATCCAGTAAGCTACTCCGCACCAGCAACCACTTCATCCACACACCTCCACCAATACTAAGCTAATTCTAACGCTGATACCTATTAGGCTTAGTGTGCAAATATTGCTACTATCTTGCAGCAGCATCTGATTGTGATGATTGTTCCTCCTCAGCGTGCCATCAAGTGCTGCAAAGGCTTGTTGAAGATCTGTTTTTTACAGCACCTCAGAAAAGTTTAACATTTTCATGTTTTGTCATTATATAATCACAAACATTAATGTGTTTTTATTAAGATTTATTTTCGAGACCAACACAAAGTAGTGCGTAGTTGAGAAGTGAAAGAAAATCCGTCCATCCATCCATCGTCTCCATTTGGATTGGATTGTTGGGGTATCAGGTTCAGAAGGGAAACCCAGCCATCCCTGTACCCAGAGACTCGCTCCAGCTCACTGTGGGCAATTTCAAGGTGCACGTAGTCTAGAAGAAATGTATACTCCTTCTGGCCGTTTCTGGGTCTTCCTCTTAATCTTGTAGTTGTATGTGCCTTGGAAACATGCAAAGGAAGGTACCCACGGTCAAGGTGAGGGTCGCCACTGGGGTATCCGTGATACCAGAGGTTCCTCTTCTTCATCTGCAGATATCGCTTCTCTGATCTTCAGTTTTTGTGTACTATTCCAACATAGGTCATTCGAAAATTACTGGTCAGGAGCTGTTGTGATGCTAGAGTTGGATAAGATGGCATCATCAAGATCTTCTCCAAGCCATCTTCGGCCAATTCTCCGAAGGTGGCTTTCACCCTCAGCTCCATGGTCTCCTCGAGCCTGCTGGCCCACACAGAAGGAATCTCATACCTTCTCTGCTCTTCCTCGGGTACATATGTCAGGTTAAAGAGAAATTCCTTTATGTTTCAGCCTGGACCTTATTTTTAGCAATTTTTATGTTTTTTCCTTGAGAAGTTGAGAACCAGTTTGAGCCCTTCATCAGTATTAATACATCCAGTCTGTTAGGATTCTGTGGTTGGTGTTCTCTGTGTTTCTCTCACCTTCTTCACAGGGGCATGACAGGCTGCTCTCAACAGGTGCAGAACATTTCAGCTTGTTAACTGCCAGCTTCATAAGGGGAGCAACTGCTGCAAGCTGACGCCAGATGGTTCTTCATTCTCAAGACTCCTGGATTCCTCAGAGCTGGATTTCCTCACCTCTCCAGCCTTCTTTCTGATCAGCCTCTGCAACGCTCTCCTCTAGTAACCACTCCATCCTCCCTGGGTATCTGTTGCTCGCCTGCCCACCCATCTGCCAATCCGTCAACAACTTCAAACTAAGACACGATCTCTCAGAATAACATTCTGTTTCTGCAACTCATCATCCTCACCTCCTCCCAGATTCCCGCCCGGTCCACCATCAGCTCCAGCACCGGTATTCAACCCCGACAACAGTCAGTATTCACTCACAGAGACTCTCTTCCATTAGAATCCTACTTAACTCTCCTCCAAGCTCTGTAATCGACCCGTCATCTGTAAGATCACTATTATTATCACTTCATCTACTCCTAAACAGAAAACTAACCATTCACTTACCTCTCCTCAGTCCTGAGTTCCCGGTTCCTGGCACTTCCCTCCTTGTTCTCCTGAGACAATCTTCAAACCTGTTTTAAAATAAACATTTTACTAAAACTCTTAACTGTGTCTGTGGTTGTGCTGTCACTGAGTCCTGTAACAAAACATGTCACAGTCTTGATCAACTGTATCCCTAGAACAGGAGAGCTCACGGCAGTCCAAATACCACTTTAGGTGTTAATTTTAGCATATTTATATTCTCCTTGGACTTAAAATCGTCTTGGAAGTGCTTCTTTGTTGTCTTCCGGGCCAATTTGGGGTCTTAACAATAAAACAATAATAAAAAACTGATGAATCTGCCTACGCGGGTGCTGCCACGGGCCGCAGCAAATTGCAACATTTGGACTGCCCCAAGCAGTCCCGTTCTACGGATACAACTGATGAAGACTCGATGTATAAATACTACTGAACAGCTCAAACTGGCTCCAAACTTCTCAGGGTGAGGGAAAAAATATAAAAATGGCAAAAAAATAAGGTCCAAGTTGAAAAAAAAGAAAAGAATTTCCCTTTAAAAACCATTGTTTCAGACTTAAAGAAGCTGACTCTCACCTGTCCACTGCTCCTGTGCCTGATGGATGTCACAGCTGGAGGACACCAACAGAACCACATCAATATAAAGCAAAGTTGAGACCGTACGGTTCCCAAACCAGTCACCATTTTCTTCAAGACTACGGCTTGAGATTCTACCCACAAACATCTTGGACAAGGGGCAGCCCAAGTGTAGTCCGATGCACACTGGAGGCAAGCTTGACTGTGTGTCGAGAATGCAGACATAACTCTTGCTTTGGTCAGACAGGGACTAGATAGAGCTGAACATCATCCTTGGAACCCCAAACTCTTCAGCACCCTGCACAAAATACCTCAGGGAATGTGTCTTAGATTTCTCCAGATCCACTAAACATATTTGGATCAGACAACTAAACTCCCATGACCCAGTATTAACTTTTTTTTCTTTTGTTTGGACTAACAGTTTGAGGGCAGCAGCCTGAGGCAGCTGGTCAACAAAATCTGCAGAGGACACTACACACCTGTACCCAGCCGCTACTCCCATGACCTTCGTCTGCTGGTTACCCAGCTCTTCAAGGTTGGGCACACTCATGTTTCTTTTATGCGGCATTTACAAACAAGTAAAGTTACACAGCAGGTACCAATAAGAACATTTTAATCAGCTGCTGACATAAGTGGTGGTGAATCAGACTTATTTATGAGTTATATAAGGTTAGTACTGACTATTTTTAGACTTTTTTTGTGTGGCTTGGCAAAGTTTTATTTGTATAGTTTGTAAGTTTACTCTAATGACATTTTTAACATAAAATAAAAAGCTTTTAGTACTTTAGCTTATTTTAACAACACTAAACCTATGATAAAACTTAACTTTTGGTACAAAAGTTTTAAGACCAAGGTTTACAGCTGAATTTTTGTACTTCAGCAGGTTTTGATTTACTGTTCAAGATTTTCAAATTCTATGCTAATTTCAGACTTTTTCCGGTTTCCATTACTAATTTAACAGAGGTAAGCTAAATCAAAACAAA
Source organism: Apricaphanius iberus (assembly GCA_028564705.1). Taxonomy (NCBI): domain Eukaryota; kingdom Metazoa; phylum Chordata; class Actinopteri; order Cyprinodontiformes; family Aphaniidae; genus Apricaphanius; species Apricaphanius iberus. Next base: position 94,619 of record JAPXFQ010000396.1, on the reverse strand, counting down.
TCCAAACTAACTTTATGTATAAAGGGCTTTTCAAACTACAAAGCTTCTCAAAGTGCATTACAGATTAAAATAATCCCCACGCCCACCCCAAACTCAAAATAAAACAATCATCACAACTACAGCCCCCCCAAAACCAACCCATCTCCCATGCACGCACACACATAAAAGTAACAGTAAACAAAGCAACAACGGGCTGAGTACAGATGAGCCAGGAAACGTAATCATGGGAGCCATCTGCATCGGCAGGAGCAGCAGCCAGGGCACTTGTCCAGGGCGCCCAGAGGAGGGAGAGCTGGTACACCTGCCTCCACCCAAGCACAACCTGGAGAGCACCCAGGCAGCCAAAGCCGACCATCGCTCCCGAGGCAGAAGGCTCCCACAGTGGAAAGACTGGAAGGATGATTAAAATATAACTAAAATTAAACATTTAAATAAACAGTAAATCATGAGAATAATTAGAAAAAATACTGATAAAAATGTTAAGACTGATAGCATTTTAAATTATAAGGGTGTAAAACAATGATTCAATATGATCGAATAAAAAGGCAAAGCAGATTAACAGTAAATAATAGTCAGCTAAAAGCTAAAGTACAAAATCAATAAAATAAAAAATGCAGGGCAATTCAACAGATATTAATAAATAATAAACATTTAAAGGCTCGGCTAAAAAGGTGAGTCTTAAACCTGCTCTTAAAAACATGAACGTTTTGCCTCCAGGTCCAAGCCAGTTGGACCTGGCATTGCTAAAGAATTCACAGGGAGTGAACATTTTACAGAGACTATGGAACCAATTTTATGGCTTAAATGAAAGTCAGTACAATTTAGTGTCCAGTTCCTGGATCAAAGAAGTGGCATTGTGGGGATTATAGTTGTTCTTTCTTGTTCAGGTTTTAGCTTCAGCAGATTGGATTAAGTCATAATCAAGAGGTGTAAATGACAGAATGTCCCATACTGTTTTAGCAGCTGTTTAGGATATTGGCCTGAGCTTCTTGTAGTAGACTCTCTATTGTACTCTGTAGATATTGCAACCAGCACCACTGTTATTAGGAATACTATACACACCGCTGTGTGTATAGTATTCCTAATAACAGTAGTGCCAGAAAGTAAGAACTAATTCTTACTGTCCAGGTTACATATTGAGTGATCCAGGATGAGTTGATTCAGTACGTCACAGCTGGGTTATGGGTCTGACCCAGCATAGTGAGTTTTAACCCAGAATATGTGTTATAATTACTATAGTGTCTAAGGTTGAGTATACTAAAGAGTGGACTGAAAAGAATAAACCATAAATTGGATTATTAAATGATTATTTGCCTTAAAACAAATATTTCTTATTGATCGATTTGTATATTTTGGTTCACCCTTGCAGGGTCACAGGGGCAGCACCCACCTGCAGTCCTTGATGATTTTGATTTGGTTTATTTTGCTTTGAAAATGATCAGTTAAAAAAAGAGACAAAACCTTTTAATCTCTAAAATATGGCCAAAACAAATGTTCTAAAGTAATAAAAAGCAATGTATAAAATGTTGTTTCCCTATAATGATCTTTTCACCAGTTCTTAGGTGAACGTTTGATTGTTTAAGCCAGCTAGTACTTGCTTGTGGTAACCAGTTAACAGGGAAACAGCTAATGTTTCTTTAGAGAACAAACTGCTGTTTAGAATGAACTAAAGTGACAAACACAACCCACTGATTTTAACATTATTATGCAGAACCATTTGATCATCTTATCATTCTGATAAGATTGTTGTATAGTTCAAAGTAGTGGTCTGGAAACATGTTGAGGGTTCTTCTAGTCTCTGTTCTAACCCAACAAGCTGGGCATAAAATCTCAGTCACATATGCTAATGTTATCGTTCATTGATACTGTGAGAATCAATACAAAATGTATTACATGTTTAAAATTTGTTAGTGTTTTTTGTGTGTTTTTTTGTTTTGTTTTGTTTTTAAGGTCAACCCTCGCGACCGTCCCTCAGTAAGCTCAGTCCTCCGACGGCCTTTCTTGGAAAAACACATTAGCAAACATCTCAGCCCTCAGGTAGGGGCCAAATTGATTACTTAATCAGTTGTTTAAACAATATTCGTGAAAGTGTGTAGAAGATAAATTGTAGTCTTGCTTGAAAAGATCTACAGAGAAATATAACATAAACATGAAGACAACACATAAGTAAACATGAATAAATTGTATAAATTTTTTTTTGTAATATCAGCACAAAATTAACTATTATTGTAAAGTGTTTTTGTTTTTTTTGTTGCTGGAAAGTGTCTTATGCATCACTGGGACTTTATAGAACCACTTTTCACTGCAATTACAACTGCAAGTCTCTACCAGCTTTCTACATCTACATCCAGACATTTAACTTTTTCCCCCATTCTTTAACATACCAAGCTTAATCTCCATCAGATTGGATGACAAGCGTTTTCAGATATAATTTGTCAAGTCTTGCCACAGATTCACTATTGGATTTAGGTCTGGACTTTGACTGGGCTGTTTTCACACATGCATATGCAATTAACTAAACTATAGTTGAATCTTTTGCGACATCAATGTTGTTTCCTCGCATTGCATCATGGGATTGGGTGGCAAGAAACAGTATACTTTACCTATAATTTCATCGTTTTTTATGTTTGGAGGAAGATTTAGGGAAGCAGGTAGTTCAATCTTGCTGTTTGGTCTGATGAAAAGTTTTTTTTTTCAAACTCCTTCCAAAAAGGACAGCAAAAAATGAAAGAGATCCCGGGCAATCAGGAGATTAAAGCCCGACGCTCCGAAGAAAGCCTGAATTCTTGCAGAAACTGACATAGTTTGTGAGGCTGATTTTGTTCATGGTAAGTCCTTGTGACTATGTATATATTATTTAGAGAAGATGTTTCTAAAATCATTCAGGTTGGCGTATTTTAAAATCCTCTGCGTTATATTGTTTTCGCGTTCTGATTCAGGTGTCCCAAACTGCTAACCACAGCACCCTGACTATGCACATGCGGCAGTTCTAAGTCCAGTTATGACAGCTGCTTCTACCTTAAACATTAAAGCTGCTACTTGACTGCATGTTTCTCTAAGGCTAGATGTTAAAAAAAATTTGAACTGTGTAAGCAGTAATATTTTATAACTCAAGGAGGTGTAAAAACAATAGAGAGTGGGGAGAAAAAAAGCGGACTACTATAAACGAAAACGTCTCCATCAATACGTCTGCATCTGAGTGCAGATTTGGGGTCGGAGAAGCATAAACTAGGCTTTACCCAGCTTTGCAGTCACCGTGAGGAATTTGCGTTCTCTTTGGCAGTCATTGTGACTCGGCCAGGTCTGACCTCTGCTTTTAGCACAACCACAGTTTTCTGTTTCGCAGAGATTGGCTTAACTTTGCTTGAAACAAAATATTAGTCTGCCTCCATACTTTTGAAAGCCTTTAATTCTTTTTTAGTGAAGGTTTAAGGGCTTTCTATTATATAGGAATGAAAGTCTCCCCAGCAGATTTGTGGCCAGGACAACAGCGAATTGAACCAACGTTTTTCCCAGATCTCATGCGGGCTTTAAATTACTTTAATTTGGTGGTCATAAAGATTTTAGGCTTCTCCCTGAACCTTTTTTCTCTCTTAAGAAATTAAAGTGCTTATATATTGGGGATTTCCCTTGCTAACTCTCTTGGAAGTGTTTGTTGTATCTTTATAGCCCATCATTTTGTTTGTTTTCTTGCCACCCAATCTCTTGTGCATGAGAACAAAGATACGCCTATTTCACTGTCTTTTTAGAACATGAACATCTTTCCCAATCTCCTGTTTTTTGCAGCCTCTAACACAGGGATGCCCAAAGTGGGGCCCGGCCCCCAAGCTATTTAATTTGGCCCACGAGGTGATGTCCCAGCTCTTACATAAAAAGCTATTTTGATCAGACAGTAGATTTAATTTGCATCCATATTATTCTCCAGCTGCTGATACCACTCTTGATAAATGGGCCCAATGAATATATAATGGGCTGATATATTCTTGATTCATGGTGCTTACATGATATTTGAAACATGACAAATCAGGTATAAAATTAAAATACAAACAACTACAAGGAACATGTAGAGTAGAATTTTGCACCTATTTACATTTGAAGACTTTACAAGCACAGAAATATTCATATTCTATTCCATTTACAAAATGTACCATGAGACTTTGCTAAATTTGCAGGTGATAACCACGCTGGCTACGAACTTAAGCAGCTATTATCAACATGGAGCGGCATCGTCAGTCTCACACAGACAAAAATCCATTTTTTTTAAATATTTTTTTTTTACTGACATCAAAAATAAATAAATCAAACACTGAAGTTTAGATATCCTTTAAATGGCTATATATGACTTATTTGTCATATTTTGTTTTATGTTATTTACACAGAAATGACTGGTTAAATAACCATTTAATTAAAGAAGTTTAATGAATTTTGGTATTATAATTTTGTGTAAATCATTACAACTATGGCCCATGGCTCTCTGATAGATTTTCATTTTGGTCCTCTAAGGGAAAAAATTTTGGGCTTGCTGCTCTAACCGATTTTCTTCTAAATTAGCCCGGATCAGCTTCCCCGCCAGCATGATGTAGCATTCCCATTTTTCACAGTTTTTCATACTATTTCACAATTTTTTATGTTTGTGGGTTTTTTGTTGCAGTAGCAGTTTTGGGGGGGGGGGGGGGGGGGCTGTGCTGGAACGAGAACTGGGTCTGAAGACTCTGACTAAAAGAATTACCACAGCATGATGCTGCCACCACCATGTTTCACCTTAACACCCTCCTTCCACAGCCTGTCAGTTTATGAGGACAGCTCTGTCTTTTTAGGATTACAGTGGCATCAAACTGATTTTATTTTCAGATAATGGATTAAAGAGTGCTTCATGACATGTTCAAAGGTATTGTTTAAAAAGCTAAATCTGTTTCAAACGTCTCCCTGTTGCATTTTGTTGCCTTTGTGATGCTGGTTAATTTCTTATTTTCTCTAAATAGAAACACTCTGAGACCTTCATAGAAAAGCTGGAATCACATGGAGGAGTTTACATACTGTTTTTCCTCTTTTAAAATCTGCAAAATTATAAGTGGCTTTCATTAAAAAGTTGTCTTATGCGCTATTGGTGTGTGCATATGTATCTTTGGGTGCGTGTGGTTTCCGATGTTTGCAGATGATGCAGGAGGAGTTCAACCACACGGCTTCACATCAAAACAGAGCTGCAGCTGCATCAGAAGGCGCTAAGATAAGAACAGAAGCAGCAAACCCAGCAGGTGAAGCAGCACAAACTACCGTATGAGCTCTCATGAACAGTGTCAGTTTTTTTGATTGTTTTTTTTATCAACTAAGTGTGAGAGTTCATTGACCTTTTGATAATTTAAATGTAACTTTCCTGGAAGGCTCTTTGTTGGATGTGAGAAACATGTTTTTAAGTTAGATCATTCTCACTGAAATCTAGTTTTAAAAAGTCACATTGCAAAATTAAGATCTCTTTAAAGACTTAAGCCTAGTTTATACTTCTCTGTCTACGTCGGAACGGATAAACGCAACAGCATTATCCGTCCGGTTTATCTAATATTGCCTTTTGCCGATTTTCGACACCAGGAGGTGTAGAGAACAACAAAACAGGCTGCTTTGTTTGTTTACATATGTTTTTAGTAGGGATGCACTGATACCGATACTGGTATCGGGTATCGGCCTCGATACTGCCTAATGTACTGGTATCGGTATCGGTTAAACTTAACCGATACCATGAACCGATACTCAAAATGGGGAAAATCTACAACAAATTCACCAAAAAGGATACATTTTTCACTTGAAATTTTATTTTTGTGGTAATTTTAGATTTTACATCTGTTTTTTTTGTCTCAGTTATGTTTAGTTTGTAAAGTCTGGTGCCTTTAATCCCTGTGGCCAAGCAGCCAGGGTACATTATCGATCGGAGCCATAGTGACAGGACCTCCACACTGTCACAAATAGTATCGGAATAGGTATCAGGTATCGACAGATACACAAAATCCAGCCATCGGTATCGGAACTGAAAAAGTCGGATCGGTGCATCCCTAGTTTTTAGACTAGTCCATGAGCTATACTTCTGGTAAAAACCTTTCAAGCTTAACCAAAACTTACTTTCTGTCGGCCATTGCTCCTTAAAGAGCAACTAAACACCAGTGCCCAGTCTTACTCCGCCCACAAGAAAATTTGAAAACGACATCTAAAAGGGGCGTTGAGCCGCACATGTTTGAGCCGGCGGCTTGGATGTCGCCCAAGGCCACCTTTGCGGTCGGCACTGATGAGCCTGCCGAAGTAAAACGCTCGCTCACTATTCCAACTCCAACTCGCTACGGGGGCGGCTGCTATTATACCGCAAGCGGCAGAGCGACAGATGTCACACAGCACAAAGTCACGTCACACAGCTACCAGAGCAAATGGGGAGGACAGGAATGAAATTCAAATGTAGTGCAACCGAAAATGTACTGAGGGCGCCACATAGACGGTTTTAGGCTCAAAAGTGAGATTTTATCTAATTAGCACTAAAATGTCAAAAAAAAAGGACCAGGACATGTTGAGAGCACTATAAGAAACAGATTTATGCCGTTTATAAGCTACAAAAAGTTTATTTGATGTTTTGTTGTCCTTTAAGGGGGACTGCATTCACAAGCTGAAGAAAATAAACTCTAGATAACCAAAAGCAACACTGCAATGATAGGCAGACCCGCCATAAAAAGACAGCAACCCCTTCTGTCCTGGTGGGGAATACTTTTGCAGCACTGACACACTGTAACAGCCATTATTTTGTGCTCTCCTTAAGACTAAGTTCACTGTTATTGATGTCCCAAGTATGCACCACTACCTGTCCTATAGAACGTGGGAGAAACATGCAGCAGATGGACACATGGACTAATATGGACTATAATTTTCTTCTCCCAAACTCAAGTAATGTTACAGGTTGTATGATCTCTGCTTATTTCCATGACTAGATAGCAGCTGTTCAACAAGACCTTGTACGGTTGTTGAAGAGTGTGATTAAAGGACAAGCACTATGGAATTCCCAGTACCAGTGTGGTTGTGAGTTTTCCACTGTCCTGTTGAGTGTTTTCTCTGAGTTCTCTCAACCACTGAACACAACCAAGCATTACAACACCAAGGGAGAACTATAAACGAAAAACGTTTCCGTCAATACGTCTGTGTTTTTCTTCAAGGCCACTGTGGTACGCTTTTTGACTATGAGCATCACTGCAGGCTTTGGCAAAAACTCTGCAACGTATCGTAAAGCTGTGCAAAGTGATCAGAGCAGCCAGTGTGCCCTCCCTAGAGGATATTTATACTTGCTGAGGCAGAGCCATCATCATCATCATTAGTTTTCCACCCAAATAATTTTCAGTTTTAGCTTCTGAATTTAGGCAAACAGTTCTGCTGCCTGACAGCAAGGACTGAGAGACAGGAGGAGCTTTTACCCTCAGTGTATAAGGCTCCTGAACCAGGACTTCTCCATGCACACTAGTCCCAGATATCGCAAGTTATAGTGCAGACAGTCTGATTCAAACATGCACAATGTCACTTCCATGCTATTTATTTACCATTAGCATAGTTTATTTACATGTATATTTTATGTGTAAATATTTATATATTTCTCTGCACATTAGTGTAGGTTTTAGCTTTTATTTCTTTTTTTCATATTAAATGTTTGCACAACCTTGGAGTGAATTCAGGGTCATGTTTCACTGCAGGTTGCAAAACTAAGCATTTGACAAATAAACCTTTTGAATCTTGAATCTTGAAGTTCATTCCTTTAAAGGTTCATTCAGTTATTGTCATGTATTTTTCCAGGCATTGCAAGCAAACTACTTACTCAGTTTTTATGAAGCGTTCTGCAGTGAGAGGGTACACGAGAAACGAGCAAAAACGGGGGGATGCAGCCAATCTAGACAATGTTTTTCTTAGTCTTTTGTCAGCTTGTGTGAAGGCTTCTGAGTTTGGAGAAAACAAGACAACATGAAAAACACAGCAGAGTTATAATCTAACTTTACCGTTCTACATCTCTAAATAGTTTTTTTTCTAAAGATATATCGAAATAAAACTGAAATTATTTGTTGACCTACTGAGGAACAATCAACTGTCAGCACACATGTCCAGTTAATAGGCAAGGCAAGGCATTTTTATTTGTATAAAACAACAACAAGATCAAGTTCAAGGTGCTTCACATCATTCGGTGATAAAGAAACAAACAGAACATGCGATAAAAGCATGGAAAGTAAGACAGGCAACTAAGACTAAAGTATGAAAAGCATTAAGAAATACAGCATTAGAAAAAGTAAAAAACAACAAAGCAGCAATTAAGCTTCATAATTGTTTACTAGAAGGCAGCTCTGAATAGATACGTTTTTTTGTATTTTTTTTAAAGCAACTCAGTGTTTGAACTGCTTTGCAGTCGTCAATAAGTTTGTTCTAGATAAGGGGAGCATAGAAACTGGAAGTTGCTTCTCCATCTTTGTTTGTAAGTCGTAGGACCTGACCTACAGTTATAAACTACTGATCAAGTCCTTACGTTGTCTCCCTGTAGCTCAGAGAATAGACTTTAAAATACTTTAGTAGTTTATAGATCACTATAATGCTTAGCACCAAAGTCTGTGGTAGATCTGTTGTCATTATACCCCACAGACCACTCAGGTCCTCTAATTTCAGTCTACTCAGCATCTTTACAACCAAATATGAAAAACCAGCTTTCAGTTTATTCTTTTGTCTGGAACAAACTTGCAGATCATTGCAAAGCTGCTGAAACACTGAGTTCCTTGAAATCAGTCACTAGCACTGAGTTCCTTGAAATCAGAGCTAAAAACCCATCTGTTTAGAGCTGCCTTTGAGTAACTGATTAATAATTATGAGAATGTCATAAAGGTAGTATGCTTTAATGTTTATGTTATGTATTTGATGTTGTCCCTTTCTTTTTTATTATTGTTTTGTTTTGTTTTCCCCCTAATCACCCAAAGGACCTCGAATAGTCTTGTTGCTGAACGTGAGCTTTACAAATTAATTTGCCTAAAGGCTTGATTCTTGTCTCAGATACTGCTGATGCTTTTACACTGAAATGTAAACATTTTGCTCCAGCGTCATCACTAGAAGTGAGATGGAGAACCTAAACAGATCAGTGAAAAGCCACTGCTTTTCCCCCCGCTGTTTTCCAGAGAAGATGCAGAAGGCCAGAGTAGAACTTAGGCCTGGGGCAGCAGGCTGGAGGCCCCCTGTTAAACCAGACTATAGAGTACCGTTCAGTGTGAATGCCCCCCCTCTTCACAAAGTGAGTTTAAAAGGGGATGAAATGTTTACTTTTTGATTCAGTATCAGGGTTATTTGTGTTTCTGTTGTTTAACCTTGTATTTCTGTACTGTTGCAGCCTCTTCAACATAAAGCAGTCAAACAAGCATCAGACATTGTGTTTGCAGGGATTCAGAAGTGGGTATTAAAAAATACTCAAAACTTATTAGACCTTGATTAAAATAACTGTCCCATTAATTTTCTGAACATTTTACCTGAGTACCACACTTTTGAAATTAATGGGTCTTTTGCTTCTTGCTACAGGTTCAATGGGAAGCAGCCTGAAAGCCATTACCAGCACTATCATGCCCAGCTGGATCTTATTCAGATGAGAAATCAGGACATCCATGCTGGTGCTCCACCTTTAGCTCCTTATCCTCCTCCTGCGCCTCAGGAGCAAGTCATGGATGTGAAGCTGCAGTATGAGGAAAAAGATGGTCCACCCGTTGAACCATACCAGCTGTGAGTGGCAAAATAAGCATCTCTAAAAAAATTGTTTATTAGTTCAACAAGAATATCAATCTGTTTTTTACAACATCTTATTTAGAAGTCGTTTAATCCGTGATACTTATTTTAAATCTCTTTGTGCTGAAGCAAAATTGGCAACAGTTTCATGTCTCGCAGGAATACTTTTTTGGCAACTTTTGTACTCCTCATTGATGCTTTCAATGAGTTTTGTCTTGTGTTTAGTAAAGATCTACAATCCCATCTACTCCACCAGCACCATTGTAACTCTTTAACTTTTCTATCTAGTGTGGCTGCAGCTCGTAACGAGTACCTGCAGAGGAAACAGGAGGCCAACCACTATAAACTGAGAGCAGAAAAACAGCTGGTAAGACTAAGCTCAGCAACACCACACAATCAGGTTTGCTTCAATGCAGACCACCTCTACAGTTTTGTTCTAATAGTTTTTCTGATTTGGAAAATTTTTAAGTCAGTGTTACAATTTCAGAAATATGGTGAACACAATATTAGAAAATCACTGATTTTAATGGATCAATTTAGAAGCAGACATTGGCACTTTTCAGATCAATATTCAGGGTGCGATTTTCTCCCCCTCTGCTTGTGATGTCCCCCCCCCCTCTGGTCATTCATTTCTTATCTCTGGGGGGGATATGTTTTTTGTTCCTCCCGCTGGTCCAACAGATTATTATTTCCCTTCATGTGAATTCTGCAGCTTCAATTTTGTGCTTCTGCCAAAGGTCTAAAACAACATTGGCGAACACCTTCAAAAATGTATGGCTGCTGCATACACACTTCAGTGCAAGAGGGGATTCTGCGCAATCAACGCAATTTTGACAGAAGAGAGGAATAGAATGATAAAAGCACTCAACTATCTTCAATTCAGTTTATTTATATAGCGCCGTTTCACAAAAGATGTTATCTCAAGGCACTTTACAAGAAGAGTTATTACAATACAATTTTTAATTTAGGAATTAGAGAACCACAGAAGATTGCGTCGTGACTTCTCAGCAATCCCTCACACTGACAAAGCCTAAAGCAACAGTGGAGAGGAAAAACTCCCTTTTAACAGGAAGAAACCTCCAGCAGAACCAGGTTCAGCATAAGCAGTCATCTGCCGAGACCGTCTGGGGTTTGGAGAAGGCAGCAGAGACACAGAAAGAGCAACAGTACTGATGCAGAAGCTGGTAGCAGGACGTGGAGAACGTTCCTCCACTGGAATGCCCTCTTAGTCAGGGTTGTAAAGCAGGGCGGATTAGGAGCCCCTACTGTAGGAAGAGACTAAGAGAAAACAGGTTAGAGCTTGAATTGACAGCACATCATGCAGTTGGGGAGAAGATGTAGAGAAAGTAGGAACTGACTCTAATAATGCCCTCCAACAGCCTAGCCTAAAGCAGCATAGCTACTAACATTAACCTGTCTCCTAGCTACCAGGAGACCTAGCTACTAACACTCTCTACCTGGCTTACATTAATCTTCCCTTCATCTCTGCATGGAGCCCAGCACGGGTCAGGCGCAGAAATTATTATGAGCTGTAAGAATATGTACCCTCAATGTAATAAAATGTGCGTATGGATTTAGAATCCATACAAATTATAGAAACCCCCCAAAATTTAAGCCGTTACCCATACTCTTAACAATTTCTTTTGTTATCACCAGGGTTTGCGCCCATGTACAGCTGAGAGTAACAGGAAACCAGCTAGTCAGGAGCAGGGAGGTGGACAACCTGAAAATCAGCACCTTCCCCAGGACAGAAAATATGAGGGACAGCAGGTGGGACAAAGCACAGCAGTGGCAGAGAACAAACAACAAAGTTACTAATCTCTTTTTAAATTAAATTAATGTGTAACAGTAAAAAAAAACAATGTTTTAAAAATATTTAAAATTAAGACAGACTAAATTGTGAGTGTGTGGGTGTTTGTTTGCAGGAGTATCTTCGTCAGCTGAATCTCATCAGGCAACAGTATCAACAGGAGATGAGGCGGATGAAACAGAAAGCTGAATCAGAGGTATGCAACTTTAATTTATTTTTATAATTTTGAGGTATTGTATGGAATATGTTCTTTTCAGGGCACCCTTTTCTGACTATTATATACACTCTTGTTCAATAATTTATATATGTATTCCAAACAAGCTCGTTCTTCAGATTAAAAGCATTTAAGCAGGTATTTAACATATTTTTCTGTATTTCCATATTACAGATGTTTTATAGGTCTGATTCAATCTGTTTTTTTCATTAACTGTAGATAGAAAATGAACTGCTTTGCTCAACAGTTTTCATTTTCTTTCACCATAAGCTTTGCGGCTCAAAAAGTACCATAGAATCGGTAAATGATTCGATCTGTGCAGACATGCTTTTTCAGGCGTCTAACCACCGTTTCCTTCATACAATATCTGCCTAGCATATTAACCAACCATACGGGGTATGTTAGGGTTTGGGTTTAAATATATATTTGATGCAACAGCTGTGAATGATGAAAAGTACCCAAACCTTTGTCTGCAACACAAATAATACCAACAGTTTTACACATATTTATTTGTCAACCACAAGATAAACAAGGAACCTTTGTGGTGAAAAAAGCACTAGATCTGCAGCCCGCTTTAGAGGCTGAAGAACAGCAGAAAGAAACTCCTGTTCAGGTAAGAACAAACAACATCAGATTAGCTTGCTAATTATAAATATTAGCCTGTAACTGTAACTGTAGCTGCACACAGACGAAAAAAAGAAAAAAAGGGAATACATTCACAGGATTACATGATCTGTTTACGTAAGGCTGGGTGAGCCTTAATCTTGAGCATTATTTGAATTTGCTCTTTATGTAGATCAGACTCTACCATCTTGTTGTACAAACATATTTTACAACTTGTATTTTGTTGGACTTTGAATTCATGTCAACTCCTGGAGAAGATGATTGAAAAACAGAGTTTTTGAAAATATTACTGGTCATTTGTAATTTAATTTTAAGACAATAAAAGGAGAAAACAAACTTGGTATGAAATAATCTAAGATTACATTTTCAAGCCATATCGCTCAGTACTAAGTTTATTATTATTGTCTATTTAGAGATACATTTTTAACTTTTAAATAGAAACAAACTTTTGGAGTGAATGAAAATAAATTGAACTCTTCATCTGCCAGGTGGCTGAATAATTTTTAGACTTTTTAATATGTTTTGAGCTCAGAAAGCAAAATGCCAAACTTGTCTAGACAACTCTCATTTGACCAACCAAGCCACACATATAATTCATTATTTGGGGAAAATAAACACTTATGGATGATTTTTTTTGTGTGTGTGTGTCTGCTTTGCAAAAGCATTCACACCCCTATTCTTTTCATATTTAATAACATTGTAACCATTAAATTCAGTTTACTTAATTTAGTTTTTTTTGTTATAAACTAATACAAAACAGTGCATAGTGAAATTATGAAGTGGAAGGAAAATTATGCTTTTTATATAACAAGTGTGGCATTCCTCTTTATTCAGCCCTATTATCTCTAAATTCTCTGAATAAAATTCAGTACAACTAACAAGCTTTAATCGGCAACCAGAGTTTACATATGTGAAAATTTGTCTCAGTTCAAAAGCAGTTGTTCAGTGAAGGCCTCGCATTGATGAAGAAGGAACATCATGAAAACGAAATATAAACTTCAAGCTAAAACTAACACTGCTAATCACCCTGGAGTAGAGCTGGGTGATACATCCTAAAAACGTACCAATACGATGCTGTACTACCTTGCAGTCTGGGTAGGGTGGTCCGGAGACTGGAGACAGCTTTCTCTCAAGCAAAATATTAATTTGTATTAAATCTATTAACATGCTTTACATACTTTTATATTCGTTTTGTTATTATTACCATAATCATGCTGATTTTTTTTCATGAGCCTGATTTTTTTTTTTTGGCTGGTCGAGGAAGAAAATAAGCCACAGCCCATCTAGAGAAAAAAAAGGTTGGTGGGGGAGTTATCGTCCATTTATCATTATTGAGGTGAACTGCTCAATATATTGTGGTATTGATTTAAGACCATATCATCCAGCCCTACCCTGAAGATTATCCCCACCATGAAACACGGTGGTGGCAGCATCAAGCAATGGAGATGGAGCTAAATAAATGCCAATTCGGAAGGAAAAGCTGCTAGTGGCTGCAAAAGATGTGAAACTGTGGCGTAAATTAACTTTTCAACGACAGAATGACCATAATCCTCCAGTTGAATGAACAGAACAAAGCTTTTTAGATCAAAGCATTCATATTTTAGAACAGCCAATTTAAATCCCAGACCTAAAATCACCTGAGAATCTGTTTTCAGACCCTCTTCTTCCAATCTGACTGATCTTTTTTCCAACAATAACGGGTAAATATTTCCGGCTCTAAATATCCAAATTTAGTGGGGACAGTCCCGGGAGGAGTTGCAGTTGTAATAGTTGAGAACGAAATCAATTTATAAAAATTATTAAAAAGCATGTATTATTTTCCTTCCCAACCCACACTACTGTGTGGTTTTAATGGCAGCTGTAAAAACGTTTAAGGGCTCTAAATAGTTTTGCAGTAGCCGTATGTAATGATGCAACCTTACTGGGGTGTGTTGTATGTTTGTTGTCAAGGTTTCAAGCTTCTGTTCTTTCGGTTTTAAGTTGTGTCTATTCATAATGAAACCTGTCTGACCTGGTCAAATACAACATATCTGGCAATACATCTCTTAAGTTACACAAGATCCTCAGTGTTTATCTTCCTGCTACAGGACATGGAAGCAGCTCTGAGGCAGATCAGAGAACAGAAAGAGGGTAATCTGCAGAAAAAACACAAAGATACGGTGAGCTTTTGCCTGCCGAACCTAAGAAAAAGTATTTACACAGATCAGCACAACATAATCATCTTTAGTTCCGGCCTGAAAAACACAGCTTAACAGTTTTTCACTTGGCAGTACTGTCTGAGATAAAATGAAGTCATAATGTCTGAACGTGATGAATACCATCCCAGTCTTTTACTTTTACATCTTGGTGACCCCTCTAGAAGGGAATCATGTTTGAAATCCGGTTGGATCAAGAAGAGAAGAAAGAAACCACAGAGGAGAAGGAGGAGGAGAGGAAAAACAAAGAGGAGCAGGTAGAAGATGGAACAATTAAAAGGTCATTTTGTCTTCTTTTGGTTATTTTCTCACTCTAATCCTGACTCACCAAGCAGGAAGTAGACCCTCTCAATCGTACTCTAAGCTTCCAGGAAGGGGAGGAGTTAAAGGTCACATACTGGTCAAAGGAGAGAAAGGGGTGGAGCCAAAGGACCCCTCAGACTCTGCTGGATGCTCTTGCTGACATGGACATCAACTCTGTTTATAACACAGCAAATGAGCCTGAAGAAGGTACAGAACGCCTGAAGGGTCCAGCGTATCTTTAGGTTTTTGTCATTTTAGACCCGTGTCCCTAATGGGTTTCCGCCCCTCCCAGCAGGTCGCAGGCAGTGGACCAGCGGCGCCCCTAACTCTCTGCTGAACGCCCTGGCTCAGGCTGAACTCACAGCATCGAGTCTGGACGAAGGTCAGGAAAAACAGGAACAAGTAATAAACCAAAAGCAAAATCGATCTGAAGTGCTTGTCCTGTCAGACACTGTGGAAGATAAGGAGGAGAAAGAAAAAAAAGGTGAGGAGGAAGAGGACTCAGATGTGGAGATGGATGAAGAGCGTCTGGAGCCAAGGTCTGATGATGATGACACGTGAGTTCACACTTTGTTTACTTCACTCTGAACCCTTTATCTTGTTTGTTTCAAAGGTACACCATGTCATACGATTAGATTTTTTAAAGCTACAGCTTGGATTTTGAATGGATATTGTAACAATTTACATTCAGCAGTGTATCGCTTCTTAAATCTATTACCTGGCAAAAAGCATGGAGGCATCGATCTTACAGGAAAGTTGTTTTTGATGTTCTACTCATTTCAAAGAACAAAATGACAGAACTGACCTAAAAATACTATTATGTTGTAACTTGTGTTTACTTTTGAAACATACTGTACTTCAAGAAATTTTTGATAATGAAACAAAGAAATGTACATTCTGGAAACCAAAACAAATAGCTGGGGGGGAAAATGCAAGTAAATCTAGATGTAAGATCCTCAAGATTAGGAGCAAACTGTCAAGATTTCTGATGAAATGAGGACCTCAGCACAGACCAATTTGATAGAGAGTAATTTAATGAAACAATTGTCAAACCTTACAATCAGAATAATGTAGATACATGGAGGAAACAAAACCGTCTGACCGTGGAGGATGGAAATAGATAGAGGAGCAAACAGAAAAGTGAACTATCCAGGGAGCTTAAGTATAATGGGGAAAAGTAAAGAATGGCACATGAACCGGAGAAGATAATCAAGGACCAAAAAGATTCTAGTGAAAGAGACCCAGCAGAGGGAGGGTAGGAAATAAGGACAGGAGGTAGAAGGGGTTAAGAAAAGTAAACAGGAGGAAAAACTAAAGACTAAAATAGAAACAACAGGAAACTCTGAACAAGACAATCCTGAGTGCATTAAAACAGAAAAGAACTAACAAGAATAAATTAAATACATCAAAGTGAAAAAACACAATACATAAAGAGAAGCTAGTCCAAACAAGGACTGATTATGACACTGACTTGATCTGAACAAAATAGCTTTTAGTTGGAATAACCCAATATACCTGAGGAACAATTCCATGATAAATATATAATTAATTGTAATTAATATAAAGGACTGATTTCTCAACAAGATCTTGAAAAACTCACCTACGTATGTGTTTATTATTAGTCAGATTGTTTCCTTGCACAACGTCCTTACAGGTCTGTTTAAAAAGTCTATCAGACTTTTTAGCTGTAGCTAATCCAGAACGCTACTTCTCACATCCTCACTAGAACCAGGAAAGTATAATACATCACCCCAGTTCTAAAGTCCTTACACTGGCTCCCTGTTGCTCAGAGAATAGACTTCAAAATACTTTTGTTAGTTCATAAAATATTGAATGGCTTTGCACCAACATACATTAAAGAGCGGGTTTTGTTGTAACAAGCTTCCTGACGACTCAGGATTTCTGGTTCAAGTCTATTCTGGATCCCATTGTCAGAACCAAACATTGAGAAGCAGCATTCGGTTTTTATTCTTCTCTAATCTAGAAAAGTATTCTAATAAAAATGCATAACTGCTGAAATACTGAATGTTTATGTTTTTGTTCTTTTTTCAATCCTCTTCATGGCTCCAGACACCAAACATGTTGTTTCATTTCATAGCTTCATTAGAGCCCCTGTGAGTAACTGTGAGCAGTTACTCAGTCAGGGTGTCACATCCTATATAAACAAGTAGTTTTCCTGCTGACGTTTTATTTAAAGGGACTATATCAGGCTATTTTACAGCTTTCAACCTCTGAGATAGACATACATATGATAAAATGTTACCATTGGTGTTATATAGTATTAATTTGTCCTAACATTTAACTTGTATCCTGTAGTTAATGTTGGACCATGAAGTAAAACTGCTCATTTCTCTATAATGTACCCCCCCAACCCCCCTGAGTCCAGTTAGCAAATCTTTCCGCCCAGTATATTAAAAAAAGCTGTGGGTGTTGTTTGCACCCGTTTACTGAACAGGCTCAGATGCTACAGATCAATTACTTAACTACACAATGCCGTTATAAGATCACATAAGCAGCTTGAGAAATGGCTAACATGCATTAGCACTTAGCTACTTACTTCTCTGTCCATCAGGCATCTTTGTTCTTTGATCCAGCTGCTGTTCTTTAGGAATGTAGAATAAAATCCTGTAATCCATGCAGCCAAACTGGCATTTTCACAGAGAAAGTAAAATTCCAACAAAAAAATTGTTTTAAGCTGCCAAAAACCAAAGCAGCAATGAGCTGTGAGACGGAGGAGGGTGTGTTTGGAACTCTAGCAGAAGTAAGCCGCTCTGCCTGCAGGGGTGGTGCAGACACTTCTAGCAACTCCCTTGTTTTCACTTAGTGATGTCACTAGTTGAACTCGTTTTCTAGGAGAGGGAGGGGCAGTAAAAAGAGTTTTGTTACTATGTTTCTAAGTAACTGCATCTATTTTGTTTCATAATGTTCTGTTACATTTTTCTGGAAAGGGCCTATATATTTGCCTGAAAGAGTAAATAATTGTCACAAAGCAATTCAAAAAGCAGTTTCTCGTTTCTACAAAGTAAAACTGATCTGGATATCTTACAAAAATGTTCATGCAATCATCAAACTGAACGCAAATGACTAACTAACCTAATAACTATGGATTATTTACTACATAAAAACAAGGTTCATATTAAAAACCATACTTACAGAAATATACAGAAATGTATTTTAATTATTAAAAAATAAACCCTTAATGTTTATGTGCTGTATGAAACCAAGTAAATATAATACATATATTTTCTGTATTTCATCAGGAATTTTGAGGAGTCAGAGGACGAGCTTAGAGAGGCTGTAGCAGACTCCATGAGGAACCTTTACATCATGGAGGACTCAAGTTCTGATGAAAACACACAGGAGAGTTTTGAGGAGGGTGAAGAAGCAGAGAGCAAGAACGGAGGGACAGTCAGCTCTTCAGATCATCAGCAATACAAACCAGAGGTCAGCGGTTCACGGTATAAAGGCTCCCCAGGATCTGGAAAGGATGTTTTCTCTAAAGCTGAACAAGATCCAGAGAATCAGTGTGATTCCCAGACAGGCAAGAACACAGCTTTATGAAGGCATCTTGCTACCTGAGTTTTTATTTTACAGATAAACAGAAATGATTCAACTGTGTGTTAACAAATGCATTACTCTGACTGAACTGCCATAAAACGTGAAATGAGTGAAAGTATTTGCTTAACTTTGCTCTGAAGTTTGTACGAAAAGTTACTAAAGCAATAGTCAACAATGGAATGACTTATAATTCCTTACATATATATTCCTGTCATGATAAATCTACATTAAAGTAGTTGGTGAATATGAATATTTGTCAAATTTAAGTAAATTTAATTTTAAGAATTTAAAATATACTTATTTACTTAAAATAATTTACCTAAGTTATTTTGTTACTACATACATTGATACCATTTAGTTAACACTTTCATTTGCTGTTATGTTGACCTCTTCCAACCAAACATAGAGGGAGATGAAGTGAGGCCCTGAATGTAACCACCATGGTTGTTAGATCTATTACTGCTGCAGGGCTTTTTTTGTCTTTAACAGCACATAGATTTTATTGATGCATAGGTAGTAGAATATTGCATCTACAGCACTTTTAAAATTCATTTTTACAACAAGAATTGTTTACAAGAAAATCAATGGTCATCTTTTAGCGGAATTTATTATTGATTTTATAACTTTTCAATAATTATTTGGCTTGCACCTCCTGCTAGTTATGTTAATTTCTATACTTAAATTTGAGGAATGCGTAAAAAAAACATAATAAAGAAAACAACCATAAGACAATCTGCAGCAAAGAATGTTTGCATTATTTTTTTAAATCTAAAGTGACCACCCGTAGTGTGACCACAATTGAAATTCAAAAGGAGAATTCTATTAGCATTTTGGTATAATGCTCAATCTCCTGTCCTGAACAGTATTTTTACTCTATCGCCAATAGGCATGCATCAGCACTACCATTGTTCCAACAGGAAAATTTTACACTAGTGAGTTGTGCAAAGATTCGGCAAAACATAGCAGCTGTGACCGTAATCAGACAAAAGTCTCACTTTGCATAATGAGATCCCATTTTACTCCTGATGGTTTGACTGCATTAAAGTAATGCAGTAAAGCAGATAAAAAGTTAATCGTGAAACACAATTGTCATAGCACTCTACTTTATGTCTCTTGCTGTCTCATCAAGCTAACGCTACAAATGCCGTTGTGCCTTTTGCTCAGACACAAAGAAAAGAAAAGGCAGTTTTGCAGTTTGTTACTGTGAAGTGTGAAATTATTAATTTATTCATAAAGCAGAGCCGTGGACTTGAGTAGACGTCTTGGAATGAAACATAGAATTGCTGCAAAACAATTAATTTTCTTACAAATATGCTTACAAAGACCTGCTCCACCTCTGATGGCTGTGGCATGATAGTATTTTGAAAAGATTATTTTTGTTAGCTGAGATAAATCCGACTGTCATATTTCCTTTATAGCAGGATCACTCCATTTTTTTGTTAAATACAAAACCCGTGCGTTTGTCATATTTTGGTCAAGCACTCTAGTTGCTGACGTTCTATTGTTTAAAGGTCAACTTCACAATCTGCAAATGGGTATCCCGTTAAATACTTTTTTTTTTATTATTAAACTGACTCATAAGTTTTACTCAGCTATGAGAAAAAAAAAGCTTGTTTTGGGATGAATTTTTGTTCCATGCATTCAAAATTCTTGCGTTTTCCTGCTCCTAAAGGAACTACTGGTATTTGCCCTTTAATGACTCCTCTCTATGCTTGAATAGCTGTAAAATGTATTCCTGAAACAATCAGGGACCTTTAGAGTTTTGATAACTGTCAGGGAACAAATTAAGACACAGACATACAACAGACATCAAAATATAGCCAAGACATCTGAATGTTACGGATTTAATACATTTTAAATAAGCTATAGAGCTAATTCCAGAAGGAAAGTGCTATTACCGGAAAAGTCATTGTCATGAATACCTACTGAACTAAAAAAATCAGTGTAAAGTTATGTTTACATGGTCAAGTTATATTACTGAACATTTATGATTTTGCTTTTCACATTCGCTAATGGTCCTCTACTTGCTTCTTTTGACCTATCACTGTTTTAAAAACAGAACTGCCTGCTCAGATCTTTTCTATTGCCATGTTCTCTAAATTATGTTTGGTTGTAAAAGACCTGGTTTATTAGTGATGGTACTAATATAAGCTGTAGTAGCAAAACTTTAAGGGCAGGTAAATCCAGATGTTTGACTGACTCGAGTTCAAACAGATACTATATAGGGACAGACTTTGAAAAAGAACTGCTTGCTTTCCAAGCCTTCTGGTTTTACTGTGAGTCTCTAACCACGAGAGGGCAGCACACAATAAATTACACTCAGCTGTGTGACTTTTTTTTAATTTGCTTTAATTGCATGTAATTCAAGTATAATTTCCATTTCTCCAAGAATCGAAACATCCTCTATACATAGATTTATTTAGTATCCATGCCTATTTGAAAATGAGGGTTTTAATATATGCCTTTTATAAGATTATCATGCCAGGACCTCGTCAAAAACAGCAATGCAAGACAACATCCGACAAGGTAGATTTGGCCATCAGCTGAACTAAAACTTCATGTTAAAGAAATGACACAAAACAGCAAAAGAAAAAGCCTAATTTTGGTCAACTTCAGCTTGAAGAAAATAAGATTTAAGTGCTTATTTCTTTTTTTTTAAGTCATTGAGTAAGGTGACACTATCAGAAAGAACAATTATCTTCAAAATCATGTCAACATCAGGCATACAGCCAAGAATGAAACTTCAAAAAAATATACATTATGCATTTAAGCACTCGAGAAGAGCAGGTTTTAACAAATAAGTTCCTCTAATTTCTCCCTAGAGCAGTTAAGAAGTCGGTATCATCCCCAGTGCAGAGTCGCACTAAGTCCAGCTTAGTTAAAACAAAGACACAGAATGCAAAGAAGGGAAACTACAAGCTTCACTGCAGAAGTCAAGCCTATATCCTGAAGACAGGTGTGTGTGAGAACCAGATGATTGCCTCCAAAAATTTCAGTTTATCTTTTTGAATCAAACATTAATGTAACTAAAGCCTTCAGATGATAGTCTTCGATTTTGGGCCCTACACGACTTCCTGAAACCGTGACCATCTTTTAATCTGCCATCCACATTCAACAGTGTCATTCATACAGCCTACAGGGGCTTTCACATATCAGTAAAAGTCAATAGGAATGTTCTGTTTCTTGGTTTTCCTCAGTCTGTACAGATTGGAAACTTTCATCTGGTGTTTAACTTGATTTCTGATGACAAAACAGAGAATTTTGACTCAATTTGGAAATTCTTTACCTTTCCTGGTAACTATAATAATGAGACCCCATTAACTGTGAGCTTAGTTTGTTCTAAACAGACATTTAAACCTTCACTGCTCAGACCGATTCAGTGATATTAGAGTGAATGAAAAAAACATGAACAGTGTTAAAGCTTCTAGAAAAAAGTTGACTCAGATGTGTTGCCATCATTCGGTGCATTCTTTCTTTTCTGAAATCCAGCCTGCTAGTTTTCTGCACCGACAAGACAGAAAAAGAAAGAACAATTCTGAAAATGCATCTCAAGTCCCCAGGTGGACACCAGGTTCCTGCTCATCACACCAACTGGTTCACCAGAGACTCTGTGGCTGCGAGGAAACAAGCTTCAAACTCCTGATCCGAGAAGCGTCCCACAGATTCGCGGGCCGCGCGTTTCATCTCCAGCTTAGCCGAAGGCGACAGTGCCAGGATGGTCTCCATGGCCACAGCGTAGCTGTCCTCGCTGTCTGCTAGGAAGCCTGTCTGCCTGCCCTCGTGTGGCACCACAATGTCCAGCCTCGGACCTCCGGACTTGTGGGCAAGAACGATGGTGCCTGCGGCCATACACTCCACGACTCCTGGGGGGAAAAAAGTTAACTTTTAAAAGTAGTTTTACACTTTTTACTTGAATATCTTTATGAAGTATGGCTATCTTCACTTGAGTAAAGTTTCTGGATACTGCGAGCAAATTCACTGAATGAAAAACGTATGAAAAATGTATTTGCAAAAAATAAATTAAAGGAAAGGACCTTTTTTACATAAGCTGTGGTGTTCTATTGTATTTTTTTTAATCTGAGCTTTTTGTTGCATTTTGTGGTCAAGTGAATATACAGTAAACACAATAAATTGTCATTGGAAGTATATGTTACCAAGACAATTCTTTGTCAGTCTCATGTCATACTCATGTAGCGTTTTTGCAACATATATTTTACTCAAGTTATTTTTTGGACATTTAATTTATTTTTTCTTGAGTACAAATATGCTGAAGTAGTGCTACTCTTACTTGTGTACAGTCAGTACTTTACCCACTTTACCAGAACTGAAGGGATTTTTTTTGTTTGTTCTTTACAATTTAAAAAGTGTTTCAATTATTCATTCAGAGAAATGTCATGGAGGTCATATTTGTTGAAAATAAATGTCTCTAGTCCTTTAAGGTACACTGCCCTGCATGTTTTAGATATTTCCCTGTTTTAACACACCTGATTTAGCTGATTGCAGTTAATCTGCCATCAGTTTACTTAATTTCCCTATGGGATCAACAAAGTATTTTAGAACTGAATTTAATCAATTACACTCAGTTGGGCTAAAGCAGGGAAACATCTAAAACATGCAGGGCAGTGTGCCTTGAGGACCAGGGATGGAGAAAACACTAACCTAAACAATAAAGAATATATTTCTTCGTTTTTATGTGTTTTACATAAGAATCATGCCTTTATTTCCTGTCCTTTTTGCTTCACAATGACTTATTGATATGAGAAAACTCCTAAGAATAACTAAAAGGTCTGTAAAACTCTACTGCCAGTTTTATTAACCGTCTGAAATTCGATTTAGAGATTTGAATTTCAGAGGGTTTTGTGTTTTAGAAACAGAGTAAGCTATTTGTCTGAATGTCGGTGAATAAAATAAAGTAGATGAATAATCTACTTCTTTAGTAGTCAAATTGATCCTGTTTTTATGTTCTAATAAAAACCCTTGAAATACAGTGAGGCAAAAAATATTTGCCAGCCAGTGATTGGGAACTTATTCCACTAAAAAACATGAGGTATGTAATTTTAATCAGACCTTACCATGTACGAACAAGTAAGAATTCTGGCCCTCACAGACCTGTTACTTTTTTAACAATCTTCCACTTTTTACCTATATTAATGGCACCTGTTTGAACTCGGTATCTGTATCAGACACCTGTCCACACCTTTAAACAGTCAGACCAACCTCCAAGATAGCCAAGACCAGAGAGCTGTCCAAGGACACCAGAGACCAGATTGGACACCAGAGACCAGATTGCACACCTGCACAAGACTGGGACAAGCCAATCAACAATAGACAAGCAGCTTTGTGAGAAGAAGTCCACTGTTGGAGGAATTATTAGAAAATTGAATAAATTCAAGATCACTGACAATCTCCCTCGACTGGGGGTCCATGCAAGATCTCAGCTCATGATGTGCAAATGATCCAGAAAACTGTGAGGAAACAGCCAAGGACTACACTGGGGGAACTGGTCAGTGATCTGAAGAGAGCTGGGACCACAGTAACAAAGGTTACTATTAGTAACACACTAGGTTGTCATGGATTAAAATCCTGAAGTGCTGGGATGGTCCCCCTACTTAAACCAGCATATGTCCAGGCCTGTCTAAAGTTTTCCAGAGACAATCTGGATGATCCAGAGGAGGATTTGGAGAATGTTATGTAGTCAAATGAGGCCAAGATAGAACTCTTAGGTATAAACGCCGCTCACTATGTTTGGAGGGGGAAGAATGCTGAGATACATCCCAAGAACACCATACCCACTGTAAAGCATGGAGGTGGAAACATTATGCTTTAGGGCCTCTTTACTACGTTTGGATGGGATGACTGATCTATATTAAGGGAAGGATAAATGGGGCCATGTAACATGAGACTTTGGCCATTATCCTTTCATCAGTGCGACAATTGAAGATAAATAGGGCTGAATCTTCCCACATGACAATGATCCCCAAACACACCCCCTGGGCAACGAAGGAGTGGCTGCGTAGAAAGCATGACAAGGTTCTGGAGTGGCCTAGCCAGTCTCCAGACCTCAATCCAAAAGAGAATTTGTGGCGGGAGATGAAAGTCTGTGTTGCCTAGCAACAGTCACAAAACATCACAGCTCTATATGGATGCATGAAAGAATGGGCCAACATATTGGGCCAACAGAATAGGCCGTCAGCAAATCTGCTGAAGGCCTAGAGGAAACCTTTGACCTCTGTCATTGTCAACCAGGTTACATTAGATTCTGGTGAACTTTTGTTATTGACCAAATCCTTATTTTCTTAACATTATACAAATAAATTCTTCAAAAATCACACAATGTGATATCATGGATATATTTTTACATTCTGTCTCTCACAGTTGAAGTTTAGCTATGATGAAAATTACAGACCTATAATCTTTTTAAGGGGGACAACTTGCACAATCGATAGCTGCCAAATACTTTTTTGCACCGCTGCATTTACTCAGTCCAGCTCTTTGGTCTTGCCCTTGATGAAGAGGTTGCAATCTGACAGAGTGTGTGGACAGGTAACCAGTGGAGGATAGGAGGGCTTCTTAGAGATAAAGAAAGCCAAAATTTCTGCTGCGTAAATTTGTCTGCAGACAATTAAAGACTTATTTCATGTAATATAATGCCAAATATATTGTTACAATTCATACACTAGGTTTTCTGGGTTTGTCTTTTAGGTTCTGTCTTGCGGATGAGGTTTAAAAACAACAGACTTCTCCATTGAAATCTGCATAAAACCTCAGTCCCTTCCTCCCCCTGATGGTGCGGGTGTTCTCACCGATGCCGAAGTGTTCGTTCCACATGGTGTGCAGGCCGATGGTGGCGTTCACCAGCTCCCTCTTCAGCTCCTCAAACGGAACATTGAGCTTGAAGTCCACGCGGTCCGAGATGCTGAGCTCCTGGCAGAGTCCACGCAGCATCAGCACCCTGTCCTCGTCTTCCTGATTCCTGCAGCCACCAATCAGCACCAGCCGCAGCGACTCCCTTCCCCCGGGCCCCTCCCCCTTCCTGTCTAAGAGTTTGCGAAACGCTCTAATCTGCAACGGGTGGTCCTTCTCCGGCCTGAACTGACCCACGGACACGATGGAGTGGCACTTCTTGTCTCCACCTTTCTCTTCTCCCCCCAGCTCCTCCCAGCCCTCCTCCAGCTCGTCTTCATCCTCGAGCGGAACGCCCAGGAAGGCCCTGACGTCGCACGGTGGGTAGACTACGCAGGTGCGGCCGGGGGAGCGCCACAGGGCCAGAATGTGTCCCAGCGTCCAGGTGGAGTTCACCATGATGACGTCGCTGCAGGAGCCGGCCAGGCCGTAGAGCAGAGCGAAGCAGCAGTAGTACACCACCTTCACCGCACTCAGCAGTGGGTTCCTGGAGATGAAGTCTGCGTTATTGAACCTGAAATCATAGAGGGTGTGTGGGAAACGTCAAGCTCAGAATCAGATTTGGAATATTTTAATCACAAACAAATGTTCATGAAGCGTTACCTTGGGTTCCTCTCTCTGACCACAGACAACATGTCCGTGCTGACGGTGGGATAGTGAACGTAGCTCGCTACCTTGCAGCCTCCCAAGTAGCGGAAGATTGGAAGCGTGAAGGCGTAGCCCATGGAGTCGATGTACAGGTCAGGAACAAAAGCTATGAGCGCTTCCCACCCTAAAACAGACGCATATGCACCACTTAGAGCTGCTTTCTGTTTGCAAACACACAAAAAAAACTATTTTACTTCTTTTTAGAAATCCGTTGCAGTATTTGACTGGGGTCTTACCGAGAAACATGGAGCCCAGACTCTGCCCCAGCAGGGTAAAGTGAGGGTAAGAAGCAGCCTCCACCAGCCCGCGGTGACACAGGAAGACGAAGGTGATGGGTCGGGGGAGAGTGATGTTGAAACGCTGCCGCGCTCCCTCCAGTACCTGCTCACCAGTCACTCCCTTATCCCCCGTGTACACCACAAAGGACACATTGGGGTACCTACAACGAGGGGGACGCCAGAGTTGCTATATGTTGTCCACTTTTCAAACATTTAACAAACAGGGTATGGAAATTCAGCCATGGACTTTAATGTAGCAGGTTGGTGTTGCATGCTTTCACCTACATACAAAACACTGTGGATGAAAGTAAACCCTGAACACACCATCATACCGCATGGTGGCAGCAATATCATGCTGTGAGGAGGCTTTTCTTCACAGCATGGTGCCATGAGTTTGAAACCCTGGGGGGTATGGTAAGTCCAAAGTCACATTTTTTTTCCACCACAAACTGCACAAACTTTGCACGTAGGTGGAGGCAGCATCGTGGTATGGGGATGCTAAATTAAACATGGGACAATCCTGGAAGAAGCGAGAGAAAAGAGGCTAGGATGGAGGTTCACCTTACGGCTGGAGAACAATCGCAAGCATCCAACCAGAGCTGTACCTGCTAATGTGTTAGAAAGGCCTAGTCAAGTGATTCCTAATCATTTTCTGTCATGCCTTCCCTCTAAACTGAAATGCAATTGAGAAACTGATATTTTATCATTTATCTGTACAACCCCCTGACACCAGCGTTCTGCATAGAATCACCTAATTGATAAAATGAGCTAAACCAACTTCAATTTTTAGGGGTTTTGGGAAATCTTGTGGCGTATCAGTACAGCAGGCGCCCCACATGCAGAGACAACAGTCATTGATGCGGTTGTGCCGGGTTAAAATAACTGTCAAATAAAGGCCAAAAGTACCAACTATGTTTTTTTTAAATTAGGCGGTTGCCCGTCATTTCACTGTTTTAGGTCATAAAATAATTCCCAAGTCTAGTTTATTAACTCAAAGTGTAACATGTAATTCAGACTGTTCAGTCTGTGTGATGAGGAAAAGTTCCAATAATTGCCTGTGATTTGCATTTTTAGACTAAACGGTAACATTCAAAACTTTATTTTAACTGTAGACATTGGGTTTCTGGTCATCAGCTTATTACTTTTCAAAAAGTTTTTTTTGGGGTCTTTCTTTTTGTTTTGTTTTTGCTTCCATTACGTCTGCTGTTTTTCTTTTCATTGTTATAAACTTCACTAGGGCCCTATAAAATCTATGGTATTATTTAGCTAATTATATTTTTCCCTTTTTATTTTCCAAAATGTCATTTTTACCATTCTGACTATAACCCCAAAAATATGTAACTACAGTATATAGTGAATAAAAACAATTTTCCAAATAAATAACCAAAGAGATCCACATTTACTTTTTTACATATATGGAGTGGTTCAAGCATTTTGTATGTACATTTTTAGGAACTGAAACATGTGCAAAACAAAGAATTTTTCACATTTTATTAAAAAAAAATCTCTATTTTTAAATCCTACAGTTGAACTCTGCACCTAAAAATGTCTCATGAAGATACCTACAAACGGTAAACCCTTTTGCTCGCTTCCATAATTATCATGTACTTTATTTTATTTCCTAACTCTGTCCCAGACATTTCCAATGTATATGACTGTCCGTGTTTAGCTATCATATTTCTGCAGACCTCCATCTGCATTTGTTGATTTTTTTCTCCACTACAAGAATATAAGTGTCAGCATAAAAAAACGTGCTGCTTCTAAAGGAGTACTGGCCAAGTCAAAGTTCAGAACTGACACCAGTTAAGAACATGTAGCAAGGTTTGAAAACTGAAGCTCAAATGCTCTCCGTGTGAAAGGCAAAATATATGGAGGCTATTTTCGCTAAAAATGAATAAATCTACATTACTGAGGTCTAGGAAAAGTATTATGGGTTGTGACTGAAAGGTGCTACGGAGGCAAACTGTACTCCAAGAGGGCCATGTTGACAGGCGGGTCACTGAGACCTGACACTTGTTTGCTCATGTGTCCAGCTGTGCAAACAATGAAAGTAAAGCCCTGCTTCGGTCATAAATCCTCCTACCGGTTCATGAGGGCCCTCAGTGAGCACCAGAGCACCCGCTCCCCACCGCCTCCCGCGTTGCAGTACGGGTGGAAGAAAGCCACCGCCGGAACGCCGTCCTGAGCGCGGCGGGACTTGCGGCGACCCTGCAGCCACATGCGGAGTCCCAGCAAGAACAGGAGCAGCAGGAAGGTCAGGGCCAGGCTGACGTAGACGCAGGGCATCACCAGGGACCACAGCAACCTGCAGGTGGATGGAGTGAGCGAGACAGAGAACTGAGAGCACGGCGGGCAAACATGGAGTCCACCTGAAGCGATTTAAAACCTGTTTCAGTTTGTAGTTAGATGCTACTTGGGCTTAGCTTAGCGCTGTTCACCTTGATAAAACTTCAGGCGATAAATGTACTTATTTCTGTTCGACGCTTTCGTTCCATACGGTTTTAAATTTTTAGTTTAATCTCCAGAAAATCTGTACCTCATCAAGTCGCAGAAACACAGAGAGAAGTGATGGTGATGTTCGTGTCCTGCCATTTTGACAACACAGCTCCTGACGTGACAACAACCTGTCAGCTGACCCAGCCTCCGCTCTGTGATTGGCTTAGCGTTTGTTTACCTCTACGTCATGAACATGTGATTTGACTACTTTATCATCCGTTTACTAAATGTCACCGCGTTTAATTACTTTTTGAGCAAAAAGATACTAAACTAAATATAAAATCACACTTTAGGACTGCATGGAAAGGGACGCAATCTTGAAAGGATGGGAGGAGCTTCCATCTGTGTTGTAGTAGTGGATACTGTGATGTGTCCTTTGATTCGAAGCGTGTGTCGGGTAACCAGGAAGATCTTTTTTTGTGAAACGCGTATTGAAGCTTGTGTTAATTGCATAGTGACGTTCGAGGCCTCGCTGCCACTGGCAGTCCCTGCCACTTGACCCATTCAGTAACTGGCTGGCCGATTTGCGCGAGATTAGAAATAGAAGGGGGAGCAAAACGCCACTGAGTCCCCCGTCACTTTGTGTTACTGTGGAACTGATCGAGCGTATTTTTGTCCGATAGAACCAGCAAGGGAGAGAAGATAGTCCGCCTGTCTGGCAACATTTCGATCTCATGTCACAAATGAGTTTATCCCAATTTATATAAACTCGCTGTGGTAATTCTGGCTGCCCCTGCTTCATCTGGGCTCTGTAAACTGGTATTTTCTATATCAGGTGAAAAAAAAAGAGAGAAACCATCTGAAGCCCCGTGTGAAGAAGTTATTTTTTTTAATAAAAACAAGTAAAAAATAATCCCTAGTCTCTAACACTGTAACAAAGTCACGCAGGCACATTCACATCATAACCTCCTCCCTATATGTGCCATTTGTTTTTTTGTTTTTCTGTTTTAAGAGGCCATTGTATTATAACAAATGTTAATATTTAGATCATATTTAGAGTTTAGTCCTAAACATAAGCAATTGCTTTATTCAATTTGAAACTTCACTCACCAATTATCACACAATTAGCATCCTTCTACCTGTTTTACATTTATTACAATTGATGTCATATAAGCATCATTACGTAAAACAAGCCCACTTACACAAAAACTATCTGTTCTGTTATTTTCCACTTCCTCTTTTCAGCGGCTGTGTTAGACTTGTATCATCTCTTCTGGGGGGCTTTTGTCAGCAGATAAACAGATGGTCCTGTATGGTTGTTATGGGAAATATTCAATATTTGGCCAATCGGCAATGCTGAATTTAATGTGATTGAGGTAGTGGAAAAACAGCAGGAGCTAAAGAAAGTTTTGCATCAGCCTGGTGATAAAGTTGATGATCTTGGAAACAACATTCGATCTTGCAGAGGGATTAACGGATGATTTCTAATTTTTACTCTAATTTAGTTAGCTGTTGACACTGATTGAATGATTAAATACTAAACTTTCTGCAAATACTGAACAAACCTTACCCAGAATGAAGAATGTTAAATTATTGGAAGTTATTTTCCTTATTTGAATGCCGTTCTTGCATTGTAAAAGAAACCTTTTGATACATCAGCTCTACCAACAATTATTTTCACAATGTTGCCTCTACCTACAGCCCATTTGAAATGGCATGGAAGGTCTACTGAACATGTCACCTTGAGTTGCCTTGTTGCTGAATGTGTGCTATACAAATATGTTTGCTGTGCCTTGTCACAAACGTGGCTGCCTGGTACACATTGTTACAGAAATAAATATGATTTTATATGGAAAATACATGTATTAAACTGTTATCTGTGTTTTTTCCATTCAGGCTCACTTTCAGACATCTGAATTCTGTACATTAGGGCCAGTGAAAAACTTATAAGACTTCCTTTCTGAGTAAGGATTGAAAAAGGTTCAAAACAACAGGTGCAGAGGGCCTCATGCCTTTGCTTGACTTGAGCCCCCAAACTGCTAAATTTACCACTAACCAGACATTGTATTAAATTCACAGATTAAGACATATTCATAATTTATATATTGCCATCACAAACATCCTTATGTATTTATTCAGTTTAAAGGTTCACACGTCATCATAATCACTGTGCATGTTTATCTTGTATACTCCACTAGATCGCTGTGGTGCCTCGAATCATGAGGTACAGTGCCTATAAAAAGTATTCACCCTCTTAGATGTTTCATCTTTTTTTTTTTACATGTCATTATATTATATTTATATAACTTACATAAAATGTTGATAAGTGCCTAAGGAATTGTGTCTGGTGTCATTGTTTTGTTGTATGGTGTACACCTATAGTACTTCCTGGATGGTGGAATGTATACTCTTTTATTTGTTGAATGTTTAGAGAGCTAACATGTATTAAAATCAAATTCCTTGTATATGCAACTATACCTGGTCAATGAATCTGATTATGACTTGGATATCAATCAAGATATACAGAATTTGCTTTTTTTGACAAAATTACAAAACACCCATTGTAATGTCAAAGTTAAAACACATTTCTACAAAATAATGACAACTCAACAAATTTTTCAATATAAAATGAGTGATTACTTAAATATTCCACCCTTTTAGAATAACTGACCTAATTCAGCAGAGGTCTTGCCAGTTGTTGCCAGCCTCACACTGAGTGGAATGGAGATGACCTGAGTGCAGCGAATTTTTCATATAAAGACGTGAAGTGTGAGACTAAATAAAATTAGACCTATATCTGATTTGCAGCCTATGTGGCAACTTTATAGCATTGGTCACTCCAGGTTCTGGACAACCTGAAGATTAACCAACTCTATCTTATTGAAATAGACCATTACAATAGGCCAGTCAAGTCGAGAGAAAACCATAAAAAAGTTAACTTTTTGACAACATTGATCAAAGTTTTAAAGAATTCCTCAAATGCAAAACAGTTCTTACTAGGTTTTGAATGATGCTCCAATGAAAGAGTTTCATCAAAATTCATAGAGCCTTCGGAG
Organism: Apricaphanius iberus; assembly: GCA_028564705.1. Lineage (NCBI taxonomy): Eukaryota > Metazoa > Chordata > Actinopteri > Cyprinodontiformes > Aphaniidae > Apricaphanius > Apricaphanius iberus. The sequence goes on along the minus strand of JAPXFQ010000396.1, from coordinate 62,832 downwards.
ATTTGCACTGAGCATTCTAGTTGTAATCAGATTTATAAGGCTTATTGTTATTTGTTTGGGAGTTAAATTATTATTATATTGTTACTAATTGTAGTATTAATTGTTCTGTGTTACTGAACTTGTCTTCACCAATAATCTGATTTAGCGTAATTCCAGTGTTTCTAAACGGGGAGCATTCACGCAGGGAGACCTTCCAGTCCAACCAACCAGGTTACTGCCATATGGATAGCCTTTAGCTATGAACTGCGCCTTATGGCTGTGCTGATACCTGCCTGCCCTGTTCACAGCATTCCCTCTGGTGACTCTTCTGTGGCTGTGGTGTGTCTTCCAGGGTGGATATATTTCCCAAATATAAACTTATAACTGTAGTAAGAAAATTCTAGATGTTTATTTTGTAGTGAAGAGGTGTGGGACGGTATGTGTGTGTCTTATGTGGGCTGAGAGTTTAACTGCCTGTGCATGATTGATTTTGCTTTAAATGTGTTTTGTTTATTTTTCTGTTTTATTTTGTCATGTCAAGCTCTTTGTGCTGATTTTATCATGAAAAGTGTTCTACAAATAAATTTGGATTTATTAATAATTTAACTAATCTAAATCCCGGTATATAAATTGGTACATAAATATAAAAGAAATTATCAAATGCAGAAATCAATAAAAGACGACAACAGCTATAATATCCAATTTAATTGACCTGATCCTGAACATGTCCTGCAGCAAACAGCTTCCTATGGTGGGGGGAGGGGCAGGAATTAGCAGACAGAGGTAAACGGTAAGATATTTTGCCATGAAAAGAACGCCGTCAGGGGTGGCTTTTACAAGCATACAAAAGAGGGGGAGAGGAGAAAAAAATTGTAAATGTATTCATAATGGTATGTCATATTTCCTATTATTAAATTGCGCGAGGTTTGCATCAGCTGACTTGAGGGCCTAACTTAACTCATAAAAAAGGAAAAAAAGTTATGTAATTATGCTATGACATGTAGGCTTATAGTCTACAACTTCAAGTGCAGCTGCAGCTTGTTTTAGAATGTTTTCACGTCATATCTTGACATTTTAACCTAAAAACAAAAATATAATTAATCAAAATGAGGAAACTCTCTGCGTCATGCTTTTGTACACACTCCCCTACATTAGTTGGCGCGCTTTGCTTTACTTGCAGACAACTGAAGAGGTCGACTGACAACACCTTTCGACACCACCGCCATCTTAGCAAGAGGTGGAAACGCGTTTCAAAGGAGGACGAGCGTCTAATTAGACAGGTTTGTAAAATGACCGTTGAAATATGTTCTAAGTAGTTTCTTAAACCAAAAATAAAGCTTCTTAGTCATTTTATCCCATAATTATGTGAACAATTCGAATGCCAAGCCGACACTTGTTTTGCAATTATGCTAACTCGTTATGGAGTTGCTGCTGCCGTTCACAGTAGTGCTGTACGATACTGCAAAATTTAATTTGGTATCGATCCGATACCAAGTAAATACGGGGCCAGTATACCAATACCAATAGTTCAACAGCGCCAAAGTGGCAGGCAGTCTCCCCCAATTATATTATAGTTATATGCGGCAGGTCGTTCCAAGATGGCGACAGGACCCAGCCGTTTTTTGTAGGAATTACTGCACAATTTTTCTTTTGAACTTCTTTCATTGCCATTCAAGGTGAGAGAATACTTCTAGGCGCTGGGGTTTTTTCTATAAAATATTCAATTTTGATATCACTAGTTCACAATGTTGTAGATTTAATATGGTGATAGATAAAGGTATACTGTAAATAAGAAAAATCTTCAGCATGATAAAGTTTGTGATGGGAACAAATTCACACATCTAATTTGCATATTATGACGTCATCAGGCATTGGCAATTTTGGTTTTGAATAATTTTACGGGTGTTTATCTTCTTTAAATACTTTAAAACTTACTTTATTTTGAATATTACTATTTTAGTTTTTCTGTACAGGCCTATGTATTTTCTACATATATATTTTTGTTATTTATTGGCAAGAACAGGTTGACATATCTGTTTATTTTCTCTGTTATGAGGCTCCATTACTCTATTCACTACATATAACTACAGAAAGGAAATTATTGGGCTAAGAATTTTTGAGATTCATGCCCAAAATAACCAACAGGCTCATTAAATTGTCTGATCCACTATTGAAGATCTTCATCAAACTCTTCCTTATATATCCCCATCATCGTCATTTGCAGCGGGAAAGTGAACTTTACTGTTGTTTACCAGCTTATCAGCTGTCTGTTTTCACTCGTTTTTTTTTTTACCATGTCTGCTGCTATTTCCACGGATTTTTACATTCCTGCTTCTTCTGGGTTAGCGTCATGACCACCCTGCTACCCGAATACATACCTTTCTTTCAGCAGGAGAACATGACGAACAGCATCGCACCTATTGCTGCGGTGGAGCGTAATGGCAAATGGGACCGGCTGGCTGCTGCTGTGCGCTGCTTGAGTTTCACTTTCTTTCTCCCTGGACAACTGAACATCTTGATCAGAGGGTAGGCTAAATATTCCTCTTCAGAATCTGAATAAGCCAATATTTCCCAGTGGGGAACTCAGACGTCTGTGCATCATAAGTTTTATCTTTCTAAAACTCGCTCTCTCTATGTTCTGACTGCAGCAGCTGCACACTGTCTCTCTCACACTTGGAGGTGCATAAAAAGCATCATGTACTCCAAAAGTTTCCATTGTAACACACCCAAAAATGTGGATTAAATTAAAGTTACAGATGTCCACCATCTCCTAATGTAAAATAGTAATTAAATTAGCGGTCATATCTGCAGCTGTGGCTCGTTAGAAGTAGCAATATTGCCTGTAGCAAAATTGCGACCATGGTGCTTAAAGAGTTAAAAGAACTGTCACAAAATACTTTATCTCTTATTCTACCGATACTTTCTACCAATACTGCAGTACAACAGAGCGACTTGAATATAGTATTAGCCGCAAGCTAACAAGGGAAACTGATAAAACGGAACTGTGTAAGAAGGAAACTACCAAGTGTGCTTCTATCACGGAAAAGCGTAATATTCAAGAGATGCATTCTTATGCCTGCATGAGTAATTACGGGGAAGAATGTATTCCCTCTCCGAACACTCTAGAGAAACGCATGGCTAAAAAAAGTAAGGGCGATCGGCCTGACTCAGGGCTGTACGCTTAGCTTTTTCACGAGGAGCACAGGTGCTCCTAAATTAAAAGATTTAGGAGCACAGAATTTTTTTTAGGAGCAATATGAAATTTCTTAAATAACAATTTTATTATTAAATCACATTAAATTAAATACACATACACAATAAACATCCCTGTCCCAATTTTTTTTATAGTCAGGTCGCCTGGCACGTTTTGCTGAATTCATCCAACGGTCCAAGGCAGGACTTGGATCATAATCCTCTAGATTTGGCCCCTCCAAGGTGATCCTCATGAGGACTTCAGTGGTGGAGACCGCAAGGCTGCTTCTTTTGGAGCTTTTTATGCGGTTCTGTGCAGAGAAGCCCCTCTCGTACTGGGCAGCTGAAATGTGCAGCACCAGCATCAGCTGCACCAACTCCAGTATGTTCTAGGGGGATCAAGATAGGCCTTCCTTATCTCATCTATAACCACCAATAATAGGAGGGCACTGCAGCATACAAACACTCAGCAGTGTTTGCTTACCTTGTAATCCTCTTTGTATGGCTCCTTGGTCAGCATGGTCTCCCACAGGCCACTGTAGGACTTGTCCTTGAAGTTTTGACTGACCAAAATCTTCAGTCAAAAATAGAATATCACAATTTTTCAATTATATTATCATAATTTCGATTTTATCACGTTTTTTTTTTAAATGATCACCAAAAAATCTTAAATTACACATTAAAGAAGAGAAACATTAAATAAATAAATTAATTCAAATTAGGGATAACCAAATCAGGGCTTAAATACTGATACATCTTTCCCATACCATAGAACATCATAGAAATGCACAGAAAGTTATACAGTATATGTATAAATATTTTAATTTTTCAAATAACCTCAATGAAAAATACATCTAAATCATAAATTTATTTAAAAGATATATTGTGACAATCTATAATACGGCAATTAATAATCCTCATTCAACGGGGTAAATGCAGCTTTAACTGGTTCAAATGTTTTTTACAGAATGCTGATGTTCTAAACAGGCACACATTAAGCTGCCTAATAAAAACGTAAGTGATAACAATGTAGTGTAAAAACACAACTGTATAGAAAGTGCTGCTGTACATAAAATAATGAAGGTAGACTGTAATATAAGCAGTTCTAATTGTTCTTCCATCCATCCAAACATATTGTTAATATTCCCTGCAACTCTGAGAATTCAACGTACATGCGTGGAATGGAGGTGTTTGGGGGGAAAAGGCAGCTGAGCAACTGCACGGATAGTTTGCCGTCGGTGTCGTAGGGGGTACGTTTTATGATAATTTTTTCTAGCGCTTGCTGAATTAAGAAGAAAAAGCGCTAGCCACTGCTGCTGCAGTCGGCTTTATACCTTTAGCTGCCAGACGACTCATTGTATTGTTTGGGATGTGAGTAAACAAGTTTAAGGTGTTGCGATCACTTGCCTTTATGCTCTCCTTGCAAACATTGTAAATATTGTTTGTTTTCTCTTTGTCGTCTGTTAAAAAAACAAACCAGTTCCATTCAACGGATGAGGACTTTGACTTCGGAACGAAAACTTCATTTACACTCTCAGACGCGGCAACGCCATGCTTGTTTACAGGTTGCGCACATGCAAAGGGGGACTTGTCAATTATTTGTAGCCTATACAGGTGCGCAAACATTTTACTATACTTTGGTCTGTATTGTATGGACTTAATGTAGGAGCAAAATGTGAATGAAAGGGTTGAAATCAGCACTCGCACGTGTGCGCCCATTTTATTTTTTCTACTCGCACTAATATATTTTTAGTCGCATATGCGACGACATGCTCGCACTGTACAGCCCTGGCCTGACTCACAAGATCAACCGTCACTGTACAAGCTACAAAACACAATAATCTCAGCTGTCATCGAGAAGATAAATGAAAGGGCAGATAAAACCGAGAATAAACCGGCAGATAAATCCAAGAAGTCTTCGATCTAAAAAACAAAATGTCGCTTTTAAAAACAAGTGTGATCTGCTCCAGAATAAAGTAAACGAGATGGAACACAAGATAAACGAGTCTGATCACTACAACCAATGACTTAACCTCCGTCTGCACGGTGTTCCTGAAAAAGAGGACGCCCAAGTCAAATCGCAAGTTCGGGATATCGGTCGAGCAATGCTACCTACCGAGGAGGCTCAGATGGTTGTTGCAGCGGTGGATGTAGCTCACAGAATCGGGAGACCCAAGGAAGGAGGACAAGACCAGCCCCCACGCCCAGTTATCTTCAGGTTCATATCCAGAACGGCCGGGGATGTGGTGTGGAAAGGCTCCAAGGCAAACAACTATCTAAAGAACAACCAACTTCGTTTTAAAGAGGATCTAACCGCGACTGATCGAGCAACCCGCAGTCGTCTATGGGCAATGGTAGAAGGAGCTAGGAAGAATGGGGACAAGGCCTACTTTCTGGAAGATGGGGCGTATGTAAATGGAAAAGAAATCAAATGATGTGACAGGTAGAGTGCAGTGTAGACAGATGGTGTACTGCTATATTAAGAAGTTTATATTTTGAATATCTTAGTTTCACAGAGTACACCATTTTTTGTTATGGCATGATATATATATATATATATATATATATATATATATATATATACACACACACACACAAGTGCAGTGATTCCTGCATTTTCAGTTAATACCCAAGCACAGAAACTTAAAAATTGTTGAATTATTTATTTTCTGTAGCTTTTTTTCAGTTCCTAATGTCAATTTCTATTACTTTAAATGCCAGGGGTATCAAAAACTTGTTAAAGAGAAATTGTTTATTTTTCATTGTCAAAACAAGGGTGCTGACTTTTATTTTATACAGGAAACCCATGCGTCAGAAGATATTTCATTTTGGAGGACTCTGTGGGGGAAGAATGTTTGGTTTTAGTTTGGTAGTAACAGATTGGCAGGAGTAGCTATATTACAGGGAAAATTTAAAGGTAATATAATCGAGTATCTTTCAGACAAAAACGGCAGGTGGATAATTCTTGTGGATATTGATCACTTTCAATTTATCATTATTATTATATATGCATCCAGCAATAAACAAAACAATAATACTCTATTTTCTACATTAGAAGACAAAATAAATCAGTTGCTATTATCATTCCCTAATACCAAGATTCTCTGGGGTGGTGATTTCAATACTGTTTTTGGATAATGCTGTGGACAGGTGGCCCCCAAAGAACAATCTTGAATGTGAATTAAATTATACTTATAATAGAATGGACCACATTGATATATGGAGACACAGAAACCCAAACAAAAATGCATATACCTGGTCAAATAAGGATGGCTCTCAACAATCTCGTTTGGACTTCTGGCTAATTTCCTCAGACATTGAAAACAAAGTGGATTCAGTTCTAATAGAGCTTGCAGTTTTTTACTGACCATCATGCTGATATTTTTAAAAGTCAACATGGCTTCTTTCATATGCAACTCCAGTAGAGATTATTGGAAGTTAAATAAAACCCTACTACAAAATAAACAATTTAAGAAAGAAGCAAAGAATATTATTGATAAATACTGGAAACAAGCTAATACAATAAAAATCTTTGGAAAATGTTGGGAATTAATGAAATTTGAAATTAATGAATTTAGCTATAATATCTATAAAGAGAATTGCCACACAAAAAACAAACAGAAAATGAAACATAATTGCCAAAATTTTGAATTTGTCTACATTAGTAGATCTTTCTGAAAGGGAACTTGGAGAACTAGCAGCATTGCAACTTGAATTAGACAAAATTTATGAAGAAAGGGCCAGAGGGGCCTTTTTCATTTTAAGGAAAAAATGGTTAGAACAAGAGGAAAAATTCTCAAAATATTTTTTTTTTTTATTTGGAAACAAGAAATTATGAATTTTCCTCCCTCTCTAAGCTTGAAATCAAAGACCAGATGTGTGAAGACAGAAATCTTATATCACAGCATGTTGACTTTTACAAAAAAATTATATGCTACTACTAACACTGAAAGTCGGGATAGCGCTGACTTATTTATTAAATATATTGAAAAAGACATTGGAGGTATTTATGAGGGATTTTAATTAATTTGTGACCAGAGGATCAGTTTAGCAGAGATTCATAGGTGTATTGGCTCCCTTAAAGACATTAGGTATTGAAAATTGTAGACAAATTAGTTTATTAAATAGTGATGCAAAGATATTTGCAATGATCTTTGCCAAAAAATTGAAATTAGGATTAGATTATATTATTGGGGAGGAATAATATGGATTTATGCCTGTGAGAAATGTATGTAACAATATCCGTTAAATTTTAGACGTGATTGATTATATTTCAGATGATAGTCTAATTTTATTAGGTTTTTTTTAAAGCTTTTGACACGATTAGTCATCAATTTATGTTTAAGGCAATACATTAGTGATGGTAAATTGGATTATTTTTACTGAATCGAGTCTGAATGAGTCGCTCACTAAAATGAATCAGGGTTTTTGAGTCATTTGAGTCACTGAGTCAGTTGCCCAGAGAGTGCAAAAAATGCACATTTTCACTCATACAAGTTCTTTCTTGTTTTTATGTAAATCCTGCCGCTATGATGAGTGAATGAAAAAGAAAATTATCTTACAGACAAAAAAGAGCAAAAAAAGTATTAGGATCTCTAAAGGGAACATTTATTTTCCTTTCAATAGAATATTAATGACATTTCTGACAAACACAAATGAAAAGTGAATCAATAAAATAAAAATCCAAAATATAAATAAAAAAATGAAAGTTGGTTGCCAACCAAAAAGGAGAAGAAGAAAAAGCTGTGAGCCGGAGGGGGTGAGTTGATTCACGACGTCGTTCAGCTCGTTTGAGCTGTGAGCCGGGAGGAGGGAGTGAGTTGTTTCATTTCGTTCAGCTCGTGAGTTGTCTGTACCATGGAGGAGGGGGTGTTCTAGTCGTTCAACTCGTATGAGTTGTGAAACGCAAAGCTTAAAGTACTCCAGCATCGTGCTGGATCTCCGGCGTTTGACTGATACAGAAACATTTTTTTAAATATTTTTTTTTTATCAGAGTGGTTTTGAACGCAACATCCGAGGCAAGCCCCGGTTGTTCTCCTGAAATCAGAAGAATGGAGGCTAAATTCATGAAGCCGGGGGAGATATAGTCGTGGTTGACAAGGGCCTTTAAAAAAAGTGGCGCTAGGTATGAATAGAGGATAAAGGCGGATACTGCAAGCTGTTTGGAAGATGGTGCCAGAAGCTAAGGGACCCTGGTTCGTGTTTTTGTGTGCTGTGTCCAAGAAGTTAGTACATGCAAATAGCGGGAAAAAAGCTCTTCGCCGTCATAAAGCTGATGTCCATGCGCTCCAACACACAAGCTGTTTGCTGGGAGCAACAGCCACAGCTGACGTAGTGGCCGCTGTGGCTGTTGAAACTATGTGTGCTCGTTCATTGCGGAACACGATTTATCATTTACAATCGCTTAACCGCTCGTAGACCTATACAAAATGTTGCGCTTGATTAAAAACGCTTTAACAAAACTGTCTGTTTCCCATCATCATGGCAGTTATATGAACACACATGGCATAGCACCAGAGTTCAAGAAATGCCTTGTCTGATAATCTCAAAGGATATATGTTTTTTTTTTAATGTGATGACTTGGAGCAATTTATTGGTTTGCTGCCTCTTCAGATATGTTAAAGAGGAGAGGAATCAATATTCAATGTAATGTATTTCCTATAACTTACCTTATTTGTCGTTGTTTTGAACAACACACAAGGCAATTTTATTTGTATAGCACACTTTAAACACATGGCAATTCAAGGTGCTTTACATGAATAGGCAAACAAGAAATCATAAGCAATTAAGTGAAAACAATAATAGGTCAGTTAGTCATAAGAAAGTCTAAATTATTGTTTTGAATTTTAGGTTTAAGAGTTAGAAAAATGATAGAAAAAGTTGCAATTTATGTTTTTCTATAAATTGCCCTTTACTGTAATAAATGGTTGCCAAATGAATCAGATTAATATGCTTAAATGAGTTTCATATGTTTTCCCTTATAACTTAACTTTTACTTTTTAAAAATCAAATTTAAATTGTAGGTTACCAATCACAATGCCAAAAAGTTGTTGGCCAAATCTCTTATTATGTGTATGTATTGGATCCACTGCAACTGAGCTCCTTGGAAAAAATGTCAGGCTTAGGATGTTTTTTACTTTAAGCCCTGGAACCGGGGAGGAGGGAGTGAGTTGTTTCATTTCGTTCAGCTTGTTTGAGCTGTGTGCCGGGTGTGATGGAGTGATTTGTTCACACTACGATTCAGCACCAGAAATTGCAAACCAGCAGTTAGCTCTCTGACAGGAAAGGGTGAGTAACTCAATGTGCTGTTAGCATGTTAGCAGAGCAATGCTGCTGTGAACTAATGAGCTATTCTTGTGATGTGAGCTTTGTACTCTGGGTTTTTTCTTCCAGCCCAGAGCAGAAATGTTTTTTTATTGTTTTTATTGGCTGTTTTTTCCCCTCAGTATTTTTTTATTAAAAACTACATATATTTCTACTATTGAAATTAGTTGCTAATAACTGGAATGAGTCAGTAAAGTCACTTGTGGTAGTGAATCGTGAACAGTCAGTAAAGTGATTCTCGAGTTTTGAACGACTCGTTCATAACTCATGCTTCACTACTATACATGCTTTTGGAGTTGGAGACAGATTTTTGAGAGCAGTTAGAGCAATTAGGGCTGCAGTGATTCGTCCAGTTACTCGATTTACTCTATTACAAAAATTTCTCAAGGCAAAAACTCTGCCTCAAAGCCTCGTTAAATTCCTATCCGTGCAGGGATCTGAATATTCCACACAGACCATTTTTTTGTTTTGTACCTGCGCGAAGCACAACAGCAACGTGTGATACAGTTTAAATTTAGTTGACGCGATACAGGAGAGTAAAGATGCCCATAAACAGCAAAAAATGTGTAAAGTTTGGGATCGTTACATTCTAAAAAAAGAGAACAAAGTACAGTCTATATACTGCAAAGTAGACCTAGTGTACCACAGCAGTACAAGCTCAATTATCCAGCATCAGAAAACATCCACATGATTTTTCACCAAGGGTCGCTTAAACAAGGTATGGTAACCAAAAGCCTGTATACATTGATGTTCGCTAATTTTAATACAGTATTTGTAGCGATGTCATGATGCTGTTTGATTAGATGCGATGTTTAGCTTTGATCTTTTTTAGTAGTAAACATATTCACGTTCAATTGCAAGACAACCTTGTCCACACGTAGCCGGGTATCTCACAACACTGAGATATTTTTCTACGGTTTGGCCTGCCATCCACATGTAAACACAGATTTTTGGCACAAAAACGAATCTTTTAAAAAACTCCCGTCAAAGTGGAGAACTGCGTTTTCTGTTTTCAGTATCTGTGTAGACAGATAAAACAGAGTATGTACCAAAACGTCACTATCTGCGACAAAAAAATGCTCCAACATCAGTTACACCGTAAAAAATCAACAGACTTAATGCTCCGAATTGCTTTAAAAGTACAAGCTAAATTTGTCAAAGTGCAATTTAATGGAAACAGTTGCAGCTTATACAGAAACGGCCTCCTGTGTACAGAAAAGGCATTTGACATTCCCTGCATCCAAATCCTTAGTATTTACCATATGCTATGTACCAACTATTACTCGCCCGCTAATGTAGTAAATACTGCATAGCAAACAGACGCTTAATGGGCATGAAATCAGACATACTGCTCCACCATTTTGCATGTCCTTTGACCCGTATGACTTCTGTTGACCCAGATGTTTACGTTACGTTCACCTGTGGTCCCGCCATCCTCTAGCCGTTATTTTATCTGGTATGACATAAAAACTCAAATGTTTAATCAGTCAAGAAGCAGTTATAGTAATTAGTAACATTGCTTCACGCACATTTATCTGCGGAAACTGCAGCAGTGTCAATGGTTGACAGTTCGTCTGTAGCCATTTTTAGCTAGGTCCTTCTTCTAAGATTTCGGGGCATCCGCTGCATTGTGGGATAGCGTAGCATCTGCTAACTGTGGCGGTAGTACACTTTCGGGAACTTTCTGCTTACTAGTCAGATCCATAATGGAGATTTGAATCTACTACATTTCTCAAATACTCCTTTTTACCTGCTACGTAGCAAGCGTAGTGCAGCCATTATGAGTGCTGAGTGCGTGGATTTTATTTGGGGCAGCTTAATGAAGCTTTAGCCAAGCGTTTGCCCTCTGGTGGTTGGCAGACTATTGGTTGAGGCAGTGTATGATAGAGGAATGCAGTGAAGCTCGCATTTTGAATGTAAATATCGTTGACGATCAGGTTTATTTAATTTTGGCCACCAAAATCGTGATCACGATCAAAAGCCGATTAATTGTGCAGCCCTAGTACATACAATGCATCCGGAAAGAATTCACAGCGCTTCACTTTTTTCAAATTTTTTAATGTTACAGCCTTATACAAACATTTATTAAATTCATTTTTTTCCTTAAAGTTCAACACACAACACCCCATAATGACAATGTAAAAAGAAATGTTTAGATTGTTACAAATTTATTGAAAATTAAAAAAAACCCTGATAAATCACATGAACATAAGTACCCAAGCCTTTGCTCAGTAATGTGTTGATGCACCTTTGGCAGCAATTACAGCCTCAAGTAATTTAGAATTGGGTCTGAACGATTTTGGAAAAGAATGTAATTGCGATTTTTTAAAAAAATTTTTATTTTTTTTCTCAATATTGCGATTGCGATTTAATGTGCAATTTATTTTTGTGGGGCTTTTGTCATGCATTTTTTAATTAATGCAATCAAAACTATTGTGTATTATAAACAGATTATTATACATAATTTATTCTATTCCATAAGATTATTTACTTTTTTGTCTACTACTTATCTACTTTTAATCATCACACTCGATGGTCATCAGTGTCGTTCTGCAATCAAGGTTTTCTTCCTTTTGATCCCAGCTAATAATTCCCTCCGGCTGCAATGTTTTCCTCTGTGTGGTTATCCAGGAAGTAGGATGCTTGAAGGAACAAGCTCTGTGTTCTGTAGCTAATTAGAAGGAAGGGTGAAGGGGGCGCTGTTCGCCTTTGACATCTACTTTCAACCCTGAGTGTCGATTAGAACACTGTTTGGTTCAGAGGGGGAGCATGCACTCTGTCTCAGAAGGCAGGGGTGTGGTCAGAAACTAGGCCAAGTTGGATGGTTGAACTCTTCTTTACTTAGCAATCAGAGATTACAAATCCAGTTACAAGTCAGAACTGATGTAATACAGGAACGCGGTTGTAGGACTATGTGTCTCTGTGGTTTTCCTGCAAATAAAGATACAAGACTAAGTAATTCTAGTATTCCAAGACATGTCAAGAACCTGCACCATACATAAGTAACAATAAACATTCTTATATAAACATGCAGAGTAATCCCTTACATTCATTATAGATTCCATCTAACTTAGCAACTCGAAAATTAAGTACTCTTCTGCATAAACCAAAGGGAAATAATCATGTACTTAGACTCTTATGGTCGGAAAATCCCTTCGAATATCAGGTAACTCTGTAGCCTACACATTCAATCTGTGCCAACTAGCATTAGCATTAGCGGCTAACAAGCTAACATCGAACCGGACATTTAACTAACAGATTCGTCCACTCCGGGCCCTGATACAGTACTCACTCGTCATAGACGCACCGACACTCTGGTGGCGAGTCTCTGTAGCAGCTCACAGGCTTATATTAAACAAACCCAAACTTTATCTGCTACTGAACGCGACTGCTGCAGTAAAACTCCGTCGGGGGGTAAGATGAACGTATGACGTCATCGTCTGACTGACGCACCAAGCTACGGTAGCCCTCCGAGCTCAAACATAACGCAAACTGACTCCAAACATAATTCAACACACCTCAACCAGTAAACTATTTAATCCAGATGGGATTAAGCCCTTTTATACACTCTGATTTTTAATTCTCCATCAATCTAATGCACTTTCAGACTCTGGTATGGCTCCGTAGAGCGGTTTGATCTCTGGTCAGTTGTTGCAAAATACTCCGCTGTGTTCGGTGCGGCTTTACCCTTCTGTTGGCGTTTTTTATACAGTGCAGATAAAATGTGGCTAAAATGTGAGTGTGAGATTGAATCCTAGCTTATTCATCATGGTTAACAATAATACTTTTGGCTATAAAACCCGTTTTTTTATGTTCGTAAGGAGCGATTCTTTCAAACAGCTCTGTCAGCGATCCCTGTCGCCTCGAAGTTTGTTTACTGGAAATTGAAACACTGGTGGTGGTCAGTTTAGCCGTGCAACTCTCATATATGGTGGTGTGATGTTTTTAGGTGTTGATAAAGGTTCGTACTGTAGCCTACCTCGCGAGGCAGCAACAATACCAAGACGGGTTCTGCATAATACCTGGCGTTGCGCAGCATCAACGTTTTCAAAGCAGATATAATTTCTCACAACTGATGTACTGTTCCTCTTTGGTACCAACTATTGTGTAGTGTTGGATTCTGTTAAGCTTTTGGTCATTTTATAACTGGTTAAAGTGCAGCGTTTCCTTCTCTCCCTGCATTGTTTGCAAGTCACGTGACTTTAGCAGATATGTTTACATCAAGTCAAATCGCAGCCTTTGCGATTAGGAAATCGCATTTTACCAAATCGCGATTTAATTGCATATGCAATTAATTGTTCAGCCCTATTTTGAATATGCCACAAGATTGGCACACCTATCTTTTGGCAGTTTTGCCCATTCCTCTTTGCAGTACCTCTCGAGCTCCATCAGGTTGGATGGAAAATGTTGTTGCACAGCCATTTTCAGAACTCTCCAGAGATGTTCATTGTTGGATTGCTGCAGAGATTGTTGTCCTTCTGGAAGGTTCTCCTCTCTCCACAGAGGAATGCTGGAGCTCTGACAAAGTGACCATCGGGTTATTGGTCACCTCCCTGACCAAGACCCTTCTTCCCCGTTCACTCAGCTTAGAAGGTCGGCAAGCTCTTGGAAGAGTCTTGGTGGTTCCAAACTTCTTCCAGTTACGAATAATGGAGGCCACTTTGCTCATTGGAACCTTCAAAGCAGCAGAAATTTTTCTGTAACTTTCGTGAACCTTGTGCCTCAAGACAATCCTGTCTCAGAGGTCTACACTCAATTCCTTTTTCTTCATGTTTGGTTTGTGCTTTGACATGCACTGTCAACCCAGGGGCCATTACATAGACAGGTGTGTGCCTTTCCAAATCATGTCCAAACAACTTAATTTACCACAGGTGGACTCCCATTAATCTGCTGAAACACCTTAAGGATGATCAGTGGAAACAGAATGCACCTCAGCTCAATTCTGAGCTTCACGTCAAAGGCTGTGAATACTAATGTACATGTAATATCTCAAGTTTTGTATTTTTAATAAATTTGAACTTCTATTAAATGCTCTCTGTAACCTGATATCTTTTATTTGTACCCCTGGCAAACAGTTTTGTTGTGTGTAGGCCTGTCGGGATAATCAATAAATCAATTAATTGACCAATAATTAAAAATGCGCTCGGTAACTTTAACAGGCTCGATAATTTTTCATTGACTGAAGTCGCAGGATAATGAGTTAACGTCGCTGCATCAGTCTCGACTGGCTCCTCTCGGTTTAGCGTAAAGAGTGAACCCTCCTGTCAGCCGCTGTGTCTCTGTGTTTGTGGAGGCGGAGCACACGCTGCCAGCGTGATCATACCTGGCGCTGGAGCAGCGGAGAGCCCCGTGAGGAGGAGGGTAGAGGAGTCGATAACCATGGAGTTGGTTTCTAAGTCGGACGCAACAGCCGACGTGTGGGAAAATTTTGGATTTAAACATTAATGAGCCGACATGTCGCATTTGTTTTTAAACGGTTTATGTTAAACACGGCAACACGACGAATCTGCACGCTCACCTCAAACACAACCTCCCCGCTCCAGTTTTCCCAGCTGGGTAAAAAAACATCTACCAAAGAGGCAGAGGGACCCTCAACTTCTCCCCGTCAGTCCATCATCACGGGGGCATTTATGAAACACACAAAATATAAACGAGACAGTGCCAAATGGTGCGCACTCACAGACGCCGTGGTTCGCTACATAGCCAGATGCAACCGTTTAACACCCTGGAAAAGACGGCTTTTTGACAAATGTTACAAACAGGATTGGAAGTGTTAAATGTCTGAACCTAATGTTTAACATATATTGAAGTGCAATTTTGTTTACAGAAATGTTATTTTATTGTTTGAATTGTTTTTATTTAAGTGCTTTTTTTGTTCATATGTTTTTCTTGGTCATTATATTTATTTATTTTGGATATTTACAATGTCTTTTCATAATACAATTCCAGTTTCAATTCTTAAAAAAAAGTTAATTTATCTTTAATCTTTTGTACTTACATTTTTATACCATTATTATTAGATTAGCTTAAAATGTATGTAAAAACTGCAATATAATCGTTTATCGCAATAATTACTGGGGCAATTTATCGTCCAGCTAAATTTGTTATCGTGACAGGCCTAGTTGTGTGTATTTTTGTTCTGTACATATTTGTTAATAAAAAAATAAGTTATATGCCGCTAAACCAAACTTAGAAACTGTAAATATTGTGGATACCTGTTGTTCCCCAGATGCCATAACAGACACGGACGAGATAAAGGGAGAGAGTTTAACAAGATTCCCAAGGATCCAGAGTTTAGACAACGTTGGATTATTGCAATGAAACGTGCTAGCAATCAGCTGTGGGACCCGTCTGAGGAAAGGTTTCGAATTATGTGGTGACCACTTCATATTGTGTACATAAACCAACGTTTCGTCAACTTTATATAGTGTTAATATAGTATATAGCAAAAATAAAATGACTTTAAATGTAATTTTAACAGATGAAAACTCTAAAATGTGTCCAAATCTGATTGGGACCCCACTACAAGAACATCTCTACTTTTATTTTGGTCCTGCAGTCCCATCTTGGGCCCTGGCTCAGCAGCACTGAATGATTAGGAATAATTACTTATTAATCATTCTAAAAACTCGTAGGAGTCTGTGTCAGGAGAGAGTGAGAAAGTATTTTATTTCTCAGTTTGGTCGCAGCACAGCATTGAGTCTGTTGATTTTGACTCTGTAAAGTTGGTTTCTGCCAGACCAAAAGCACGACCAACCTTGATCCTCTGCTGAAGTTACAGTCATGCTGCCGAAATAAAAGGAAGCTAGACTTGAAAAGGGTTGAAACAGTTTTTAATCCTAAATAACCACGACAATTTAAAAAATAATTGAAACTACAGCTTCTGTCAGTCACAAAGACTTCTCAAAACTTGTGGCTTGCTGCCAATATGTGATGCATTTTCATGTCTGGAATGAAGAAACTGTAACATGCATTTAAAATGTATCATGTTTTGTACTCAATCCCTCTCATATAAGAAACTGGGAGTATCAGGAGAAATTTGGGAGAATGGTGGGAGAATTATTTTCGGGACGGGCCACTCCCGGGAAATTGGGAGGGTCGGCAAGTATCGATAGGCCACGCTTCCACAGATGATCCAGACAGACTTGGTGTGCACGGAGGGGAGGGGCTGAGAGAGAGAAAGAGAGAGAGAGAGGCAATGCAGTTGAACGAATACACTGCGTGTTTTAAATGGCTTAAAAAAAGAAAAAGAAACGCAGTATGTGGTAGTAGGTGATTATTAAAGAAAAAATGTTTCGGGTCGGTGTTGAATCTGTGGCGGTCGGAGTTTTATCTGTGGCACAAGCTACAGATTCATCTATGTGTGCGAAACACTGGAGTAGTGGCATTTCCATAATTTTCATCTGTCTCCGTTTCATTCATTTTTCATTCACCCAGACTTATTTTGTAGTATCAAGAAGGGATATTCTTCAGTCTGCGGGAGCTATTGGTACTAAAAATATACTCTTTAAGGAAAGGCAGTTCTTACAGCTCACCTCTATACTGACTTTTAATTATAGCCTTTTTAATTGAAATGCATACAAATTTCCTGAGATACCTGCCATCACTCATTTCCTTATCTTTCCAGCACATTTTCGCTGTAGCTTTTTACATTTCTTTTCTCCCCTTGCACCTTCCTGTTTCTCTGTATTTGTGTCACTTTTGAGAGTTTGGAGTTGTCGTCATGGTACAGAGCCGCTCCTCTCGATATGACGGTATCTCGTGGGATCCTCATAGTCTCCGCCATTTTTGCATAATTCAGGCAGCAAACCGTGATTTTTTTATCGTTTTGTTAACTCTGTAGTAGTTGAGGTTCTCGCAATTCCGCACTGTTTTACCATGCCTGGAACTCACTGCTTGGTTAAAAACTGCTCTAGTATCTCAGATGGAAAATATAGCAGGGTCTTTCCTGCGTTCAAATTTGCGCGGGGTCCGCCTCCAGCTAATCTGCTTGCCGCCCCAGCCTGATATCGCTCTGCGGCCAGCTATATGGAAGTTATTTTAACTGCAGGTGCAGCGTTGCGCCACTATGGGGCCGGGGGAAGCGCAGAAAAAGAAGATAAAATTGTTTTCTATAGAGTGTTAAAATGGAGTTTTCCCGCTAGTTGGTGCTTTAAGTTGTCCTGATTTCCCCCTGTCTCTTCAACCAGGTAACTGTTTTGTTTTTTGCATCCAAGCATGTTATTTTTATTTTTGTAAAGCATCCTCCGTCTTCGAGTAACATTAATGGGTTTTAGCGTTACAGATATGACTTGGGAAAATCAGCCACTACTTTAAAAAAAACAAACCTTGCGAGGACAGTCAGGAATCCAGGTGAAACTGCAGACAAATTATTGTAACAACCAGTTAAAAGGTAATCATGGTTGTGACAAGATGTGAAAATTGCATGCAGGGACTGGCGAGGGTCAGAATCATCTTCAGAATGCAGGACAGGACACTTTTTTTTGACGAGTTTGTCTCCACCAAACAGCACCGTGAAGTGATTGTTTCGGTGTCTGACCTACTTTTTGCTCGAGCTGCGAGCGATCTAGTCATTTGCGAAACTAAAGACAATTTTTCTAAAGTACTGCAGATTACAAATGCGATCACATTTATGGATCCAAACGGATTATAGAGATAATATAGAGAGCTTTCCTCCTTTCTAAATCACTGGGTAACAGAGAAAATATATTTATTAAATGTGCACAGTAGATAAACGTGTATTTCTTTCCAATTTTGCACTGAATGCAGAATATTCTCACTATCTCAGGATCCATTGCTCCCAGAGAGAGATTTCATTTGTTCACCCGAAACAGTGGATTAGCCTCAGGAACCAATTTTATTGCAGGACTCTGATCTGTAAATTAAGTTGAAGTTTCTCTGCACCGAATGAGCAAAAACAGCAAAGGTAACATATCTGTTTATACCTTCAGTGCTCATTGTGATGAAACATGGAACAGAATAATAATAGGCTATGCATAGTTAATAAATCAATAATTAAAGTTAATAATAATAGTTAATGTCTGGCTGCCAGAAGTGTGGATAAATCCCTACAACTTAGTGCACTTCCAGTTTAAAGTTGGCTCCTCATGTTTGTATGTATATTGTTTTAATAAAAGAATGCTTTAAAATGATAATCGTCATATTCTTATTAGAACCCTTAACAAAAAATATGTTGCCTTTAAAAAAAAGTGAGTCAGATGAATGCACAGAATTCATGCATGTGTTGGCGCATGGTCAGGATGGTACCACCTCTGCCTCAATTTGAGCCAGGAAAAACCCTGCATAGGAACAATGTGCTAAAATCAAATTACAACTAAATACCTAAATAAACCGTACACAGCTTTAGCCTACATCAAAACATGTTGGAAACGTTTGTGTACATTGAACATCTCGTTACAATCTAGTGTTTGCAAAGCAGTCGCAATAAATTACTCGGTCAAGAAGTGTCTGCTAAATGCAATGTAATTATGACACACTAAAACGCATGTCAAGAAAAATTAACTTTGCCAGTATAACGCCCTTTTCGCCATGTGGAGGCTTGTAGGTGGCTAAGTCCTGCTCCCAGCCACAGCAGAAATCCTTGTAACTTTCAAAAGACTTGTGTAAACTCCTGTATTGTGTAGTAAATCACATCAAAAACAAGGTAGTTTAGAATATCCATATACATGCATGGAGGAAAATGGTCCAGATCTCTGTGCCATTCCCCTGCAGGGAACTTCTATAGGTCTTAACGGTAAAATTAAGGTCGTATTCATCTTTTGCGGGAGATAAACACAAGCCAAACACTCTATTGTCAGCCCAATCCCCTATAACAAACACACACCGCGGAGACTGATGGTGGGAGGAGCGACTGCTGCGTTCATGGTTACCCGGGCTTTCCACTGGACGTGTTAGCAGCATGTTAAAGGAGCATCACGTTTTACTCGCATATTCTGCTGCTTGGCCCTTTACGCAGGGGGCGTCATAAGCACCTTTGTTTTATTTTGAAAATTTCCGGATGCCGAGCCGTCTGACTTCCTGTCTACCCCTATCTAAAATGTCAAAATGTACAGGTTTCACAGGCGTAGCGCGTAGAAAATAGGACTGCCGCGTATATTTAGAAAAGTGCTGCGACATGACGCTCCTGTGACGGGGCAAACTTGTACTGCTTTCGCCTCGGATGGAAAGGATTATTGATTACAGCGGTAGCTTACAGCCGCGTATGACGTGCTGCTGCTATAACATGCTGCTGACACGTCTGGCGGAAAGGAGGGGTTACACAGACACGATGGCAGAGCGAACAAAACGATCCAAACTTTGGCTTCATTTTACAAAAATGGAAGCAGACAATGCACCCTGTCACAAATGCAATAAAAGCTTTGCTTGCAAGGCCAGAACATGAGTAATTTGACCAAACAACTTGCTAAAATACACCAAATACAAACAGAGAGATGCTAAGTTTTTTTTGATCACCTGAGTGCTGCAGCATTAGGATGCAGCAGTACAGAAAACTGATGGGTGGATGTTCTATTGTTCTCAATGTTCTCGGGGCTCATTTTGCACTAAACACTTTAGCATTCAAAATCTTATATTTTGGTTCTTAATTGCATTGTTTTATGGGGAAGTTATGTTTGATATTTGTTATTTGAATACCTTAAACTTTTGTAGACAACATATTTTTAGTTTTTGATGTATAAAAGAATTTGTTTATATAGTGTTTTTAATGAGTACTTCAATTTGTACTGTTTTTTTGTTGTTGTAGTCTTTATTTTTTATTTTCTGTGCTTTGCCGTTGCAGTTGTTATAAAACCAAAAACAATTATAGTTCATTATTTGTGTTTTTCCCTTTTTATTGAAAATGTACATACAAATTTGAAGTTAAAACATGAGAAAACATTACATTATTGTATTGCTATGGGTGTGGTGTGTTTTCTGTATGTTTTTTGAACACTTTGGTTTCTTCTACAAAATGATTTTAGGAAAACTAAGGTGAGTTCCAGACAAAGAGGCAGCAGCAGAGGTGTTCCAATTAAACGTGGAAATTGATTAGTTAATTTACTCTATAGGCGCCGGAGTTTTTTCTATAAAATATTCAATTTTGATATCAATAGTTTTAGATAGTAAAGTTAATTAGTAAAGTTAGTTAGTTAATTATTATTTAGTATGGTTATAGATAGAGGTATAGTGTAAATGAGAAATCTTCAGCATGATCCAAAGTTTGTGATGGGAGCAAATTAATACATCTAATTTGCATATGATGTCATCAGGTATGCAAATTTTGGTTTGGAGTCAATTTACAGGCATTTCTTTTTTTTACATAGTTTAAAACTTAGTTTAAAACTTACTTTATTTTGAATATTAAATTTTTCTATACAGGCCCATATATTTTCTACATATGCATTTTTATTATTTATTGGCTTTTTCTTTTAAGAACAGGGGGATATATCTGTTTATTTTCTTTGTCATGAGACTCCATTAGTCCATTCACTACATAAAACAGAAAATAAATTATTGGGCTAATAATTTTGCATATCCATCCCTAAAATCACCAACAGTCTCATAAAATTGGCTGATCTACTATTGATGATCTTCATTAAACTCTTCCTCATACCTCCCCATCATCAACATCGTTCTTTGCAGTGGGAGAGTGAACTTTACTGTTGCTTAGCAGCTTATCAGCAGTCTGGTTTCACTCACTTTTTTTTACCACGTCTGCTGCTATTTCCATGGATTTTTACATTCCTGCTTCTTCTGGATTAGCGTTGTTATGACCACCCTGGTACCCGATCACATACCTTTCTCCCAGTGGGAGAATGTGATGAAAAGCATCGCACCTGTTGCTGCTGTGGAGCATCATGGCGAACGGGACCGGCTGCTGTGCGCTGCTTGAGTTTCACTTTCTTTCTCCCTGAACATCTTGATCAGAGGGTAGGCTAAATATTCCTCTTCAGAATCCGAATAAGCCAATATTTCCCATTGGGGAACTCAGACGTCTCTGCATCATAAGTTTTATCTTTCTAAAACTCGCTCTCTATGCTCTGACCGCAGCAGCTGCACGCTATCTCTCTCACTCGCGGAGGTGCATAAAAAGCATGATTTACTCCAAAAGTATCCATTGTAACACACCCAAAAATGTGGATTAAATTAAAGTTACATATATCCACCATCTCCTGATGTAAAGTAGTAATTAAATTAGCGGTCATATCTGCTGCTGTGGCTCGTTAAAGGTGGCAAACTGTATTGCGACCATGGTGTTTAAAGAGTTAAGTTTCTACTAGAGTTTGACTACCAAGTCACACCTTTTTAACGCTCTTGATGCATCAAAACTTGATGGCCCCGTTGTCTACATAAGGATTTTTTGTTTTTGTTTTTTTATTATTAGTTTACAGCAGTAATACTTTGCTAACTTCATTCTGATATCCTGATTTTTAGAGGGTAGAAAAGATTACCTAAAGCGAGAGCTCTTGCAGCAGACACTCCAGTATCATCTTTAGGCACATGCACTGGTAACAATGAAATATTCTAACATTGTGTTATAGATAGGTCCTTTAATTCAAACTATTATGTCTATTAGACTATAGATGGAAGCAAATTCAAAACGAGTCAGTGGATTGTTGATGGCATATGTTCATTCACCATTATATCATAATTGACTCAAACAGACTAACCAGGACAATACCAATGATGAGAAGACCAAGTAATGAAAGGGAAAAAAGAAGAGACAACAGCTAGAGATGAGGACAGAGAGAGACAGCTATAGGGAATAGTGTATGAGTGATATTTGCATCGTGTTTGTTAGCAATCTAGTTATAAATGTAAACAGAAGGAGAGAGACAGAAAACGCATAGACAAATGGGGAAAAAGAGAGATTCAAGTTTGGAAGAGAAAGCGGAGACCAGAAGCAAGTGAAGAAAGATTGACTGAACTAAATGACTGTTTTCTGATGCAATTTTCCAAAATGCAAAACATTGAGCATTATATATAATGTATAATATAATATTATAAGCTGTTGTATGTTCAAGGACATACTAAACTGTTCTGACATGCATGCATTGAAAATAAATTATAATTTAGGCAATTTACCATGTATGCTATAGTCTTTAATGGATTGTAACACTATTTTTTTTTATATATCACGTCTTGTCTGGGCTAAAACCAGGTACTCCTTAAAGGCTGGAGGCCATCCCTATCGTCATCTTTGCAAATCTGTCCTATATTTTTGCAAAATTTGCCCTGTAGAAAGTGACACAACAGACTAAATGCAGTGGTGTAACAGTATGGATTTGTTGTGTGTTTCATTACAGCTGCAAGATGGCCAACAAGAGGCAGCGATACAGGGAGAGGGAGTTGGGTGCAGGTAAGGTTTTGTTTTTTTATCGGATTTTAGAGCAGTAGAATGTTTTTAGTGTCAATATAGGAAACAAATCAGACATGGTCTAATTATTTATATTCAGAAATACTCTAACATTATCTATATTTACGATTTTTAATTCTGAATGCTTTTATTGTAAAGAAAACTATAGAATTTTTATTTTGCCGTTAAACCTTGGAGAATTTACTCAATTCTCAAATACAATTCTTTAAAGGGACTATAAGGAAGTTTAGCAGCAAATAAATGTATAGAACTGTATAGAATTTCTTCCTCATGCATGATCCAGCAATGTCCTGTCAAGTAAAAAGAGCCCTGGCCTTTTCACCGTGGTTGCCTCTATATGTCTGTAAAATAATTTTTAGTTATTGTTCTGGTCAAACGAGCAGCGCTCCCTCAGCGCCTCCTAGAGGAAGCCTAGTGTGAGACGTTCTGCGCGTTCGCGCTCTACAGCAGCGTTTACTTTCTGCAGCAAAAGCTGCGTAGCAAGAGGTAGCGTTGGAAGCATGGATTCTACCGAGAACAGGAATTGAGCTGCTTCAAGCACCACCAGCCCAAGATATCCAAGAAAGCTGAGATAATCTCTCGGTATGAGAAGAGAACCGCAGCTGGCGTAATTTTTGCTTGAAAGGTAAGACATTTTTACTAATTACGTGAAGAAAAAAATAGCAGTAGACACTTTCAAAGCGGGGGGTTTCGGTACATTCCCGCAGTAGGAACATGTTTTAGGCTGCATGTCTGGCATGCTTACAGCTGAGTAAATGGTTTAGCTAATTTGTTGGAATTGCGAGAAAAAAACGTTGTGTAGGCCTATCTAAACTTTGTAAAACTATGTTGCTAATCAGATAAATAATATATATTACTGACATTTGTTAATGTGTGCACATTACGATTGGAGCAGTAAAAGTGTCTTTGTTGTTTTAGTTTTGAGAAGCTCACTGCATCAAGGCTCCATAGCCATTTACATTAGCGTTTGTAGGGACCCAACCCCTCTGTTCAGTCACTGCACGGGAGTTTGATGGGTCATTTTACTTGTAAACAAAATGCAACTCGTGTTTTAGGTTTTTTTCTCTCCACATCAAATAAAAAAAATACTGTTTCCTTCTTATCCACTGGGATGACTTCCAGATCGCAGGAGTTGAACATCTAAAAGAAGATAAAGGGATAGAATTACTGGAAGCAAGGTAAACATGCATGGCTTTTTGTAATTTATGTAGGCTATATTGTTTTTCTGTGTAGCATAAAATTAATGGAGCAACACGATAATGCTTTTCTCTGAAATTCTGTGTATATGTCAGTACGTATTGTCATATTTTGCTGCTGTTTATATTATTCTGCTGTTTTTACTACCACAATGGATTTTGATGGACAAGGAGCTTTAGACCCATATGATTTAGGATTATTTACCTCCAATCTCATCATGACATGTTTTATAATTAGGATTTTTTTTTTTCTAATACTAAAATTTTCTCTCTCAATTTCCACTCTCTGATTTTATACTTTTGATTGGATACTTCTACCACAGAAAAAAAGGAATTAACCCCAAGACTTTTTGTAGTTTCTGGTCTGCTTTAAATTAGAATGGTGTCGTTCCAATACCAGCATCTGTATCGATGCATCCCTACCAAAATGTGTTTTTATATACATAGCACTATGTTGGATTTTCTTTGCTCTACAGACATTGGAATTTTTTGTTTTTGCAGGATCACTTCTAAGCTTGAATCTCTGCAGAACCACATCTTGATGTACGCGGGTAAACGCTTTGCATTCTCATATAGCGTCTATGAAGCCAGGACATTCCTTTTTCTGCTTTAGACTACAAACACCATAACCATCGCCCAGGGCATGTGAACAGCAATCTGTGACAAAGGCCAACCTTGGTGGAGTCCAACTCTCACTGGAAACAAATCCGACTTACTGCCTGCAATGCGAACCAAACTCTGACACCAGTCATACAGGGACCTAACAGCCCTCCAGCTTATCTGCTTGCCGCCCCGGCCTGACATCGCTCTGCCGCCAGCTACCGGTATATGGATGTTATTTTAACTGCAGTTGCAGCGTTGCACCACTTTGGGGGCGCTGTCTCAGCAGCTAGTTGGTGCTTTTGTTCTGTTTTCCCCCGGCTCTTCAACCAGGTAAATGTTTTGTTTTTAGCATCCAAGCATGTCATGTTTATATTTTAAAACATCCTCCGTCTCAGAGAAACGTTAATGGATTTTAGCGATACATATATGAGCTGGGAAAATCAGCCACTACTTTAAAAAACAACCTCGTGATGAGAGTCAGGAATCCAGGTGAAACAGCGCATACAAATTATCGAAAAAGCAGTTAAAATGTAATCATGGTTGTGAGAAGATGTGAAAATTGCAGGCAGAGACTGGCGAGGGTCAGAATGCAGGACAGTTTTTATGAGCGCCGTTAAGCGATCGTTTCGCCGTCTGAGCGAGCGATCAGTGTCATTTATGAAACTAAGGCAATTTTTCAAAATAATGTACTGCAGATTACAAATGCGATCATTTTTTTGGGATCTAAACAGATTATCCTGTCTAATTCACTGGGAAGCAGAAAGAGAAAATATATTTATTAAATGTGAAGAGTAGATAAACAAAAATGTGTATTTCAAAAGTAAATACTCCTCTACTACCGTGCACACAGTCATGTTTTCTTTCTGCGCACATGCTACTTTCAGGATTTTTACAGACTCCTTTCTGCGCCAAAAAAGTTCTGCTATGTTGCAGGTACCGTTTAAAGATGAAAAAATACATAATCTAAATATCATAGGTCTAGTGGAATTTATTTATTTAATTTTTACATTGGATGGGTAAAAAATATTAACATAATATTTTTGGTTAACTCCCACTTTCTGAAAATGTCTCCATCTTTGCGCTGAATACAGATTATTCTCACTATCTCGTCATCCAGCGCTCCCAGAGAGACATTTGATTTGTGCACCTGAAACAGCAGAATAGCCACATGTACCTGTTCTATTGCAGGACTCTGATCTGTTAATTAAAGTTGAAGTTTCTCGGCACAGAACGGACAAAAAAAGCAAAGGTTGCAAAGGTAACGTGTTTTATTATTACTGGTGGTGAGGAGATCCGGCACTGGGAAAAGTTCTGAGACTCTGGGGAACTTGTCCCCTGAAGGAGTTTTGACAGATGAGCAGGATAAACTTGAGAACGGGAATATTGCAGGATGTAAGTGTGGAGATAATTGGGAGGGGGGGGGGGTTCGAGGGTGAGCAGGCAGGGAAGATCTGAGCGAATTCAGAGGCTGGTCTGAGCTTTACAGGAGATGGGTGACTTAGAGACGGATGGAGTACCAGGAAGGCGCAGACACCTTAGGCTGCGGTTGCAGCTTGCCTGGGGCCGACCATGGGCGAACTCTGCGACGCTGAGGGTTGGAGAGATCAAAGTTAAGAAATTTACTAAGAACGAACTTGAATACGAGGCTACAAGTTGACCGGGTTACTACTCTGGGCATAAAACCATCTGGCGTCTGCGCTAGGTCATTGCACCCCTAGTAAAGCTCCTTCTTGATGAAGAAGCCACGCACAGCTGGGACCTCATGTGAAATGATGCAGTAAAATGAAGGTGACACGCCCACACAGACATAGGATCCCAAAGTGTCTCCCCCCCACCCGAAGCCTGGTTCAGAGGACGAGGAGGCTGACTTTTCAAAGTCCAAGATGAGAGAGGGATCTAGGATGGCCGAACGAGGACCATATCCCTCCCAGTCGACTAGGCACTGGCGGCCACGCCCCCTAGGGCCGACGTCCAGGATAAGGCGAACAGTGTAGGCCGGGAAACCATCCACACCCCGGGCGGGAAGAGGGGGATCAGTTGGTGGGCACAGAGGCCTGTCCAAAACGGGTCTGATTCGTGAGACATTGAAAATAGGGTGCACCCGAAGGTGAGCGGGGAGCTTGAGACCGACTGAGGAGGGGCTGATCACGGTGTCGATGGGAAAGGGTCCTAGGAATTTGGAAGATAGTTTTCTCAAGCCTACCTTGAGGGTAAAATCCCTGGAGGACAGCCAGACCCTTTGTCCCGGAGTTTAGGTGGGTGGTGGAAGACGCTGACGATAAGCGTACATCTTGTTCCGGGCTGATGTCCTTTGGAGGGCTGCCCTGGTCTGATTCCAAATTCTCTTGCAGGCTGTGATGTGGGAGCGAACTGATGGCTTTTTGACTCAGGGTCTGAGGTGGGCAGAAGGGACGGTAGATACCCTGACGAGGCCTCGAACGGTGAAAGAACAGTTTCAGCCGAGACGGGGATGTTATGGGCAAATTCCACCCAAGAAAGGTGAGAACTCCAGGTGGTAGGACTGGTGGCACAAACACAACGGAGAGCATTTTCCAGGTCCTGGTTCAGCCTCTCACATTGGCGGTTAGTCTGGGGTTGGAAACCTGATGTGAGGCGGGGGAAAGCTCTGAGGATGAGGCAGAAATCCTTCCACACTTTGGAGGTAAACTGTAGGCCCCTATCGGAGAGGATCTCTAATGGAGAACCATGGATCCTGAACACATGGTGGAAGAGCAACCTGGCGGTCTTAGTTGCAGAGGGAAGTTTGGGCAGTGCAGTAAGGTGGCAAGCCTTGGAGAAGCGGTTCACCACGATCAGGAGAACAGACTTGCCTCTAGAGACTGGAAGACCAGACACAAAGTCCAGGGTGACATGGGACCAGGGATGAGGGCTGACGCAATCCTGAAGGGGGACGGTGAGTGTTCTTATTACGGTTACAGACTGGGCAAGCTGTGACAAACCCAATTGCGTCCTTATTGAGACCAGGCCACCAAAAGTACCGGCGGAGGAGCACAATAGTGCGGCTCGCCCCAGGATGATAGAACCTTGAGTTATGGGCCCGCTGGAGAACTTGGGACCGCAAAAAGCCTATTCGGCGGCCCCCCTCCGGGTCGGGTTCGGCCACCAGAGCCTTATGAATGAGAGACTCGATGTTCCAGGTGATACTGCCCACGGAACAGGTGGAGGGAATAATGGGTTCAGGAGACTCGTTGGATTGGTCAGACGAAAATTGACGGGACAGGGAATAAGGCTTAGCATAGCGGGTGCCAAGTCTAAATGATATGAGGTTGGACAGATTTTTGTGGTCTGTCCAGGCTATGACGGGGAGCTCAGTGCCCTCGAGCCAATGTCTACATTCCTCGAAGGAGAGTTCGATCGCCAGCAGCTCCTAGTTGCCAATGTCGTAGCGACTCTCAGTGGGAGAGAAACGCTTGGAAAAGTAGGCGCAGGGATGGAACTTTGGTCGGAAGGGAAACGCTGTGAAAGGACTGCACCAACCCCAGAGTCGGAGGCATAAACTTCCATGATGAACTGTGACCGAACATCTGGGTGGATGAGGATGGATGCCTCCACAAAGCTTTTGTTTAGGGTTTTAAAAGCCTGGTTTGCCTCATCAGTCCAGACAAAGACTCGATTAGTGGAAGTTAGAGCTGTCATGGGGGCTGCAATGATACTGAAATTGCGGATAAACCCGTTGTCAAAATTAGCAAAGCCCAGGAAGCGTTGTACCTGTTTTCTTGATGTGGGGGTAGGCCACTCCTGCACTGCGCGTATCTTCTCCGGGTCTGTCTTCACCTGCCAAACCTCGAAAACTAACCAAGAAATGTTATAGAGTGTTTGTGAAACTCAAATTTTTCCGCCTTGATGAACAGGTTGTTCTGCATGAGTTGTTGGGGCACTAGACGCACATGCTTTTTGTGTTCTGGGAGAGAGTTAGAGAAAATTAAGGTAACATTAAGGTAAACAAATAAAAATAATTTAACAAAGTCACGAAAGATGTTGTTTACTAGGCTTTGGATCATTGCAGGAGCATTGGTCAAGCCGAACGGCATCATGAGATACTCGTAGTGGCCTATGTGGTTCTTGAAGGCAGTTTTACACTCGTCACCATCTCGGATTCTGACCAGTTGGTACGTGTTGCGCAGGTCCAATTTGGTGAAAATGGAGGAACCATGAACAGCCTCAAAGGCTGAGGCAATGAGTGGGAGGGAATAGTTGTTCTTTATGGTGATGGCATTTAGGGCTGTGTAGTCTATACACGGCCTGAGCATCTTATCTTTCTTTTTAACAAAAAAGAATCCAGCTCCAAGTGGTGAGGTGGAAGGACAATGATGCCGGCCTTTAAGGAACTGGCGATGTAGGCCTCCGTGGCCTCCCGTTCCTTGCGGGACAGGTTGAACAGACGATCGGAGAGGGGCCCCATGGAGGAGGTCAATGGGGCAGTCATAGGGACGATGGGGCTGTAATGAAAGAGTTTGAGCCTTATTGAAGGCTCTATGGAGGTCATGGAAGTGGGGGGGGGACGTTCGAGAGGTCAGGAGCTTCGGAAGGATCTGAGAACTCAGGGGAGGTCTCCTGGTGAAAAGGGACTGCAGAAAGGAGACATGAACGGTGACAAGGACTCCAGGATTCAATACTGGACCCGGTCCAGTTCATAGAGAGGGTATCCTTGGTTACAGAAACATAACCCAAGACTAAGGGCAAATCTTCTGAGCGAAAAACAAAAATGACACATCTTCCTGATGGTTACCAGAAACTAGACGGGTCACTGGAAGAGTCTGGTGGGGGATGGCTGATTAAGGCTTGCTTAAGGCTCCACGGTCTCTTAGCGGCTTCTTCCTCACCCATCTTAGGGCAGAAAGAGCACTCAAACTGCTCGATAAAATGGGCAAAAGTTTTGTGCGAGAGGGTATCCAAATCATAGTTGGCCTCAGCCCACTGTAGAGCCCCATCACGAATAAGGGCAATTACTTAGGATATCTTATTCGCATCATCTCGGAAGGAGCAAGGGAATCTTTCAAACACGAGGGAGCATTGATAGAGAAAACCCTTGGCCTTACCTAAATCACCAGAATAAGGCTCCAGGGTTGGGGAAACAGCTTCCCTGAAGCCAGAGGAGATCGGTTTGGCTGGGGTCTGGCTGGAAGCTGTGGGAGCGGGTTGAGCTGCAGGAAGACATACGTTTAAGTCCTCAGAGAGCTTTGTGAGGTGGCTTACACTTTGGAGCAGACTCTGCTGCTGGGACATTGTTTGCAGTGCAGCTTCGTGACGACCCAGAAGAATTTCCGGTTCTGATAAGGCTAAGCGTAAGTGTGCGGCAGAGTCAGGGTGGCCAGATGGTTCTGCCATAACTTCAGAGTGACTCTAGTACGCACACACTTGACTCAAACACAGAAGAACAATGAAACAAACTTTATTGGATGATTTTGAATCTGGCGGCGAGGAGATCCGGCATTGGGAAAAGTTCTGGGACTCTGGGGAACTCGTTCCTGGTAGGAGTTTTGACAGGTGAGCGGGATAAACTTGAGAACGGGAATATTGCAGGATGTAAGTGTGGAGATATTACTTGCAGACTGATGGGAGTCTGTTGTCCGGACCTGTTCTATTGCTCTGCCTTCATTGAAAACCCAATCATGTAAGATCAGCCCTCTGGGGTCAAAGACAATCTCTTTTAGTTTAAAAAAATTAATTTAGATGATGCTTTACACACAAACAGCGAAACAAGTTGATTTCTTTCAAAATACTTGGTTGGATTTTTAAATGCTCTGTTTTAACAAAAACAATGTTGCTAATACCTCTTTTACCTAGATGCATGTAGGAACAAAGGGGGATAGAGTACACAAAAGTTTTACTCAATAGTAGCAGTACCTTTACGCTAGTAAAATTAGCCGTCAAAATGCTACTCCAGAGTGATGAAGGTTTTAGTAATATCTGATTTTGAAAAATGTCATCAGACTGACCAAAGTATGAAATTATTGGCAAATTTAGGTATTTCATAGAGTGAAACAAAACAAATTACATAAATACGTAAAATTATTACAAAAAATACTTTTGAGCAGAGGAAACCCTTCTCGAAGTTAAACCAATACAGTAAGTAATGTATCAATATATCTTAGGCGTTTAGAAACATGCGGAAACAGGAGGTTTCCTGTAATAAGGTGTAGATCTGTTTCTGGTTTATTTTGGGTTAAAATATGTATGTTTTTTGTTCTGTGAATCTACTGGCAGTGTGTAAAGCATCCAGAATGTTACTCAAGTGGGATTAGTGATACTTTATAAGGATATTATTCAAGTAATATAGTCAAAAAAGAATAATAAAAAGACTTTATCATTTATATATTTTTTATTTAGATTCAAAAAATTAACTCAGGTTAATGAAACTATCCACCTCTGAATAAGAGTCACTATTCACGGATTTATAAGTAGTAAAAAACTGCAAGTGAACAAGACTTCAGCTGTTTACAACCATTTTAGTCTTGCATATCGTGGAACTAATGAAGTAGCGTAACAGACTATTTTTTTCCTAGTAAATGACCTATACTTGTACAGTAGCACCTAGCAAAAATAATTAATAGCTACCAATGGGATTATTTAGCTTATGCATACAAAGATTGAGTATTTTTTTTCCATTCATCAAACGTGATTTATTTATTTATCTTATTATTTGGCTTCTTCACTTGATTCACTTTGCTATGCATTTGCCCATTTATCACATCCTAGAAATACACTTAAATTGATTTTATCTAAATATAATACATCACATTTATTACCTCAGTCGAAGTTATGCATGCAAAGCTGTAAAATGTCGAGTACGGAGCTGACTGACTCAGCTTATGTTTATGATCGCTTTCGAGTGCACGTACAACATGCAGGCCTCATGCACGAGCTTACCATTAAGGCAAGCAAATCGTGAGCACAAAAATTCAAACTTCCTTATAGTCCCTTTCAAAGGGCCTATATCATGCAAAATTAAGTTTTACGAGTTTTAAACCATCTGGTAGTGGAATTAGCTCATATGAAACCCCACAGGAGTGGTTTTTGGCTTAATTCATGCATGTCTGAGTAATCCTCCTAAATCCTGCTTTCTTGAACAGCTGAATCGCCCTCTCCTGGAAAACAACTGAGTGTTCAATTTGTGACATATTTTACATCACTAAGTGAAGACAAGGAAGTGTTAGTGTGCTAGCGCACCGAATGCGATAGTCGCAACCAGAGTCCGGTTTACATGTAAAGTCAATGGAGGAGCGCGATTAAGCGCGACTTGGGATCCCGCGACACGTCAGAAGCAGATTTACGTCGCAAAAAAGGTTTTTTGCCTGTTTTACGCGACCAAGTAGTGCAGCTGATGCGTTTCAGGCGCGACCCCAAAAAAAGTGCTGCATTTAATGTCTGCCGCAGAAGTTGGAGAAATCTCAACTATAGCTGCAAGTCGCGCCATAACAACCAATCAGCTGAGGGGTGTCAGCGATGCTGGGACTGACTAAATGGAGTCAGCATCAGCAGCAGCAATTTACAACACTTTATCTGAAGGCTATTCACAGATAATTTTTATTTAATCACATACATTACAATCAATTCAAAAGTTTGATCTAATCAATATGCTTTAATAACATATGAACAAAGCTTCTGTTTCAATCAAAACACCAACAAGAATACATTTTAATTTCCCTTTAGCAATTACTTCAAATTAAAATTGAGATCAAACTAAACACTTTTTTTCTGCATCAAAAAAGGATGCTTTCCCAAGATCCACAAATTCTAGGGGAGCATTTTGTTGCTTTTTGTTGTTGAGTCATAGTTGTAACTAAATTCCCGCTTGCAGCTTCATAGTATGACTTCATTACATTTTCGGTGAGATGGTTTTCCTCTTTGGTCTCACCGGAAGATCGTGAGTTATCTTTACCTTGTGTCGGGGGACTTGGGTATTTAGGATCAGTGTTTTAGATGTATTATTCAGTTGCTTTGCAAATGTGCGTAATTTGCATGCTCAAATTTTGTTGCTGGGTGTAGGGAGAATAAATTCAATTCGTCTTTGAGCTATGTTTTTGACTGTATTTTTGTACTGACCTCACTCATACTAATATGTTAGCTAGCATTTACATGCTATTTAGAATTAGCTAGCTAGCTCAAGTTAGTTATTTTAGCTAATTTTAGCTTTTCGACTAGATTTTCATACCGATTCCGCTGATGGTAATTGTAACATGTTTTCTAGCATTAGCATGCTAGCTCATGTTAGCATTTGAGCTATTTTTAAAATTTTGGTCAACATTTTGAAGTGATTCCTTTGAGACTAATGATGATATGCTAAATAACATTATCATGCTAGTCAGTTTTAGCATTTTAACTGAGCTTTGAATTTTACTTAACGTTTTGCACTGGTTTATTAATTCTATTTATGCTTAAAGTCCCATTCCATAAATATTTCTGGACCTAACTTGGCAACAGAACATCTTATTGGGGTTGGGACTGATTATGCACCACGTGGCAGGCCCCTTTTAAATTTCCTTAAATGTTCTGTTTCTTGTACTTATTCTAGCCTTTGTGATATTCATGCTAGTTTTTGATATATTTATTATAGCATGCTAGTTAAGATTAGCATTCTAAATTATGTCAGTATTTCAGTTCTTTTGACAAATGTTTCATACTGATTGTTTCAAGATTAATGATTACATGCTAGTCAGAATTAGCATGCTACTGATTACATGATTGTTGGGATTAGTGTGCAAGTTAGCATTATCATGTTTAAATTTGAGTTACTTTTTAAATTTTGCCTAACTTTGTAGATTGATTACTTTTAGACTAATGATAGTGTACTAGTTAGCATTAATATGCTATGGTATACAAGCATTTTAGCTAATTGGATTTTTCCAACTTTTCATACTGATTGTGAGGCTGAAATGTTCATTAGCATTGGCATCCAAGCTTGTGTTGGTTTTTTATCTAACTTGTTTTTCTACTAATTTGTACTGGTAGTTCAGATAACATGCTAGCTAGCATCATCATGTTAGCTTTTCAAATATTTTTTTGCATGTACACTTACTCATTGTACTGATTCCTCGGATGCTAATAATATGCTTGCTAGAATTACATAATAACTCATGTCATTATTTTTGCTAGTTTAAGTGTTGCTTGACTTTTCATACTGGTTGCTTTGATACTAATGATAGCATGCTAGTTAGCATCAACATGCTAGTTAGCATTTAAGCAAATTGTTTAAATTTTTGTATTGTTTTGAGGCTAATGAAGCTATGATAGTTAGAATTGGCATGCCAGTTAGCTTTAGCAGGACTACTATTCCGCAGTCTGCATTCACAGTGAATTTCTGCAGGAAATGCAAATTCTCTAGTTATATTTTAGTCCATACAGTGTTTTGTCTGCTCCTGAAACTACAAACCAATTTTAACAATGCATATCTCAATGTTCAGCTCATTCGGGACATTATTGCTATGACTTTGTGTCTTTAATTATCACACTTTTTCCTTATTTCCACACACTTTCCACACATTTTCCTATCATTAGGTTTAATGTTTTAACATTGTAAAATGTGTTTTATGTCAACCATTACTATGTGTAAACGCATTTAAACAATTTGAATGCCACTTCAGATGATGCTGCCTCAACTGTTAAGCTTTTGGTACTTTAGCCATTTTGGTATTTGATAGCTAGTATTTGATCACTTGTTATAGCAGGCTAGTTAGCATTACCATGATTAAAGGATGTTATTATTTTCAAATGATTGAATTTTAACAAACGCTTTTTACTGTTTCATAGCTACTGATGGCACTATAGTTAGAATTAGCACGAGGGCTTGAGTTGGCATTTTAGCTTATTTTGACCAACTCATCCTAGTTGCACAGATTCCAGTGATGGCATGCTAGTTACAATTAGTATGCTGGTTAGTTTCAGCATGCTAACTATAGTAAGCATTTAAACTAACGTTTGAATCGAATTTTCTGTTCAGTACAATCATGACCTAAGGCGAAAATTGCGTGTAGCTCTGCATACTCAGTTTGATGGATCAAAACCTTACTAGATGTACGTTGTTTTTTTTTTTGTTGTTTTTTTTGCTGAGCTTGAGTACAGTTTTCGTAAGGATTCTGCACAGTTTAGTAAATGAGTCCCTAGGACTTTGTTCATTTTTGCTTTCTAACTCTGTCCCAGACAACACTGAAATGCGTTTCGGATTTTGCGTTTAGCTGCACACCCTATAGAATATATTGAAGGGTTGTTGCCCTGGTTCATAAACCTTGTTTGCCCTGAGCCTTGCACTAAGCTTTGAGTTTTTTATTTTATTTTATTCGGAGGACATCGTTACAGTAAGTTTTTCGCTTTTGCTGTATGGTTTATTATGTCTGTGTGGAGAGGAGGGCTGACCCAAACCCCGCCTAATCACGTAACAACAGATTGAGGAAGTTTTTTAATGAAAATAATCAACTTTTTCATGATATTCTAATTTTATGACCAGCAACTGTAAAGAACTGGGGCAAATCTTGTAGGAGTTATGTTTCTGAAGCACCAAAGTAGGAGGTACATACAGGAAGGGGATTCAACCATTAAAGAGGAGCCAAACACCACATTTGATACGAGCCTGCATTGTAAACTATGATGAAATATTAATTTATTTCGTTATTTTTACCAGCTCATCGCCACTTTCAACCAAGTCAAAAGCATAAAAATTATACTTTATAATTATGATTTATGGGTAAAGCACACAAGAGATGAAGGGACCTCAGCGCACAAGCACACTCCTAAGATATAGTAACATTGTCTTCTGCAATCTTTGAAGTCTATGTCTAAAGATTAAGAATTCACTAAACAAGGAGACCGCATGGCATATGTTCAAACAATGAAAGTTTATTCTTTTAAGTTGTGAAATAGACAATTACACCCTAACCTATACATTTGCAAGGTACCACGGAGACTGCCCAGTTTGGTAACTTGTAAAATCAGAAGCTTTCACTTCAACTTATAATAATGGAGCTCTTTTCAACTTGCATTTCAGATGCACCTCACATATTTGACCACTAGGTGGCACCAAAGGCATGATGGTGGAAAAACGTGGAGGCATTGAATTGTCTTTTTTCCAGTGCAGTTATGTTTCAAAGGCTTAATTCTGACAGTAGATCTGAAAACCTTTTTTTTTTTTTCAAATGAAATTACCCTCTGATCTAAATTACTCTGAAAGGAGGTTTGTTGGTTCCACCAGCTATGTCTTTGTTCATTTGCGTTTGCCCAGCCAGGCTGTCTTCATTTCCCATAATGCATCTGTGTTTCTGACGAGCTAAAATACATTTAATAATGGTCAAAACTTTAAGAAAATTTGGTTATAATGTAGTCAAAAAAAATTATCACATCAGTTGGCCCTTTGTTCTGTAATACAATTGGTTGGAAGTTATAGTGGAACCCTGACTGATCATTGAGTGTAATACCAGTGTTATAAACATGTCTCTGGGACAGGGTCCTAGTGTCGTAGTTCTCTACGACATATACTAAAATTGGAACGATACAGAGAAGATTAGCATGGCCCCTGCGCAAGGATGACACGCAAATTCGTGAAGCGTTCCTCATTTTTGTCTTAAAAACTTAAAAAAAACATGTTTTTAAAACTGTGTGTTGCAGAAGCCTTTTTATTGATGATGGTTTCTGGTATAGTTTTTCTCCTTCCTGTCATTGCAGAAATTAACTTTCAGGAGCAAGGACTATATCAGACTGGGGCAGGTTGAAATCCACCCCAGGGGGGACTGAGGGGGACTTTTAGCGTCAACCCTCTGTTTACTTCTATCCCATCAAATGTGATGGGATAGAAGTAAACACTCTTTTCACTCGCCTAGCTGTTTAAACTCCTTAGTAGGTCATGTGGTGTTGTCAAAAGCAGAATGAAAAGTCACCCTCTTTATTGCACTGTGGTCGAGTAAGCCTCCAGTTTGAAAACAACAATCAAGTGAATCCTCACTCAATTTTAACTATTTTATAAAAAGTCTATTCCACAGACTATTATACCTTTTCTACTTAGTATTGACATGCTTTGATTAGCTTTGAAAAACTATAAAAAGTTGAGCAAAATGACAAATTGGCTAAAGTGTTACCATGAGCTAGCATACTAATGCTAACTATTATGCTGATGGTAACTAGAATAATTTGCATTTCCTGCGAAAAATGCAGTGTGAATGCTGTAAGCTGAATTTGGCTGCATAAAATTGCTGAAAAGGAATAAGATGACAGAATGTTTGCTAAAATGTTTTGCATAGTAAAACTATTTTAGCTAAAATGCAAACGTCAACAATTAGTCAAGTTATAGAATCAGAATCAGCTTTAATGGCCAAGTATGACACATACAAGAATGATGCATACAAGGAATTTACAGATACAGTACAACCTGTCCAAGATCATTACAAACAACAATAACAACAAACAGATCCAGGTCACTGTTAGGCATGCAGCCACCGAGCGGCGCTCCCGTTTATGAAACATAGAGAAGTACACATCTGGGGAGGGGAGGGTTCCACGGTGAGGGGAAAAAACACTCACCTGTGTTGTGGGTCCGTACAGCAGTCACAACGCAGGTAATTTAAAAAAGACTCACGAACACAGACATTTAAGCACATATTCAGAACATATAACAATGACAACATCATGAAGCGCGATTGGGCAGGTATGAGCTTAGCCAGATCACAGGTTAACGCCTGCCATCGAGGCGCGCTGTTATCCAGCTCCATTTTGCAGAGAGAAAATGAGGAGACAGCAAGGACGTGTGTTGGAATGAGAGATGTGTGAAAACATGTCAGTGGTGCGTCGTAATGATGCAGGTGAACGGGGGAGAGGAACTCTGTTGAAATTCATTTCTCAGGGACATTTAATTAGTAACCGGTGAAGGTCTTAATGTGAGACAAAAATATAAAAGCTGATGAC
This sequence comes from Apricaphanius iberus, assembly GCA_028564705.1. Taxonomy (NCBI): domain Eukaryota; kingdom Metazoa; phylum Chordata; class Actinopteri; order Cyprinodontiformes; family Aphaniidae; genus Apricaphanius; species Apricaphanius iberus. The sequence goes on along the minus strand of JAPXFQ010000396.1, from coordinate 25,254 downwards.
GTCATAGGATATGATCAGGAGAGCTATCATAACTAATCCTGTTCTGCCCCTTCGCAGTCTCTCATGGTTTTTCTTTTTATAATCTAATTCAGCCAAATTGTAGTTCAAATTAAAGTTCAAAATCCAAATTAATTCCCAGATTAATAGTTCCAAATCCAATTAATTTCCAGTTGCCCCAATCTGTACCGACAGTATCTCCAAGTCCGATGACAAATTGCAGATGAGTCCCAGAGCACCGGCCAGATGGCCTCTTACAGCGTCTCTTCTGCGTCCCAGCTCCCCCAGCATTTGGTTCTGAGTCCCATCAGTACGAATCAACGCATCCAGCTGTTCCTTCAGCCGTCCAATCGCTTCCAGAACAGTGACCAATCTCGACCGTGTTTCAGATCTTTGTTGCCATTTTTCGGTAGTTCCAGTAACTGCCCATTCCAATCAGCAGAAACCCGATCACCATGGTTGACACCCCGGTTGACCCTTACCGGTGCTTCGTAGAGTTGAGTAGATTTTATCAATAGCATTCAGAGACCAGCTGACCATTTCCATCTTCGTTTATTCAGTTTGGTTTCGGAGAAAATTGCCAAAAGATACTCCAGATAGAGGCACAGGAGACAGAGAGCTGTGGGATAAGACACAGGAGGAGGAGGGAGGGAAAAAAGCGACCGTCCTCGCTGAGAGCTGAGAGGGAAGAGCATGTAGTATAAAAAGTAAAAATCAGCAGAAATAGAAAAGGAGCCATTTCTGATATCAGCAGAAATAGAAAAAGAGCCATTAAATTGAATTGCAAACCAGCTGAATAGCTAAAATGCCAGTGTTTATTAAATTGAGCTAAAATACCAATGTTAGCTAAAATACAATATGTTGCTCAAATGTAGTAAGAAAAATTAGCAGAAAAAAATCTGCAAGCGCTCATACTTAGAATGTCTTTCAGAATATGATAAATGCGAGTGTTAGCTAAAAGTAGCTAATAGGCAGAAATGAGCTAAATGAGACTTAAAACGCTAGTGGAAGAATGTTGCTGAACTGTTATACGTGAAAAGATTAATAGTCTGCAAGCTCGTATAGGTAAAACTGTCAATTAGCTAAAATTAGGAGAAATTGTAATATTAGCTAAAATTAAAGTTGTAGCATGCTGTAAATTGCTGTTAGCTAAAAATGCTAATGGTAGCATGTCGGCAATTACTAACATGTTCGGTAACAATGGCTTGATCCATTCAATATAATAAAAATGCTAAAAAGCTATTCTTTGTTAAAAAATAGCTAAAATGCTACTTTTAGCTTAAATTGGTAGTTCAGACATAATGGATGTCAATATCAAGTTGGATAACAATATCTTACTCCATGTATAATGCCCAAAATAGCCTAAACCTAAAAGTCTGTGTAACTGCCCTTTAAAAGTAATCACCATTGCTCATTGATGGTAGCAGGCTGCTTAATTGAACAGAATGGCCTTCCCTAAAGCTTTGTTTATGCTTGATGCATGTACATTCCACGCGGAAATGAGACATGCGGAGCCGTCCGAGACGCCTTCTAGGAGCGTTGATACTTTTTGCAGCTTGTCTCTGCTGAGAACCAATATTCTTAAAGACTGTAGGGGGCGGCGTAGGGCTCTACAGCATGCATACAATACAGCGCCATGGTAGAAGTAGTAATAACTGTTGTTTACAAGACGGCGACACCCGTGTGCTTTAACAAGCAGAACTTTTATGCTGTTTACTTAGGAAAAAAGACGACAAAGGAGACTGTCCACTCTTCCATTAAAACACAGTTGATCACGGTGGTCTCTATCGGCCGAATCATAAAAATGTCGGTATTTACGAAACTCAGCCATGTTTTTCCGCGCGGGACTGTCCGCGTTGTTACAAAATTTCCTAGTTGCGCGGTGCGGAAATTTGGGTCTCCGCGGTTGATTAAATGACGTTATTTGGACCACGCGGATGCGTCAAGCATAAACCAAGCTTTACTCAGCCAATCAGAGACAGGCTGACACTGCAGGAGGGAAGCTGACAGGAGGCCTGCTGCAGCACCACACTTGTTTGAGTTAACTCCTCAGCCGTTTAAACAGGGAATCCTGCTTCCGAACTACTCTTAATATCTCGGGAACCGTAAGGCGTATCAACGTGATTCATGTATAGTTATTATTGGAACGCTAAGGGGAACAGGCTTAAACAACTCTGCTTACAGTGCACCTGGAAAGTATTCACAGCGACTCACTTTTTCAACTTTTTTTTTATGTTACAGCCTCATTCCAAAATTAATTAAATTATTTTTTCTCATAAAATTCTAAACACAACACCCCATAATGATAATGTGAAAAAAAGTTTCTGAAATTGTTGCAAATTTATTAAAATTAAAAAACTTGAGAAATCACATGTACATAAGTATCCACAACCTTTGACGTGAAGCTCAGAATTGAGCTGAGGTAAATTCTGTCTCCACTGTTCATCCTTGAGGTGTTTCAGCAGATGAATTGGAGTCCACCTGTGGTAAAAATTAAGTTGATTGGACATGATTTGGAAAGGCACACGCCTGTCTATATAAGGCCCCTGGGTTGACAGTGCATGTCAAAGCACAAACCAAGCATGAAGACAAAGGAATTCAGTGTAGAACTCAGAGACAGGGTTACAGAAAGATTTCTTCTGCTTTGAAGGTTCCAATGAGCACAGTGGCCTCCATCATCCGTAACTGGAAGAAAATTGGAACCACCAAGACTCTTCCTAGAGCTGGCCGACCTTCTAAGCTGAGTGAACGGGGGAAAAGGGCCTTGGTCAGGGAGGTGACCAATAACCTGATGGTCACTTTGTCAGAGCTCCAGCATTCCTCTGTAGAGAGATCACCTTCCAGAAGGACAACCATCTCTGCAGCAATCCACTATTCAAGCCTGTATGGTAGAGTGGCCAGACGGAAGCCACTCCTTACGGTGTGTCCAGACCAAACGCGATGGGAGCGACTAGCGCTTCAGGTTTACATGTAAAATCAATGGAGGAGCGCAATGCAGCGCGACTTGGGGTCCCGCGACACTTCAGAAGCAGATTTGCATCGCGAAAAAGCTATTCTACCTGATTTGCACGAACAATTCAAGAAAGATGCGATGGAAAATTTGCGCTGCATTTTATGTGGTGCATTTTGTGCATTCGCGCTCATGGCGTCTATCGCTCGAGCTGGAAAAATCTGAACTCCAGCGTCAAATCGCACCGCAACAACCAATCGGGACAGAGTTTCAGTGATTCTGTGACTGTCATGGAGTCACAGCCTCAGCAGGACATGGAGGAAATACTGATCAACATCGTGGCTAATCACCCCGAGCTACATGACACAAGCAGTTTGTTATACAGAGAAAGAAATAAAAAAAGAAACTATTTAGACAGGAATGCTCTTAAGACGTTTGTGGGTGGCTCTTAAAAGAGCCGTTGTTGCTGTAAAAGCACCTCTCGGCCTAGAAGTCAGCCTTGAAACAGCCTCACCTGGTTTCCTGGTAGCAGCTCCCGCACCACGTCCCACTCTGCTCAAGTATTATAAACTTTCACGAACCGCAGACAGATGGACAGCTACTCAGAAATGTAGTCGGTGTTTTGGCAGGCGAAGCTTGGACCTTCACGGCACAAAACTGGCCGAGTGGGTCACGTTCTCCAGGCGGCGTGGATCCGGTGTTTATGAGAGGCTTGCTGCTGTTCATGGATCCCTCCGCCGTAGCTAGGCTGTATCTGTAGCTCACCAAACCCCCAGTGCAGCGGTCCCCAGTCTACCGGAGGCCAGGAAGAACACGTAATCCACTCTGACCAATGCTTTGAGCCAGGGATCTGAAATTCGGGTACATGCATCGGGATATGGGGATCAGTCTTGCCGCCGAGTTTCAAACCCGTGCCACCTCGAGAAAGGTTAGAGGTCAGACCCCCTGGACAACAGCAGGCGGCAGGGCACACCAAATTCAGCCCCTTTTTTGGCATAATTCAGCAACGCTTTAAGCCAGGGATCTGAAATTGGGGCACACACATCGGGGTATGGGCTACAGTCTTGTCAACGTGTTTCAGACCTGTGCCACTTCGGGAAAGGTCAGAGGCCACCCCTTGCTCAACTTTCAGGTCACTTTTTGGGAATTATTTACCTGTGCTTTGACCTGGCAGTCTGAAATTTGACTATGTACCTTGCCACACTTCTTAATGCTCAAAAGTTTTTGTCCTGCTGCGGCAGGTCCTTCGTATAGTTACTTAGCCTCCTGAAGGGTCTACGTACAATGGACTTTGGGAGCATGATCTAGGCCTTTAGTGGGAGCGGCACGACAAGTTTCACATAGTTTGGTCCATTTTTGTGGAAACGGTGGCCAAAGAGACTTGGCTAAATGCAACCGAGATTGGGCGATAAGGCGTTCGAAAAGTGCTGGCCCGACGGGGACCAAACTGACCGTCACCTGTTCGGCTGGGGATCCCTAACAACATACTAAAATTTCACACTCGTGCGACCTTTGGAAGGAGATGTGCTCTAAATCCACCCACTTACGTCAGAGGGTGTTAAAGGCCATAATTGTGACAGGACCTGACGTTCACGATTTGAATCGGGGAGTGAAAACTTTGTACAGGGTTTTTTATTATTTTTTTTTCATCCGGTTCATTGTTCACTGGCTCTGGGGGGTTGCCTCCTCCGAATCTGGGGCCCCCAGCTTCAAAGGTCTCCGCACTGCGGCCAAAGAGACGGTCAACATTTAGTATTTTAAATATGGGCTTCCACAAAAGTGGACCATGCCCGGCCACATCTTCCAGGCCCCTTTTTCTCAAGAATTCACCAACGCTTTGAGCCATGGATCTGAAATTCGGGCACACGCATCGGGAAACATCAAAGGTCAACCCAACCCTTGGGCACCCCGACTAGGCCTCCAAGCCTTCCAGATCCCTTTTTTTAAAGAAAATATTCACCAATGTTTTGAGCCAGGGATCTGAAAATCTCATCAAGGCATGGGCTGCAGTCTTGCCGCAGAATTTCAGACCCGTGCTACTTCGGGAAAGGTCAAAGGTCACCCCTTACTCACTAGCGGGAAAAAACCCAATTTTTACACTCTATGGAACACAATTTTATCTTCTTTTTTCTGAGCTTTCCCGGCACACCGCTGCTGATACAGCGCCCCATAGTGGTGCAACGTTGCAACTGCAGTCAAAATAACATCCATATAACTGGTGGCAGAGCAATATCAGGCTGGGGCGGCAAGCAAATTAGCTAACCCAACGCAAATTTAAACACAGGAAACACCCTGTAAAACTTAAATCGCGATTTATTCGAAGATAGCTGAAAGCCTTGGGTGTTTCTCGAAGTCAACGCGCCTTGCTTATGAGGACCCTGTCCTTCCTTGGTAAAAGAAAACGGTTAAATGGAACAGACTTGCTCACGTGACTGCGGCTGCCAGCTTACGTGCTCTGTTCCATCCCGCCCGTCGTAGTGGAATAATATCGTATTAACGTTCCTTCAGCCATGGAACTGGAAATGTATAATGAGCTTTTTACTTTTTTTAACTATGTATATGTTGGTTAAAACAAACGTGTACGAAATAACAGTAAAAAAATTCAACAAAATTTTTTAGATATAAGCTCAGCAGTTACAATTAGTTAACTTACATTGAAACTTGAAATTTACCCCTGAAGTAGGTCCTGCCGGCTCCTACCGCGCTGTATTTTGGGAAATTTTTGACCGAGAGAAGGCATCAAGGCACCTCTGATGTATCCTTGGTCAGTTAGCTAAACGGCTAATAAACAGAGGACAGATGCCTCATTAGCACATGAACATTGGAACACACCTTGGCGCCCCCTGATTATGTATCTCCTAGGCAACAGGGGCGGGACCTTGGCATTGACAAACACCCCTTGTGACCCATTTAACGTTTGAATGCCGACTGTTGCTGAAAGAATGCTGAAGTAGTTAAATGGCAAATAGCACAACGTTTTTGGCGGAATTTTCATGATTTTCCATTAATTTCAATGGGAGCAAAAATCTGAATGTTTAAAAAGTATAAATTGTATAAATAGCAAAAGATATATAGCACAAATGAGCTGAAATAGCTGAATATTCTAAAAATTGAATTGCACAAATAGGACAAAGTATACTGAAGTAGTTCAATTTAAAAAAATGTATGGAAACCAGAATAATAACTAGAAAAATGTGCATTTCGTGTGAAAATGCAAAATTGGCTAAAATGCCAATGTTAGCTAAAATTAGCTAAAGTACTAATGTTACCTAAATTGCTACTGTTAGCTTAAATAACACAGACAGCATGAAGGCAAACACTAAAATGTTTAACAATAACAAACCAGTCGGTATGTTAAAATATACCTAAAAGGCATATGTTGACTTGATTTAGAAAAAAATACTAACACTACCTTAAATGCTATTATTAGCCTAAATTACACCAATCATCCATCTCCTCACCTGAATCGTCTGCCACCTCTTCTTCTTCCTCCTCAAAATCAGGTCCCGGAGCATAGATTTCATCTTCCACTTTATTATCAGTAGTGCTTTCCTCCGTGGATGAAGCTAGCACAGCATCCTCCTCATCATTGCTGCAAATATTCTAAGGCTTCAACTGCTTTGTACCTTCTTCTCATGGTTGAGGTGGAAAGAAAAGAAAACCTGATCTGTCGGGTATATAAGCTTCGTTTCAGCCAGGACACCTGTGTAAACAAACCTAGCCGTTCAAGTGTTGTTTTTTGTTTATTCTCTAGCGTACGTCTTTGAAGATAATCTGTGAGAACTTTGCTGTCATGCTCAGATTAAATGCTTGAATCTAGGGCTGAACGATTAATTGCATTTGCAATTAAATCGCAATTTGATAAAATGCGATTTCGTAATCGAAAAGGGCTGCGATTTGACTTGACGTAAATATATCTGGTAAAGTCACGTGACTTGCAAACGGCTCAAACAATGCAGAGAGAGAAGGAAACGCTGCACTTTAACCTGTTATAAAATGTTTTAGAGCATAACAGAATCCAACACTGCACAATAGTTGGTACCAAAGAGGAACAGTACATCAGTTGTGAGAAAATATATCTGCTATGAAAACGTTGATGCTGCGCAACGCCAGGTATTATGCAGAACCCGTCTTGGTATTGTTGCTGCCTCAAGAGATACGCTGCGAACCTTTATCAACACCTAAAAACATCACACCACCATATATGAGAGTTGCATGGCTAAACTGACCGCCACCAGTGTTTCAATTTCCAGTAAACAAACTTCCAGACGACATGGATCGCTGACCGAGCTGTTTGAAAGAATCGCTCCTTTACGAACATAAAAAAACGGCACACGGAAATAACTTGTGCTATAACAGGTTTTATAGCCAAGGGTATGCTTTAATAAGCATGATGAATAAGATAGGATTCAATATCACGAACACACTTTAGCCACATTTTACCTGCGCTGCATTAAATATGCCGACAGAAAGTTACAGCCGCACCGAAAACACTAGGAGTATTTTGCAACAACTGACCTGTGATCAAACCGCACTGCAGAGCCATACCAGAGTCTGAAAGTGCATTAGATCGATGGAGAATAAAAGAATCAGAGCTTGTTGTTTCAAGCATCCTTCTTCCCGGATAACCCCACCGGGGGACCTGCCAGCTGGGATCAAAAGGAAGAAAACCTTGATTGCAGAACGACACCGATGAGCATCAAGTGTGATGATTAAAAGTAGATGAAGTTGTTTATATTTGCCTTTGTCTTAAAATAAGTATCTTATGGAATAGAATAAATTATGTATAAAGAAATCTGTTTATAATGCACAATATTTTTGCTTGCATTAATAAAAAAAATGCATGACAAAAGCCCCATTAAAATAATTGCAAATTAAATCGCAATCGCAATATTCAAGAAAAAAAAATCGCAATTAGATTATTTTCCAAAATTGTTCAGCCCTACTTGAATCTGCTTTTTAGATGTTGTTATAATATTCAACAGGAAATATCTTGGTAAGTTTTTGAATTTTTGTGGCATATTGAATGATTTTTCATATACAGCAAGGCACTGTTAAAAAAATAAGAATGTATGAACAGAGTGTATAAGAACATCATCACACAGATCACCCCCCACCCTAATCTTCCGAAAAAGTAAACACAAATCATCTCAAGAGTTGTGAAGCACTTTGAACTTACATGCATGCTCAGGAGCACAAACACACACAAAACATGTATATAAAATTGTTTTCACTTTCACATAAGGACTAAGTTTTGGAGGACAACTGCACAAACATGCATACCAAAAAATGTTAACACATACATAAACATTATTTTATGACAGTTTTCAAATACACCCAGTTTTTTTTAGAAATATGTATTACACTGTGCAGAGAGCAAAGCCCCCAAAAATCCTAACATTTAAAATGGAGAAAATATGTCAACTGATCAAAAACAGTAAAAACTACAATTTAAGTCTGTCACAGTTTTAAAAACCCAAACAGAATATAGAACAGAAATTATTCATGCTACCATTTAGGCTTATTGCAAATATATAGTTTACATGGGAGTCGATGGCACAAAAGGATTGCTGTGACGCTCCTCTGCTGTCTGCATGTGACGTACACAAGTGTACTTGAAACTTGAACTGCAACATACGTAGGTTTCCTCATTCCGGTCATGGAAATATTTCACCGTTTGAATCCAAAATAAGTCACGTATGTGGTTTGTATGTCCGATGAGGAAAGCAAACGGCTGTAATTAGTGACATGGCGCAGCAGCGAGCCGCAAGATTTGACTGAAAGAAGCAGTAGTTTAAATTACTTTTTAAGTTCTCAGAGTTATTTAGGATTAAAAACTGTTTCATCCGACCTCAAGTCTAGTTTCCTTTCATTACGGCTCTGTGATGGGAACTTCAGCAGTGGATCCGAGAGAGCACCTGGTCCTGCTTTTGGCCAAAGTTACAGCGTCATAAAACAACAGACACTTAATAATGCTCTGTGACCGAAGCAAGAAATTTTTTTATCTTACTCTCTCCTGACACAGAGACTCGTGTATATTTTTTTTATTAATGAGCAGCTATTCCCATCAGTGCTGCTGAGCAGGTGCGTATTTAGGAGGTTAATTAGAGGGGCTAAAAGGGCCCAGGGTGGGTCTTGGACTTTAGCACTAAAATAAAAGCAAAGATGTTCGTTTAGTGGCGATCCAATCTGAGCTGGTCAAATTTTACTGTTTTAATCAGTTAAAACTGCATTTAAAGTAATTTTATTTATGGTAAGGTTTATGTGACAATGTAATAGAAAATCACAAATAAAAACATTGCAACTTTTTTCACCAAGCGTTTTCTCAAAAAAGTGGAGGGACTGTTTAATTTAACTTAGCTACATTATTGCTATTGACTGTTATGTCAAATAAATAAATTCTGTAAAATTAAAAAATGTATTTTGTCCTTTTCAAAAATTGAAATATTTCTTTAAAAAAAAAGAACTGCTGTTTTACTTATCAACTATTGTTGAAGTTGTCACTCCTTCATTTGGCTCCAACTTAATATCATATAATGGAATAATGTGTTTTATTATATTTGTGTAAAAATCATTTAGAATTTCGGCCAATAAAAAATATGCCTGGCCGGTAAAATATTTTTTCAAAATTTTAATTTCGGACCCTTCAACTGGTAGTGCAGTTTTCTCATAAAAACCTTAATTCACACATGTTTTAGTAATCCTCCTTAATCCTGCTCTCTGAGCTGCTGCACCACCCTCTCCTGAAAAATGACTGCTTTCACTATGTGAAAACATGGAAGTGCTAGAGGTGTCTGCACTGTCAAAAGGAGAAACTCCACCTGCAGAATGTGAAGCCAACCAGGAAGTAGGAAAAATTGCAGTTAAGCCCTCATCTGCTGGGGGCTGGCTCCAAAAAGGAGAAACTTCCCATTGACTCCCATGTTAAAAAGGCTAACTTTACATCAAAAAGTAAACATGTTTACAGCCTGGGTCAAAAAAACATTTTAGGCTTGATAGTTCAGGTTTACCATCATGACAACTCGGAGGGGGTGAATTTTTTTCTTACTCCGTTTATTTGTAATTTAATCTTGAAGTTATGATTAATTAGGGGCGTGTCCTTTTGATTGACAGGTCTGTCTAGGCTAACTCTTGTGGGTAACGGTAGCTGATAGCTTGTTCCGTAGGGTGCTTTCCCCTTCTGCTTGCTTGAGGAAGGTCTTCACATCCTGGGACTAATGTAAAGACTTCAGCCATTTCACGTTTCTGAACTCCACTAACAGTTGCCTCTGCAGTTTTTATTCGGTTTTGGATGTTAATTATGCACTTATTGGACAAAGACGGCCTGCTGTGTTATTGATTACAGTAACAGACCGTCCAAGAAGTCTCTGCTTCGAGGAAGGCTTTATACGGGCTGAAGCTTCGCCAGCAGTGGGTGGAGAATTTCTGTCAGGTTGCCAAGAGGAATGCATTTCATTCGGAGATTTATTTATTTCTACACGCGAGTTTGAGCAGGCGACCGATCGGGTAGCAGCAGTGCAGCAAAGTTGGCAGGACTGAGAAGCTGCGGCATCAAGAGCGGGAGTCGGCTAGATCAGACTGCAAGACTACAGAGTCGGACTGGTTAATCGGTGTTAATATCAGTACTGGTGTGAGGAACACAGCTGGAGGCATGAACTAATGGATGTCTGAAGTGTGAGGTGAGTCAAAAGTCTTTTTTTTTTGAGAGGATCAGAGTTGTCATGACTTTGTGACTGCTTTTTGCTGGATGTGTTGTTAAGCTAAGCCCGCCCATGTCCTCACCCTCCACCGATGGTAATGGAAATACAGACGTGGACAAAATTGTTGGTACCCTTCATTAAATAAAAGAAAAACTCATAATGGTCACAGAAATAACTTTAATCTGACAAAAGTAATAATAAATAAAAATTATATAAATGTTGACCAATGAAAGTCAGACATTGCTTTTCATCCATGCTTCAACAGAATTATTTAAAAAATAAATGCATGAAACAGGCCTGGACAAAAATGATGGTACCCCTAGAAAAGAATGAAAATAATGTGACCAAAGGGACATGTTAATCCAAGGTATGTCCACTAATCAGCATCCTAGGTGTCTACAATCCTGTAATCACTCAGTGGGCCTATATATAGGACTCCAGGTAGTCACTGTGTTGTTTGGTGACGTGGTGTGTACCACACTCAATATAAACCAGAGGAAGCAAAGGAAAGAGTTGTCTCAGGAGATGAGAAAGAAAATCATAGACAAGCATGTTAACTGTAAAGGCTATAAGACCATCTCCAAGCAGCTAGATGTTTCTGTGACTACAGCTGCACATGTCATTCAGTAATGTACGATCCATGGGACTGTAGCCAACCTCCCTGGAAAATTGACGACAGATCAAAGAGACGGATAATCCAAATGGTAACAAAAGAGCCTAGAAAGACTTCAAAATAGATCCAAGCTGAACTTTATGCTCAAGGAACATCAGTGTCAGATCGGAACATCCTTCGCTGTTTGAGCCAGAGGACAAATCATTAAAAAAAACAGACTGGAGTATGCCAAACTACATGCTGACGAGCCACAAAGCTTCTGGGAGAATGTCCTGTGGACAGATGAGACAAAAATGTAACTTTTTGCCAAGGCACATCAGCTCTATGTTCAGACGGAAAAATGAAGCATATCTAGAAAAGAACACGGTCCCTACTGTGAAACATGGGGGGGTCGGTTATGTTCTGGGGCTGATTTGCTGCATCTGACACAGGGTGTCTTGAATCTGTGCAGGGTACAATGAAATCTCAAGACTATCAGGGGATTCTAGAGAGAAATGTGCTGGCCAGTGTCAGAAAGCATGGTCTCAGTCGCAGGTCACGGGTCTTACAACAGGAAAATGACCCAAAACACACAGCTAAAAACACCCAAGAAGGGCTAAGACGAAAACAGTGGCCTTCTATGAGCCCTGATCTCAATCTTATTGAGCATCTTTGGAAGGAGCTGAAACGTGCTGTCTGGAAAAGGCGCCCTTCAAACCGGAAACAACTAGAACAGTTTGCTCATGAGGAGTGGGCCAAAATACCTGCTGAGAGGTGCAGAAGTCTCATTGACAGTTGCAGGAATCATTTGATTGCAGTGATTGCCTCAAAAGGTTGTGCAACCAAATATTAAGTTGTGGGTACCATTATTTTTGTCCAGGCCTGTTTCATGCATTTTATTTTTTAAATAATTCCGTTGAAGTATGGATGAAAAGCAATGTCTGACTTTCATTGGTCAAAATTTATATAATTTTTATGTATTATTACTTTTGTCAGATTAAAGTTATTTCTGTGACCTTTATGAGTTTTTCTTTGATTTAATGAAGGGTACCAACAATTTTGTCCACTTCTGTACAACCATTTTAGCCCTTAGTAAACTGACCCATTCAAGTCTTGTTATATCGATATGTATTCCTCAATCGATATGTTTCTGGGTCTAAAGGGATTCGAGTTGAAAAACGGAGCAAAAGCCTCTCAACCGCGGTCTTCTGGCTGAAACTGGCTGAAACCTACGTTAGCTGCAGTTCGCTCCAGACTAGGTTGTAGCTATGTCAGCTCGGAGCGTCAATCCTCCGCCTCCAGCCTCACAGCCCCACCCTCAGCTCCACCTCTTTGCCGGAGTTTTTGAGAGTGACGAGGCGAAGATGGCGGCGTTTGGAACTGTCCAGTTGGCTTAATTTTTTCTCTTCAGAATCCTACGGGTGACATTGAGGGTCTGTCCAATGTTATTTACAGTCCATGGCACTGCCCCTGCAGAGAGAGCAACTTACTTCTGGTAGAGTTGCAAACACACCCTCCGTTTTTTAGAAGCTGGAACCACTTTTTTGTTGGAATTTTACTTTCTAAAATGTGTCTGTGAAAACGCCCATTTGGCTGCATGGATAACAGGACTTTATTCTACCTTCCCTAAAGAACAGCAGCTGGGTCACTTCCAACAACAAATACACCTGGTGGATTGGACAGAAAACTAAGTAGCTACTGCTAATGTGTGTTAGCCATTTATCAAGCTGCTTATGTGATTTTATAACAGCATTATGTGGTTAATTAATTAATCTGTAGCATCTCAGAATGTTGAGTAAATGGGTGCAAACAACACCCACGGCTTTTTTATATACTGGGCTGGAAAGATTGCTTGCTGGACTAGGCTGCAGTGGTTTGGACTTAGTCTAAATTCTAAATGGTCTCCGTTAAATCTCTGCTCAAACAGTCAGAGCGGCATAGTGCACATGGTGAGGGAACAAGGGGTGGAATTACAGAGAAACTAGGCGTTTACTCCCGGTCCAACAATACATTTCAATTCAATTCAGTTTATTTATATAGCGCCGTTTCACAACAGATGTCATCTCAAGGCACTTTACAAGAAGTTATTACAATACAATGTTTATTGTAGAAAGTAGAGAACCACAGAAGATTGCGCCGTGTAATTCTCAGCAATCCTTCACACTGAGCAAGCATGAAGCAACAGTGGAAAGGAAAAAATCCCTTTTAACAGGAAAAAACCTTCGGCAGAACCAGGCTCAGCACAAGCAATCATCTGCCGAGACCGTCTGTGGTTTGGAGAATACAGAACAGAGATACAGAACAGAGATGCAGAACAGAGACACAGAAAGAACAACATAACTGATGCAGAAGTTTGTTGTAGGACGTGGAGAACTTTCTGTCACTGCAATACCATCTTAGTCAGGGGTCGTCAAGCAGGGCGGGTCAGGAGCACCTACTGTAGGAAGACACTAAGAGAAAGCAGGTTAGCGCTTGAACTGACAGCATATCATGCAGTTTGGGAGAAGTAGGAGAGAAAATAGGAACAGACCCTAATAATGTCCTCCAACAGCCTAGCCTAAAATCCATGATACAATTTCAAATTCAGGACAAATTAATACTATATAACACAAACGGTGACATTTTATCATATATGTATATCCCAGACTTTGAAAGGTGTAACATGTAGGCCCTTTAACAACTTTTTTTAAGACAGATCTTTCATAATCTCTCCATTTAACAGTAAAAAGGCAGCAGTGTGTTTGTAACTATGCTGTAGATGAACACCTGTAATGCATTCGAGGGTTTGAAAAGTCTGAGTTCAATAGCATTTGACATTTAAAGCTTAGAACAAAAACACTGAAAATAATACCATAAGCCAAAACTAATGTTTGATGGTGGTTGGCAAGCAATGTTTGATGCATAGTAAATACGCCCTACATATTTTTTATACAGTATTGAAAACAAACAAAAACTGATATCTCCATTAATTCTGTCCTCTTAAGATATTTCTTTTTCAGAATTAGAAATTGGATTTCCAGTTGCAATTTGGTATCTTGTAAATATCCACTTCCCTTCTCTTAACAGAATACTTCAGAAAAAAAAACATGTTTAACAGTTAGAACCATTAGAACATTTGATTAAACAACATTTAAGCACACAACTGTTCAAGATTAAATTTGGCTCTCTAAAATCAAGAAGGCCACATAAAAAGGTTATACAAACAACTGTTATATAAAAAGTTTTTTAAAAAGTTACATTTTCCTAGTGTGTTTACCCTGCTTACATAATGTCTTATTTAAACCTTACCTGTATGACCAAATCCTAATCTAGATGTGCTATTTCCTCCTGTGTTTTGTTCTGTTTTCCTTATACTAACTTTCCTTTGAATGTTATAAAGCCACCTACAGGTTCCTTCTTCTCATTGTTTTTCGCATCTTTCCTTGACCTTTGGAGGCTTCTCTTTGCTGTTCTACGTGTTTTTATTTTGACATGTCTGAGTACACCGGTTTTGCACACTGTTTTTATATTAAACTGGTTTTATTCGTACTGGCTGTTGGAGAAAATAAAGACTTCCACATTATTTACATGTGGTAAAAACATGACTGCCTACAACACCAGCCTTGGACTTGTATAATTTATTGCAAAGTGGTAAAACAGGATTTTAAATTGATTTTAACTTAACTGGGACATAAAAATATATATATATATATATATATATATATATATATATGTATGTATGTATGTATGTATATATGTGTGTGTGTGTATACATATATATATATATATATGTGTGTGTATAGTTATATATATATATATATGTGTGTGTGTGTGTGTGTGTGTATACATATATATATATATGTGTGTGTGTGTATACATATATATATATATGTGTGTGTGTGTATACATATATATATATATATATATATATATATATATATATATACACACACACACAGACACAGGGTTTCCCCCTAGAAAATTTGCTACGCGTGGTGGTAGAGAAACCTTACTGTCCCATGTTTTCATTAAAAAAAGGAGAAACTCAGGAAGTTTAAAATGACTAGTACGTTGTGTTATAAACTATTTATTAACGGTATGTATTTGTATTACAAAAAGGCACAATCTGAATCTGAATTATGGCCTTACCAAAGAAATAAATAAAATTAAAATAACCTGTTGTGAGATAGCCTGGCCATAGTGGTCGAAGGACTGTAGAGAGACGTCTCCCAGTGTAGCAAGTGATTTATTTACAAAAATGGTGGAAAAATATATATTTTTTTTAAATAACAAAAGGGGTAAGTTGATACAAAACATAACTAACTCTTGTAAACTAAAATTAACAGTGCACTCGGCTACACTGACATGGCCTTCCTGCCTCTGAACCTCTCTGCCTCTAGTCTAAACTCATCAGCTTAAATACCCTGGAGCCAATTACACAAAATGGTCTCCACTGGAACGTACCATTATTACAAGCAAGATCAGCATTAACATTTAGACTGAGGATCTAATCGTCTAAAAACACAGTATCAAAAGGTTCTAATACACAGTACTCTAAAATATACAAGTTACATTCTACAAAGCTCCAAGATAGTTGAATTTCCAGGATTTTCTTCTCTCTTCATTTGGGCTCTTTCTGTGACCTCATCAAGCAGGAACCTATAAATACAGGAAGTGAGGCAGCATTTCCTGCTTTTGTTCTGTAACACGGGTAAGTAAGGTAAGATCTCTAACAAAATACAAATACACCAAACCAAAGAAACAGTGTTGTTAACCAAACTTATGTTGATTTAAACCAAGATGTTACCAAAAATCTGCAAAAGTACAAGGCATTAACAAACACGGGATAGTAAATGTTTACAAATTACAGAACCCCAAATAAAGAATGGCTAAATCTTAAAACAAAATGTTAAGTAGAAAGAATAACAAAACTGGGACACATGGAGTTCTCACCCACTTTGTCACACCTGTTTTCTTACCCCGCTAAATTAAATCCTCGTCTTAAAACAGGCCAATGCTGGTCATATTTGAAAGTAACATGTTTAGTTAAACAAAAAACTAAAAACCTGGCCAATAGGTTCCACGCACAACTCATTTCCGAGTAACTGATGAGGTGGCTCTCCAACTTCCGATCAACAAGGAGAAGCTTGCAGAATGGCACAAACTCTGCTGTTTACTTGTTGTTTACTCGGAAACTACAGTGAACGATGTGTAGAGAATCGTGCAGAACACTGTAAAGTAAACTTAAAAAGGGTTTAAGTTTTATGTATCATCTCTACAATTATGAAGGTAAGTCCCCGAAGCTAGCTAATCGTAGCTAGAAGGTTAATGCTAGGCTGTTCTCTGCTTAAGTTTGACCTTCCATATCAATGTAAAATCTAAATAAATGTTATAGCTGTGTTCCCCAGTTAATTTAAATTGTTTTTACTTTTGTTTTCAAGTGTGAGGGAGAAACCTTGACCACCAGTGAGATCTTGTTTAGGGCTAATTGCTATCGGTCAATGAAGAAAGCAGCTAAATCGCACCAGCTGAGAGTAGTCTGCTGTCCTTTTGTTCGGCAACAACCGACATATGATCCAGTCGGACTATGCAGACTTATGAGTTTAATAGTGCATTTCATTAATAATGCGTGGGATTTGCGTAGTATTTCCCTCCAAACATCATACCTTACAGAGGACCACACCGGTGAACTTATCGCAAAGGGACTCAGAGACGCTCTGGAACCTGTCGAAGAATTGTCTATCCTGGATGACAACTGACTGTGGCACCAACATGATTAAAGCCCAGAGAGTGAACGGATGGCTAAACCTCCACTGCTTTGGACGCAAACTACAAAACGCTATTGGTAAGTCTAACAATGAGTAAAACTAGAACATTTCAGGAAATTTTAAAGGGGCCTGCCACGGTGTGCGTATTCACTTCCAACCCCAATAAGAGCTTCTGTTGGCAAATTCAGCAAGGGTTTTACCATATATGACTGTGTATTACTGTATTTTATGAAGTACTGTATTGTACAATGTAGTACTGTGTAGTACTGTATTTTACCATGTAATAATGTGTAGTACTGTATTTTACCATGTAATAATGTGTAGTACTGTATTTTACCATGTAATAATGTGCAGTACTGTATTTAAACATGTATTGTACCATGTAGTACTGTGTAGTACTGATTTGTACCATGTAGTACTGTGTAGTACTGTATTATACCGTGTAGTACTGTATTATACCGTGTAGTACTGTATTGTACCGTGTAGTACTGCATTGTACCATGTAGTACCGTGTAGTACTGCATTGTACCACGTAGTACCGTGTAGTACTGTATTGTACCACGTAGTACCGTGTAGTACTGTATTGTACCACGTAGTACCGTGTAGTACTGTATTGTACCGTGTAGTACCGTGTAGCACTGCATTGTACCATGTAGTACCGTGTAGTACTGTATTATACCATGTAGTACTGTGCAGTACTCTATTGTACCATGTAGTACTGTATTGTACCATGTAGTACTGTGTATTACTGTATTTGACTATGTAGTACTATACTATACTATGTAATACTGTGCAGTACTGTATTTTACCATGTAGTACTGTATTGTACCGTGTAGTACTGTGTAGTATTATATTTTTCAATGTAGTAGTGTGTAGTACTTTATTGTACCATGTAGTACTCTGTAGTACTACATTGTACCATATAGTGCTGTGTAGTACTGTATTGTTGTATTAGGCCTTCAATGTATAACGGTGAGATGAACTTTGATGACCTCTGATCGAAGGTGCCCCGTTAGCGAGCAACAAATGACAGTGACCGCTGCAGCTGATTGTCACACGCTTGCTCAATTTACATCTCCCTAATCCCCCTTAATATTAAAAAAAAGTGCTCCAAACAAATCGTTCCCATTTGAAAACTGTACAAGGGATCAGAAAAATTCTTGAAGTGTGAGCAAGATTTATCCTTCTTCGATAATCTCACAGCACAACTCTCTACCTTATTCACAGTCCGAGAATAAACGAGAAAGATATGAGTAAGAACATCTCTCGGTTTCAGAAAATCCTGAACAGTCACAATGTTAGAGTATAGGAGGAAGGTTCTCAGACTGGGTTCCACTTTGAGTGCTCTGGAGCTTGCTGAGAGAAAACCGTGAGACATAGGGACATTTTGAAATGATCGTGAGAATCAGAAAGGGCAAGTCTATGTCATGACCAAGACTCATGTCACTAGTCTGAACGATGTGACAGCGATTTAAAATATTACCATCAGGTTCCAAAAGGACATCGTGCACACTAACGAGCTGCGCCACTCTAGAAATGGCGATTTGGGGTAAACTTTGGTCGAACAAAGTGAAATTGTCAAAAAACCGTAACAGCTATCGACATCCGGTCTTCACTACTGAACAGAGCAGGGATGTAGCCACACCCTGAATTTCAAATGGGGTTGCTAGGTGATTGTATGGTGACACATAGTGAATCCTCAAAAATAGTGGATTTTCATGATTTTTGACTTCTGGCTCCATTCATTTCCTATGGGATTTTTGGGCGTGGTTTTTGCTAATTACGTTGCCATGGTTACTCCAATTGCCAATAAAAGTAATTGTCCGGATGGCGTGATCGAGCCGTTCGTTCTGATATATATATTGTGGGGGTGCACACTACGGAACGACCCGCATTAATTTCCGAAATTTTTCAAAAGTGAATAGAAATAGGTGCCTGCAATGCATTGCACTGCTCTCCTTGCAATTGCATTGGGCAGTCCCCAATAAAATATAACATTTCGACAGAGCACATCCTCATCCAAAACCACAGTCAAGCTATATGACGCTCCCCTTTTGCTACTACTAATGTAATTTAGCAGACGTTTTTCCAAAGCTACTTTCATCTAGGATGATAACTCAAGCAAGAAATCAAATAGGAGGGTCCAGCATGGATAAGTCGTGATTAGATTGCTGCGAGTCCCTGTAAGACACTGGTGCTGCCATGCAGTGCTTGGGGAGTTTTTTTTTCTTCTTTTATCAGTCAGCCAATCCAACATTTACTCGAGCTGACTTGACTACAAAAAGATGAGTACTTGACTGCGGTTTATCCACCATTTAAAAAAATTAAGTGCTGCACGTGACTTATTGAAATATTTCCGTAAAAAATTGGAAATCGATTTAAAAAAAATAAAATCGGAGCTTTTACTTTTATGCCATATCGCCCAGCCCTAGCCCATGTGTTGATGATCCGGCTCAAAGTTGACTGGTGAATTTGGAATCTGTGGGCCAAATCTTTCTACAGCAAATCCAGAGACAAATACGTCATGAAGAGGAAAAACTCAACGATGGATTTAAGGGCTTATTAAAAACAAACAGAACAGTATTTTAAATTATTAATCACCACACTAGAGAATTAATTTAAAGAAATTACAGTTTACAGCTCCAATGATAACATTTTACTTGATGTTTTTTTTAAGATGTTTAAACAGCTGTGAAACCTCATAAATATTCACCTCTACAGTATGGTGTTCTACCAACCAAAACGATCTCAAATCTTGAGGATTACATTTCTCACTCCATTTGGATGAATAGAATAAATTTACCCTTGCACAGGCCGTGTGAGGGACCTGACTTTTCCCATGTGCAGTTGTCACACCCATCATCTTGTGTGTTGCTGGCTCTATCTGCTTCAAAAGGCCATCAGGTGGGAATGACTTGCAAACCTGGGGGATATGTTTAAATGTGTTCGGCCTGCATTCGCTTTATTGAATTATAGATGTAAACAAAGTCAATGCAATTCCTGTATGCTCCACATGATGAGGAAAAAAAAACATTTTATACAGTTAATAACCAGAAAGAGATAAAAGCTCTGACCAGAACAGCATTCCTTTCGGGCACCTGACAGATGGTAAGGCATCAGCCGGTTTAAAGCTTCCCACCAAAGCATAAACTTCTTAGACGGTCTGTTACTGTAATCAACACCACAGCAAGCCGTCTTTGTTCAATAATTGCAGATTAACATCCAAAACAGAATAAAAACTGCAGAGGCAACTGATAGTGGACTTCAGAAACACCAAATGACTGAAGTCTTTATGTTAGTCCCAGGCTGTGAAGAGCTTCCCCGCAAGCAGAGGGGGACAGCAGACTACGGAGCAAGCCATTAGCTACAGTTAGCCACCAGCGTTAGCCTAGACTGACCTTTCAATCAAAAGGACACGCCCCTAATTATTCATAATTTGAAGATTAAATTACAAGTAGTTACAAGAGGAGTTAGAAAAAAATTCACCCCCTCAAATGTCATGATGGTAAACCTGAACTATCTAACCTAAAATGGTTTTTTGAACCAGGCTGTAAACTTGTTGATTTTTGCTGTAAAGTTGGCCTTTTTACTATGGGAGTCGATTGGAAGTTGTTCCTTTTTTGGAGCCAGCCCACAGCGGATGAGGGCTGAACTGCAATTTTTGCCACTTCCTGGTTGGCTTCACATTCTGCAGGCGGAGTTTGCCCCTTGGGTCTGGGTGATGTTCATCCATTTAGGCGTTCTCCTCAGTGTGGATTATGTCTCTACCTGCATCACCACTTGCCTTAATTCCACTTGTTCGATGTTTAGCGTCGGGACCTGCAGGGGGTTGCTACAATATGCTAGTAGCCATGGTGACTCGCACTTGCTCAGCCTCATTATCAAGCCGTGGCTTGAATGAATGCTTGGACTCATCTTCTCCTCCACTGGTCTTCGACTTCGGAAGAAGAAAGTGTCTAACGCTTTTTGACCGCTTCGCCGTGACATGTCTTGTATGCTAAAAACCTGCTAGTGCTATGTAAACTGGTAGATGTTTTTGGGTGGCTTTTGAACGCTCTGTTCATGTATCAATCGTAAGATGTCACAATAGCTCCATATCACGAGATGTGGTTAAAGTCAGACGTGCAGGTTAAAGACCCCGCTTCATTTTAACATTTTAAATGTTAATTTGGTGCATTAAAAAGTAAAATAAGAAAATAAAGGAGTAACGCTTAGCCTGGCAGGGGGCCAAGGAAAGCCTGGCAGAATGTTTCTGGCAATAACCCACCATTAAATTTTACTGAATAGGTATTAAAAAGGTATTAAATTTCGGCCCTGCAAAGTAAAAGTTTCTTTATCTTTATATGTTACAAGATGGTGCCACGGACGGCCGCCTCGATTTGTTGGTGCACTTTGCTTTGTCTTGTTTCGTGTAATCCCGTTTTTTGCTTTGGTTCCCGGCTTACTCTCACCAGAGAAGAGCTCATAAACATTCGGGGATCAACCCCAGGGGGTTTATTTCCCGAGTTTCTTGCACCCACGGCTGTTTTAATGGACATTCTGGTTAAAGGTGCGCTCACCTTTGTGTCCTCACACCGACGCAGAGGGAAGCGAGCAGGTGCCGCAACCAGGAATATTTCTTTCAAACGTTCGTTCACTTGGCAATAAAATGGACAAAATCCAGCTTCTGTCGAGGAGGAACAAGGACTTTTATTCATCATCGGCTCTGTGCTTCACAGAGACGTGGTTTTGTGGGAACATCCCAGACTCCGCGCTACAGCTAGATGGTTTCCAGCTTCACCATGCGGACCGTGACATGCGGCTTTCCGGCAAAACAAAGGGTGGAGCTATTTGTTTTTACATTAACAATGACTGGTGCAATGAAGTAACGGTGATGAAGGGGCACTGTTTTCCCTTCCTGGAAACTTTTATTATTAACTGCAAGCCATTCTATTCCCACCGTGAGTTCTCTTCGTTTATTCTGGTCGGTGTTTACATTCCACCGGCGACCAACGTGCAGGACGCGGAGCGCGCACTCGCCGGCCAGATACTGAATGTGGAGCGGACCTATCCGGACTCCTTAGTTATTGCCCTCAGGGATTATAACAAAGGAAACCTCAGCCATGATCCCCCCCAAATACAGACAGTTAATTAAATGTGCGACCAGGGAGGGGAACACTCTGGATCACTGCTACACAACAGCCAGTAACGCCTACCACACCGTCACCCGCGCTGCACTGGGTCACTCTGACCATGACATGGTCCACCTGATTCCTGCTTACAGGCAGAAATTAAAACTTTCTAAACCTGTGATGAGGACATCAAAGAACTGAAACAGCAAAGCTGTGGAGGATCTGAAAGAGTGTTTGGACTGCACTGACTGGGATATTTTCAGGACTGCTTCCACCAGTCTGGACGAATACACAGAAGCTGTAACCTCATATCAGCTTCATCATGGCACTGAAACAGCTCTGGTGAAGGTTACTAATGATTTTCTCATAGCCTCAGACAATTGACTGGTGACCATTCTGGTCCTGTTAGAACTCAGTGCTGCCTTTGACACTGTTGATCACAATATTCTCATAGAAAGGCTTCAAAGTGTCTGTATAATAGGAACAGCACTAGGCTGGTTTAAATCTTATTTGTCCAACAGATTTCAGTTTGTTCAGGTAAACAATAGATCTTCCTCGGCCTCAATGGTTACTTGCGGAGTCCCACAGGGGTTGGTGCTTGGGCCGATCCTTTTTTACTATATAAATGCCTCCTATTGGTAAAATCATTAGGCAGTATGGGATAAATTTCCATAGTTATGCAGATGATACACAGCTATATCTATCCATAAATCCTGATGAATCCAATCAGTTAGGTAGACTACAGGCATGTCTAGAAGACATAAAAATTTGGATGACTCTAAACTTCTTGCTTCTAAATTCTGATAAAACAGAAGTTGTCGTCTTTGGACCAGAAGCTCTGAAAAAGAAACTACTTAGTCAACCCCTTCACCTGGACGGCATTAAATTAGCCTCCAGTAATAAAGCATATAACCTCTGTGTTATTTTTGACCAATATGTCATTTAGATCTCACATTAAAGAAGTCTCTAGGATTTCCTTTTTTCACCTTAGGAATATTGCAAAAATTAGAACCATCCTGTCCAGGAATGATGCTGAAAAACTAGTCCATGCCTTTGTTACTTCAAGGCTGGATTATTGTAACTCTTTATTATCAAGTAGTCCACAGAATACAATTAAGTCTTCAGTTAGTCCAACACGCTGCAAGGGTTCTAATGAATAAAAGGAGAGATCACATTTCCCCTGTTTTAGCTTCTCTTCACTTGCTCCCAGTAAAATCTAGAATAGAATTCCAGATCCTCCTTCTGACATATAAAGCTCTTAATAATCAAGCTCCATCATACATAAGAGACGTGATTGTTCCATATGTTCCTAACAGAGCCCTTTGCTTTCAGACTGCAGGTCTACTGGTAGTCCCTAGGATTTCTAAAAGTAGAATGGGTGGCAGATCTTTCAGTTATCAGGCTCCCCTGCTATGGAACCAGCTCCCAGGGTTGGTTCGTGAAGCAGACAACTACTGTATCTCTACAACCAGGCTTAAAACCTTCCTCTTTGACAAAGCTTACAGTTAGACAGGTTAGACAGGTAGCTAGGAAGAGACAGGTTAATGTTAGTAATCAGGTAGAGTGTCAAAAGCTAGGAAGAGGTAGAGTAGCTAGGTAGATATAGATTAATTTAAGCCAGGTAGAGAGTGTAAGTAGCTACGTCTCCTAGTAGGTAGGAGACAGGTTAATGTTAGTAGCTATGCTGCTTTAGGCTAGGCTGTTGAATGACAATATTATAGTCAGTTCCTACTTTCTCTCCTACTTCTCCCCAACTGCATGATGTGCTGTCAATTGATGTGCCAACCGGTTTTCGCCCTGCTTGACGACCCTGACTAAGATGGCATTCCAGTGGAGGAACGTTCTCCTCGTCCTGCTACCAACTTCTGCATCAGTTCTGTTGCTCTTTGTGTCAATGCTGCCTTCTCCAAACCCCAGATGGTCTCGGCAGATGACCGCTTATGCTGAGCCTGGTTCTGCTGGAGGTTTCTTCCTGTTAAAAGGGAGTTTTTCCTCTCCACTGTCGCTTCATGCTTGCTCAGTGTGAGGGATTGCTGACAAGTCACGACGCAATCTTCTGTGGTTCTCTAATTCCTAAATTAAACATCGGATTGTAATAACTCTTATAAAGTGCCTTGAGATGGAATCTGTTATGAAGTGGCGCTATATACATAAACTGAATTGAATTGTGAGGACTACTGTGTGCCATCACGCACCAAGGTGACTTATAATAATGACAAACCCTGGTTTACACCCAGAGTCCGGCAGCTGAGGCTGGAAAAGGAAAAGGCCTTTAAGAGTGGCAACAGAGCAGAGTACAAGGAGGCCAAATACAGGTTTAGCAGGGCGGTGAGAGAGGCTAAATGACTGTACTCAGAGACGCTTCAACACCAGTTCTTCTCCAATGACTCTGCCTCTGTCTGGAGAGGGTTCAGGCAGATCACTAACAACAAGCCAAGAGCCCCCATCTCTGCTAACGATCGTCGCCTCGCCAACGACCTGAACAACTTCTACTCCTGCTTTGAAGACAATCTGGTTAGTGCTCACACCATCCCCCATCCCACTTTCAAACAACATCAGCCCCCCCAGCTTTAATTACCCCACCAACACAATAGAAGTGGAACAGCTCCCATCATCACATCTACCGACCCCCCATCCACCCCGACACCTCTATCTGTCCTGGAGAGAGACGTTAACAGGCTCTTCAAGAGACAGAGGGCGCTTTCACATGGTACGGGAGTCCGTACTCGGGTACGGTATTTGGTCAAAATCCACTTATTTCGTACCATGTGAACACAGACTGTACCGTGCCAGAATACGGCCAGAGAGACCTGCCTTGGAGGTAGTATCCGAGTCCAGGTACGAGCGGCCACGTATCATGTGAACACAACCCGTACTCTGGCCGTACTCAAGACAATAGACGCGCTCCATGCGGAAATGACGACATCGCCGGCCGAAATTACAGAATCACCTCGCGACCATACAAATACCAAAACAACACGATTCAAGCATCCCACAGCAACACAGCCGGTTACAAAACGGCGGGGTTACTACAACACTCACCCTGTAGATGGCTTCAGGTAGCAGCTGACCAGTAGACCAGTTTATGTGAATAAACGCATCCTGTTTTCATTGAGTTGGGCCTCTTTGTGGTGGTGTGGGAGCGTGGAGACGTATC